>CM069859.1:113895656-114333156 GCA_036172795.1 Pelodytes ibericus
TGTGTGCAGGTGACTATTACTGTGCATAATTATTAGGCAACTTAACAAAAAACAAATATATACCCATTTCAATTATTTATTTTTACCAGTGAAACCAATATAACATCTCAACATCTACAAATATACATTTTTGACATTCAAAAACAAAACAAAAACAAATCAGTGACCAATATAGCCATCTTTCTTTGCAAGGACACTCAAAAGCCTGCCATCCATGGATTATGTCAGTGTTTTGATCTGTTCACCATCAACATTGCGTGCAGCAGCAACCACAGCCTCCCAGACACTGTTCAGAGAGGTGTACTGTTTTCCCTCCTTGTAAATCTCACATTTGATGATGGACCACAGGTTCTCAATGGGGTTCAGATCAGGTGAACAAGGAGGCCATTTTATTAGATTTTCTTCTTTTATACCCTTTCTTGCCAGCCACGCTGTGGAGTACTTGGACGCGTGTGATGGAGCATTGTCCTGCATGAAAATCATGTTTTTCTTGAAGGATGCAGACTTCTTCCTGTACAACTGCTTGAAGAAGGTGTCTTCCAGGAACTGGCAGTAGGACTGGGAGTTGAGCTTGACTCCATCCTCAACTCGAAAAGGCCCCACAAGCTCATCTTTGATGATACCAGCCCAAACCAGTACTCCACCTCCACCTTGCTGGCGTCTGAGTCGGACTGGAGCTCTCTGCCCTTTACCAATCCAGCCAGGGGCCCATCCATCTGGCCCATCAAGACTCACTCTCATTTCATCAGTCCATAAAACCTTAGAAAAATCAGTCTTGAGATATTTCTTGGCCCAGTCTTGACGTTTCAGCTTGTGTGTCTTGTTCAGTGGTGGTCGTCTTTCAGCCTTTCTTACCTTGACCATGTCTCTGAGTATTGCACACCTTGTGCTTTTGGGCACTCCAGTGATGTTGCAGCTCTGAAATATGGCCAAACTGGTGGCAAGTGGCATCGTGGCAGCTGCACACTTGACTTTTCTCAGTTCATGGGCAGTTATTTTGCGCCTTGGTTTTTCCACACGCTTCTTGCGACCCTGTTGACTATTTTGAATGAAACGCTTGATTGTTCGATGATCACGCTTCAGAAGCTTTGCAATTTTAAGTGCTGCATCCCTCTGCAAGATATCTCACTATTTTTGACTTTTCTGAGCCTGTCAAGTCCTTCTTTTGACCCATTTTGCCAAAGGAAAAGAAGTTGCCTAATAATTATGCACACCTGATATAGGGTGTTGATGTCATTAGACCACACCCCTTCTCATTACAGAGATGCACATCACCTAATATGCTTAATTGGTAGTAGGCTTTCGAGCCTATACAGCTTGGAGTAAGACAACATGCATAAAGAGGATGATGTGGTCAAAATACTCATTTGCCTAATAATTCTGCACTCCCTGTAATTGTTTATGTCTGATGTGTCTTCTTGATTAAAGATTATTGTGAGTTGATATATACAGGATCCAGGATGGTATTTATTTTCTCCAATTTGGAGAAACTCCAGTACTGGAGGAGTGCTTTCCCAGGCTGCAGCAATTACACTTTGAGCAGGCGAGGATGCTCCATATGTGCTATGGAGCCACGCTGTCTATTTCCGGAGTTTGTGTGCGACGAACAAAGAGCACACAAACCCCGGAAATACATCTGGGAGACAGACAGCAGCGGCGAATTCGGCAACAGAGTCACTTACTTCGTATACTTTTCGTCATGGTCGGATTAGCAAACAGAAGGAGTGACTCTGATGCTGAATTCGCAGCTGCCGTTGGCCCCTCGGATGTATCTTGTGTATTTCCAGGGGTTTGTGTGCTGTCTGTTCACAGTACACAAACCCCCAGAAATACACAAGATACATTGTGCCCCTGAGTGACAGGTGTGCTCCGGACTGGCAGCACACCTGCCACTCAGGGGCCCGATACGCCCCTGACTGGGAGAGTATTTTTTTTTCTATGTAATTATATCTTAGCACTATCATTCGTGGTTTTGCTTTATTTAGATTATGCATGTCCATTGCTTGCAATTTGAACATCATGGGGAAAATGCTATGAATGCACAATGATGTGACAGTAGTAATTTAAAAAGATAAAATACATTCAGGAAAGATAGGACTATCAATATAAATTAAATGAAAATGTCATTAGGGGAAGAACAAATGGTTCTTATACATGCTATCACAATAAATCAATGGTTATGTGAATGTAATAAATCTAAAGAGGTTGGTTTTGATTAACAGAGGTCTTTCATTTGAATCTGCCTATTGGAGCAACATCATACTTGGAAACATTGGTGGGACAGTAGCCCAAGTACCACCTGCTTCTTCTGTTGCAAGCAGAAAATGAATCTTTTTGGATGATAGGAGAAGGAGCCTTGGAGAACATGGGAGGTGGAGTAAATCTCCTTGATTCCAAAGCTATATTCTAATCAGAGTCTTGTGTTTCAATCCACATTAAAAGTGGCCTTATCATCAACAAAATACCATATGGACATTAGAAAGGGATTTATAATAAATGTGTTCATGCATGTACAATTATACTGATTGTCACATTAAAAACAGTTTACTAATGATATCCCCTGGATGACATATAAGCGTATAAGGAATAACAACAACTCCACAGGTTATCCCTCCACAGTCCAAGAGTACAATATCATGGGACCCTATAGCTTTTATTTGGTTTCTTCATTTATACAGAAAGAAAGTTTTAGTTCCAGTTCTGATGCATGTAACCTTGCAACATAAATAAAAAAAAAGAAATTATATTTATTATTAATTTTGCCATTAAAGTCATAAGGTCGCATATAAAATCATACACAATCATATAATAAAACTAATGAGCAACATATTCATATAAAAAAATGTCAGTTAAAGAGCACACACTTCACTGAGTTTCACATGCAATAGTTTGGTAGTTTTATAATAATCGGTCTGGTGTGACCGTTTTACTAATCTATGTGAGGAACCTGAAGGATTTATTGGTTCTAAGTATTGGATAGACAGGTACGTCATTTAGCACCTGGAAGTAGATCAATCCTAGCATTCATATACAGACTAAGATATTAAATCACCGTCTATGCCTTAAGTCAAAGAAAAGGAATAATCATGTCATATGAGGGGAGTTTAGGCCAAATTTAGGTAGCATGGGCCCATAATCAAAAATTATCAATTATCCGAGGGGCCAATATCAAATTGTTCTGTAGGCACCATATAAAGAGCAGTTCAACATTTAAGTCCAAATATATCTCCTAATAACTGCATTATTAACCAAACATTTATATTAAAAAATTAGACCGCATGGGATCACCATGGGGGCAAATTGCGACAGCAAAGAGGCTAGCTAGGTTATCTGCTGTGGTGAATCCCCAAGTGAGGCCGGTTGTGCCCTCTTGTGGTTACACATAGTAATACTAATACTATGGAAAATAATAAAATGTAGAAAAGAGAGAGGAGGAATATGAGAGCTTGAGAACTCAAAAGAGAAAGAGGGAGAAATTAAAAAGGAATAAAAAGGAGAAAGATGAGGGGATAAAATTAAAAGGGTAGGTGAAGCAGGAATAAAATTCATAAATAAAAAAAGGGGGGGGGGGGATAAAAAGAAATCTAGTGGGTTAAAAAACATAACCACCAGCAGTGGCAAAAGAGCTTGTACATTTTATATTAGTATTATTCCTTAAAGGGACATTCCAACTTTTTGGACCCTAAACAATACATGTGGCGGTCTTTGAAACTAAACCCGACGTGTATGTTAATAGATACATGTGGGTTTACTATCTGCTATGTCTCATATGCGAGACACAGCAGTTCCTGGTTGTCGCGTGCTGACAAACGTTAGCGCGCGACATATATAATAGAAGCACAAGTGGAAAAAAACGTTTAGTGTCCCTTTAACTATTCATTTAGTAGTCTAGAAAATGTATAGCTGACATTAGAAGTATATTAAAATGGGACTTAATCAAACTTCAAATGAGCAATCCTACCTTCAGCAGAAAGCAAAGGAAAAGAAACATCCGTTTTTTTCCCTCAACACTTCATATCTTCTAAGAACTGCAAATTAAGCAGCAATCTGGAAAATGCATTTTGAGCACCAGACAGATTCTTTAACCCCTTCGTGACATGACATTTGACCTTGTCTTTCCCTTAGTGACATGGGCTGTTTTGACATTTCTGGGGTGTGTGTTTTTAGCTGGCAGCAGCCATATTGGAGGCGCATGTTGTTCTCCAATATGGAGCCCGCAATGCGCTCCATGGGTGTTCTAGGCACTGAATTTCAATGATGCTTAATGCCTCGACATTGAGGCATTAAAGCATCACTGTCTGAATCACATGCACATTCCAGTGCATGCTATTCCACCAACATAGCAGCAGAGGAAGTGACTAAATGAAACAAAACTGATACATGCTCAGTGTCTACACACAATGACAGTGGCAGTACCTGTAGGATTGGATACAAGGGAGGGCTTGAGTAGAATATTACCGTATTTGCTCAATTATAAGACGACCCTGATTATAAGACGACCCCCCAAACTTTGGATATTCCTTTAGGAAAAAAACTAAAAGCCTGAATATAAGACTACCCTATAGGAAAAAAGTTAAACTTGTATATATTCACATGTAAATTGCTTTTTTAATAAAAAAATTATATCAAAAAATGCATTTCTTGTTTTTATTTCCTTTTATGTGCCAATGCTGCCTCTCTCTTTCCCTTGCCCCCAGCTTTGTCTCTCTCCCCCTCCCTTTGACTCCCCCCTTGCCTCTGTCTCTTCCCCCCCCCTTGTTTCTCTCTGCCCCCTCCCTCCCCTTGTTGCTCTGTCCCCCCTCCTCCCCCTGTCTCTCTGCCCCTCCCTCCCCTTGTCTCTGTTCCCCCTCCTCCCCCTGTCTCTCTGCCCCCCTCCCTCCCCCTGTCTCTCTGCCCCCCTCCCTCCCCCTTACCTGTAACTCGATCCCTGGTGGCTAGTGGGGGCAGCCGGGGTAAGTACCCGCCTTCATCACAGAAGTCCCGACGGTCGTGACGGGCGGCAGCAAGGGAGTCTGCGCTCATCGCACAGACATCCACTGCTGTTAGAGAGGGGGATCCAGCTCCCCTGCAGCTCTGCTGGGGACCTGGATCCATGTTTTATAATCTGACCTCAATTTGAGGTCAGATTATAAAACGACCTCGATTATTATGTTTTTCTGAAAAAAACCTTGTCTTATAATCGAGCAAATACGGTAAAAATGGGATTATGCAGAATGCCTGCATCAAATCACACTGTAAAAAGTCTGTGCACTATTCTGGCAGTAGTCTTCCACTTGCATCAAAGTGAGTTCGGGGACTAGACTGTCCCTTTAAACACATGTACAACATACAGAAAATAAGCTTGGTGGAACTGCAATACTAAAAACAGCCATAAATGTGAAATAATGGATTTGCATTCCATTTAAATTTTCTGCCGTTTCCAGTTGTAAGAAGGAGTGGACAACAATGTAAGAGTCTTGGAAAATACTACAGCAACAACAGTTATTTTGCAGGTTTAGAATTTAAAAGCTTAAAGTGCATTTTTACCTTCATTTCATTTTAGTACTATTTTTCATTTCACATATTTGAGGGACTACTCAATAAAGAGTGAATTGCTGGCAATTGAGATGGGAATTTCAAACTTTAGGCCAAAGTAGCCAAGTTGGAAAAAATCTCCTATTCAGCTGCACTGCAGAATTTACCAACTTATCTACTGTGGCCTAAAGTTTGAAATTCCCATCTCAATTCCCTGCGATTCTTTATTTATTGAGTAGACCCTATGGTTGATTAGCAAGTGGCCAACCAAATGTGTTATTATAAGTACTTAAACCAGTTTGTTGAATGCTGCATTCTTAGTGAGTGCTTAAAAATAAATGATTCCCAATAAAGCATTGCATGCAGAGAATTGGTAAATGCATTGTTCCCCCAGGGGGCGCTGAAGGGGTTAACTGGAGAGCTATGTGGTCCAGTTGGACGCTGCATCTTCTGTGCTTTGACACATTTTCATACTGTCATTTCCTTTTGTAGAGACGATAGGTTTGGCTGAGAGCCAATAACACCTACTTTCTGTTTGAGCTGATAAATAAGGACTAGCATACCTCTAAGCACCATTCAGGGCACAGACTAAAGCACGTACATTGCTGATAACACAAACCAAGGTAAGGCACTGGCATATCGATTAGAAACTTGCTAAAAAGTACTAAATACAATCTTCATTTAAATGGAAAATAATTAAGAAACGTATTCAATTTCTTAAAAGGAGGCTTTACTTGAGACTTTTGAGGTAAAATGATTTGTTGTCTAGGTTAATAGCACATTATGTTTTTTTGTTGTTTGTGATTAGTGATGTAATAGGTATAGTTCTGCAGGTGCTTAGTATTGAAAAATCTACTTTTCTCAATATAGTTACCAATGTATAATGCACTGTTTTTCTTAGTGTGGTTAGTATGGTAAAATGCAATATCTATTAATCAAGTTATTGGGGATTTGTATGTTTGTTTAGCACACTTCACACTTTCCTATTTCTTTTTACAGTAAGATAAAAAGGAGGAGTAATGTGTATCGAATAAGGGGTCCAGTGGGCTAAAACTCCATAGTGTACAAATAATGCATGAAAGACAATATGTACCGCCCCAGATGTAATTAAACTTCAACTCCCATGATGCTCTGACTTTATACATTTATTTATGCCAACTTTTTATTATAATTGTGTCCTGCAATATAATAGCTGTTGGCTACCCCTGCAATAAAATAAAGAAAGGCACTGGCGTTTTAATGGATAGAGCAGTGATAGTTAGCCTTATTACCGACAGAGCATCATGGGATATGGAGTTCTCAAAACAGTGCCAAGTTTAGCCATCACTGGGAAAGTGTATTGGGAACTACAGACACACATTTCATTGCAGCAAACACCCTGCAGGGTATCACACCCGATTGCATCTCCTATAGAAAGTCATGTATTTAATAATTTTGAAGTTCATCTAGACACCTGTACATTGTGTATGGTATTGTACCTTAGACTCTTGGACTGAAGAGGGTCCCATGCAATATGGGGTCGGACCCTTGTCAGCAGCCAGAACATGAAATAAACCTCCCTTGGTACAGATCTCTTCCAAAAATCCTATTTGCAGTGCTTTGATGCTGTTATATTATACCCACCGTCACTCTGCATTGTTACAGAACATGCAAGTCCTATTCCATATAACCTTGTGAAGAAAACATCTTTAATAAACTCTTTTTCTATCCCGTAAACTAACAAATCTTTAATTTCCCCTGCTCTGTCTCACTCCCTAATGTCCATTTTATACCCCAACCTTTCTACCCCTCACAAATCACTTCCTCCTACTGTGTATTTTTCTCTCTTTTCATCCTTATTTCTGTTCTCAGCCTTATCTCCCCCCTTACTTATCCTTATCCCCCCCTTACTGCTCCTTACCCCCCTCGCGCACTATCTTTATTTCTTCCCATCTATTCTCCCCACTTTCCATATACCTATTTCTTCCCTCTCCTTAGATTTAGTTTAAGGTTGTACAGTGTATTGTAGTGGTATACAGGAGATCTCTCTGTATATATTGGTCCCTTCTCCTAGTTTGCAGGGAGAGTCCAATCAACCAGTGTTACACCTGCACATAACCTGAAGAATATTCTGATTACGAATTTGTTGATTATATAGCGGCTACTTTGCCACTTATCATTCTGTGTTTTTTTGATTGCACGTTACTATGGACTGTGTAAGTAACAGCTAACTCTTAGTATTAGTGTGATCACAGAAGGTGGTTAGAATTCTGCTATGACCTTTTCTGGTTGGGATGGGGAAGTAATGCTACGTGACTCTCTACACAGCAGCAATGAGGTTAATTTAAAATAAAAGCTCCGCCTTATGCAAAGTGTTTCTCACAAACCAATCAAATAAGTTCAAATGATGTGTAGTATAAGGTTTGCACTTCTCTTTAGTTGTGAGGAATAGATTAAGTCATCCTTCATGGGAAATATCACTTATTTAAATATTAAGGGGGTCATGTATTAAACAAGTGCAGTGGGGAAAAAAGTAGGTAAACCATGAGTAAGGAGCAATTTGCGAATATTTGTAACATTTTGTGCTTTTTTCAAGATTTGCGCCTCTTCCATTTATTTATATGTAGTGTGCATTTTTTCAGGTTGTGCTAATATATTGTGCATATCAATAATTCTTATTTTGCATGTGAAAATTCCACCAGCTTTTAGCAAATTCTATTTAAAGAGGTAGTTGCCCGTTTTTATTCACAATTTGCTCGTATTTACTATTTGAATGTTAAAGGAACACTAAACTTTTTATTTCATTTGTGCTTCTAATATAGTAGCACAAGTGAAATGTTAGTTGTTCCTATTGTGAGGATAAACTGCTTCCATTGGAAGCAGGCAGCTGTCTGGTCAGCGACCGGCTCTCTTTGCTAGCATAGAGAGAGCCATTCGTTTTTGCATGGGATCAGCAGGGGGGACATTAAAGGAAGCAAGGGTTAAACAAAGGTGCATTGTTCCTTTAAATGTTTAATACATTGCAAAAGGAGCAAACCGCAAAAATAGTTTTACACATAAAATATATTTGTGTTTTTTTAGTACATGCCCCTCATAGAAAGGTATTTTTAGCTACTAAGTTCCCATGTTGTTTATGTTACTACTACAGTCAGAAGTCACTACAGTCAGAAGTCACTGGCAATGCCATTCCTGCCTATGTCCCTGACCTTGGTCTTATTCTTCATATAATATTCCACTATTAACCTTATAGTGTGAGCTTGCATATAAGAGTGCATAACTATGTATCTGTGTGTGTGCGTGTGTGTGTATGTATATATATATATATATATATATATATATATATATATATATATATATATATACTTACATAATTATACACATCAGGAGGATACCCATTGTGTGAGCACAATGGGTATGCACATTATATACTCAGTGATTCCCCCCTTATCTTCAATGGGTGAATTTCCGGGATAATAGCAGTAATGACTGTATATATGTATGCAAATAATATAGACAGGGGAATCAATATAATATAAACAATATCTTTATTAAATAACACTATATAAACAATAATATATCATACTATACTATATATACAAAACGGAACCTATTCTGGGATCACAATATCAACCAGTCTACAAAAGGAATAGCTGTCAAATGATGTATGCGGCCAGACTGACTTGCACACACACCAAGCACGAAAAGAGTTGGACACATGACTGTTTCTCTCTCTGCTGCTCCATCAAATGATGGGGGTTTTAGTCTAGGTTTTATTTTATGAACTTGTTAACTAAAGTATGGATTTTTTCAAGTGTTATCAGTTACAAACGATCCATTTTTTAAGATTTCCATCTATTTTTTTCACTTAGTGGTTTAAATCACTGCCATCAGAAGTTTAAACATAACCCATCACTATGGTTACTTTTCATTATTACGGTATTATACATTATTATTTCCATGAATACAGACAGGTGGATAAAGCAAATAGAAGAACAGTCCACACAACCATTTTTTGTTGTTGCTAGAAGCACAGTAAAAATGGTGCCACAGGTTCTGTGAATACACATGATGAACTGCAAGTTAATCATCAACACAAGGTATACGGAAACTGCAAAATCATAAAACATATTAACTTTTATGATGCACACGCCTTGAGTGCATGCAATCTCAACCTATGCACAGGTTGTGCTTAACTTTGTCAACATAATCATGAGAAATGCATTACTGTATGTAACATTAGCACTTTTATGTAAAGTTACTCTATAGCTGATTGTAGTAATGTTGCTATTGGTAGAACATGTTCGTAGTTTCATAATGTTTGCTGTCTTCCACAGCAAAACTATGTAACGTGTTGATTTTGTCTATTGCTCAGCATGCCTTGGGATGCTGGTCATGTGTGTATTTTTGACAATGAGATAAGCTGACCATTAGCACATATTGGCCCAGATTGAACAAAATGGTGTTAGCGGTAAATTAATGGGAATTTTCTGATTTAATAGCCACTGCTAACACCATTAACGGGTGCGGTAAAATCATTACTGCACCTGTGTAAAATGAAAGTCATTAAAATACTGCTCTGGGCTCTCCTAAAGTCCTCCACCCCCCCCCCCCCCCAATAAAATAATTGCCCCCCCTTCCACCCGGCAGTGATCTCCTTCTGGCCTTATTGAATAAAAACTGTCCTCAAGTGACATTCCTGAATTCACTAAAAAAATAATAAAAAAAAATTACTATCCCCATGGGACCCCAACAAACTGCTTCTTTTTGGTATTGGGAAGAGGACATTGGTTTGGACTTTGGGAAACAAGAAAACAAGAAAACCTTTACATCAGACAGCACTTCAGGATCAGTGCTACAAACTGGCTCATTGCTGGTATATATGGATCCATCTCGTTTATGTAAATATCTGCAAGGTACAGCTGATTGGTGCTGGTATTACATTCCCCTGGACATGCAGTACTTGTTTAATTCATTATATAAGACGTAATAACACTTTAGTAAACACATCCATCATGTTATTTGTTTTGTTTTTTAATGGTGTCTTTGTCTCATTGCTCCTTTATCTGACAATATAAATTATGTAACTTCTACAATCAATTTTATTATATATAGTATATTCTCTTGTTTGCAGCCAGTGTCATGATTCAGTAAGCACAGTAGCATATGATTTATGTTGTAAATTACTAAGCAGCTTAGGATTTATCATGTAAACTACTCTGTGCTAGAACAACCATATTTTGAACCTCAAAATCATATTACCTTTGTAGTGTTAAGGAAATCCAGGAGCACAACATGTTTTTAATAACATTTTGGGTTTTTTTCTACAAGAACATTGGAATTTCAGTTTCTGCTGACATTGTTACTAGCTTTTGAACTATTGGGCAGGACCAGCAGTCAATACTTTGAACATACTGTTATTGATGCAGGTAAAATGAGATGTCCTTTCACATATCCAGCACATTAAAGGAAGAACTACCTTATGCTTTTCCCCATCTGTGAGAGTTATAGGCAGAAGATAAATCACTGTCCAGCATGTTTTGTCAATTCACTGCTTTGGTACTAAAGACTGCAGAAAGATGTGTGTTAATAATATTTAGCTGCAAAGATGTTATTCAGAAAGGATTACCATTATGGTTTGTATGAAGGTTGTAATTGTGCATGGTCTGGCGTCTGGCTCCATAAAACGTCATCAATGATTAAAAAAAAGGATGTGTAAAGCAAAGGTAATTATAATCATGAAGTAATTGTGAAAAACAGTATATTATGTGAAAAACAATACAAAAGCTACTCAATTTTACACAACCCATTTCTTAACTACCAAAACCTATCTATGCAGAGGCATTATCAAATTTACACACACCAAACAAGAAAGAAGGCCTTTTTTTTTATCAGAGAAATCCCAGTGCTACCACCACTGCAAGGTATTATGGGTAGACCTATGCACATCAAGTCAGCAATGATCACATTTTGCCTCTTAATCCATTTTAAACATGGAAACCTATCTTAAAATATTAAAAATCTCGGAGACAAATCAGAGTTTGCAGGAATTTATGATCTGAAAACTTTCTTTGTCTTAGGGATGAGCATAACCACCTAGCAAAGCTAGTGGGTATGCAGCAGCCTCCCGGAGAAATATGCCAGCTGAAAACGCTCGCGCTGTGCTTCTACACAGCAACAGCGTTTCAGCCAATCAGGTAATCAGGTGCTCCGTGCTAAGCGCGGGGAAACCTGATTACCTCAGATTTTTTAAATTGGGAAACTGCGGATGGTTAGCACATCCCATAAAGTACCAAAAAATTAAATAATGGCCGAAGTGTATAGGAATATGATTAAAACACTTAAACATGAACGAAAGCAATACGAATGGCCAATAATACAGGTGAACAAGAAAATCTTTTAATGTGTCACACAGACATAAAAGATAGGCTTGACATAATTTTTTTTTTTTTTTATACAAACAGCTGAACAGAAAAAAGAGAAACTATGAATATCCAGGAAAGTATCAAAAACCCTGGAAACATACGTTCCAAAATTGAAACAAAAGATTTCAATACAGGGAAAATAGATCTTGTAACAATTCCCGGTGAACCAATTCTATAAACAGGAAACCATGAGGATCTTATACTGATGAAACTATTAACATCCCAACTTCCTACTTAGGAGGATCCTTAGATTGTTGGTCCTGTCTTGCAGTGCGGTTATAATCTGTAAAAAACAAACAAAGGACAGATATCAATAAGCTGAAAAAGCATCCACTAACCTTATGTTTAGAAACAAAAACTACCACCAGCAGGCAAAAACCCTTAACATAGGGGAGGGTGGGACGGGCGCTATTGCTAGGTGGTTATGCTCATCCCTAAGACAAAAAAAGTTTGCAGATCATAAATTCCTGCAAACTCTGATTTGTCCTCCGGGAGGCATAACCACCTAGCAAAGCTAGTGGGTAGAATGGCACGCACCTGGTGGTGGTCCTAAGAAACTGAAGTCGTTCAACTTCCGATGGTCTCCAGTAAAACCTAACAAAGGTTTTACTAGACAACCATCTAGCAGCTTTCAAAATGATAGAGAGAGGAAGGCCCTTTCGTGCTGCTTTGGTAGCCGAAGCTCCCCTAATTGAATGGCTTTTAAACACAGAAACATCAATACCCTCTGAAGCCATAGCGGATAATATCCAGCCTCTAATTGTATTAACCTTAGCTGGACGAAAGGGATTCCTTGATGTGATGAATAATTGACTGATATTATTTCTAAATGCCGAAGAAAGTTGAAGGTATGATTGTAACAAACTGACTAAACATAGGCCTGGTTCGGCAGGATCGTGAACCAAATCCAATTCTACCGGACCAGGAGAAAAATGGGATGTTTTTTGTCTGCCTTTAAGTATAATATGGAAACCTCCCGGAGTCTTGGACAACCAAGGATCTGAAATATGAATTTTAGTTAACTCAGCTCCTCTAGCTGCCAGAGCCAAAGACAGCAGAGAGGCCAACTTAATGGCAGTCAATTGTAAATCAATTTTAGCATTATCCAATGAATTAAGGAAATTTAATAAGATATCTACATCCCAAGTAGATGTGTATCGTGGAGTATATGGGCGGCAAACCGATAACCCTTTTATTAATCTCAAGTAAAGGGTATCCTGAGTGAGATTAGGGATCAAGAAGTTTAAAGCAGAACCATATGTCTTGATTGTACTGGCAGATAAGCCAGAATGAAACTTAAGGGTAAGAAATTCTAAAGCCAATGGAACAGTATCAGATCCCTGTGAGTTAGACAGAAAAGAAACCTTCCATTCTTTAAAATCCTCAATCATTTTCCTATATCTTACACTAGTTCTACGTCTTAGAGATGAGTTAATAATATCCAAAACCTGGTCGGATAAAAGGGGATGATTTAACAGCCTATCAGAGCAGCGATCCACATCAGCTGCGGGAGCCTGAGCAGAAGATCGCTGGTTCCCTGAAAGCAGTCCACAGTCATGCCCAATGGGATCTTGGTTCCCTTGATTAACTGATGGATCAAGGGATACCAGGGTCTGGAGGTCCATACTGGGTAAACAAGAACTAAGCTCTGAACCCTGTCCCTGTGGATCTTCTCCAGAACTCTCATCAGTAAAGATGGAGGAGGAAAAGCATATGGGGCTGGAACATCTGTCCATTGGAAAGACATTGCATCCATTTTCCAAGCTCCCTTTGTCCAGGTCCGGGAGACGAACCTGGGAGTCTGAGCAGATATTTGAGATGCAAACAGATCTACCTGTCTCTTCCCGAAATTGCTTTCTATCCGTTGGAATAGAGCAATCTTCAATTGAATCGTTGCCAGAGACAAACCCTGGCGAGAGAGAGAGTCTGCCAGCTCGTTCGCCTCTCCCGGAACATATTCTGCGAATACCTGAACATTGTTTTCTAAAGCCCAGGACCAAAGATCTAGAGCCTCTAAGCAAAGATCCCTTGATCTTGTGCCCCCTCTGTGGTTTATATAAGCCACCGCTGTCCTGTTGTCCGATTGGACTTTTACCGACAATGGTGACTGGGTCTGAGGAACTAGACTCTGGAGAGCTAACTTTATGGCTCTTAACTCCAAAATGTTTATATGGAGGTGACTTTCTTGGTCTGACCAAATTCCTCTTATGGCTTTCTGAGCTGTAAAAGCTCCCCAACCGTGACTTGATGCATCTGAAGTCAGAGTAACTGCCGCAGGATGCTGTAACAGGGGACGAGGGAGAGGTATTTCGAACTGCAGTATGGACATCAACTCTTCTCTGACCTTTTTGGGGAGAACAGATCATGATTCCCAATGGCCACCCTGTCTTAGTTGATTCCCTAAAAACAGCTGACTTCTTCTGCAAAGTAAAGGGGAATTGTCGTATGCTGGTGTTAAAGCTATTAATTTCCCGATAATCTTTGCTAGGTCTCTTAAGGACCACCTCTGGTGCCTGAGGGATGAAGTCAGATGTTCTAGTAGTTTGTCCCACTTGTCTTGTGGAATACCTAAAGACATAGTTCTGGTGTTCAGAACGAAACCCAGAAAAATGGATGCTTTGTGTGGGAAGTAGGATTGATTTCTGTAGATTTATTACAAAACCTAGGTCCTGTAAAAGGGAAACAAGGTAATCTCTTTGAGAAATGAGAACTTCCCTATCTTGATTCAAGAGTAGGATGTCGTCTAGATAATACAGACACATGAAGCCTTTTAATCTGACGTGGGCTATCACTGATTTCATAATTCTGGAGAAAGTGTAAGGTGCGTTGGATAGGCCAAACACCATAACCGTCCACTGCCACACCTTTCCTTTCCACTGAAACCTGAGAAAACGCCTGTGTTTCTTGGCTATGGGGACTGAATGGAAAGCATCTTTTAGGTCTAGCTTTATGCAGAAAAAATCTTTCTGAACTAAGCCTGGAAGATCTGATAAACCCTCCACCCTGAACCTTTTCCTTTTGATGAAAGCGTTCAGTGCCCTCACGTTTAGGACCCGTCTCCAGGAACTGTCTGATTTTGGGATTGGGAACAATGAGCTGACCCATCCTGTCATAGACAAGTCTGCCAACTCTATCTTCCCCTGACTTAAAGCTAGGGAAACAGAGGCATCTAGCACTGGGTTTACCCCTCTGTGAGGTGGAAATCTCTGGACAGGGAACCTTAAAAGGGGGAGATGTAAACCACTTTGAAATATTTTTAGAACCCATTTGTCTGAGGAAATGTCCTTCCAATACATTGGCAAATGAGGAGGCACACTTACGTGAATGCATAGGTTTTCTTTTAGAAGCGGAACCGCCTCTGGAAAGCGCACCTCTGCCACCGCCCTGGAACTTGTGTCTTCCACTGTAGTGGCGGTACTGGGCCTGGTGTGAGACTTCTCGGGACGCTCCTGCAGCCCTATAGGAGCGACCCTCTGTCCGAAAGGGCTTCTTGTAGCCGGGAACGGGCTTCTTGTAGCCGGGAACAGACTTCTTAAGTTCTGAGAAAGATCTCCTCGCCTTATAACGGCCTTTAACCTCCTGAATAAACGAGGGACCAAAAAGGTAAGAATCCTCCAAATTTGGGAACTCATAAGATTTGGGAGCCAGATCAGAAAGACCTGCTGCATGGAGCCAGCGGGACCTACGTATATTTGAAATATAGTTAAATGACTGGCCAATAATAAGCACTGCTCTGCCAGCTGCTTTTAAAAGAGCCATCTTAGATGACAACAGAGATGATGCAGAAGGTTTTTGGGCATTGCCTTCTTTTTCTGCCTTATCCAGCATCAATAATAGTGGACCCACAGCATCTGCAATCTTAAACTGTATATTGCGAAAAGTCTGATCTGTGGGATCTGAGTATACACTGCTCCCTGTGATGGATAAAAGGGCAGGATCTACCTCTGGAGCCATTAAAGCCGGGATGTCCGGAATACCAATGTGATTCCTGAGGAGAAGGTCATCCTCCTTAACCAAAGGTGCTCTAAAGGCTAGTTTAGCAAAATCCTTTACCTCAGAATCGTGCTCCATAGCCCATCTAGAGTGAAATAATTTTGATGGAAGAGTCTTTCCTAGGAGACTAACTCTAGCCATCTGGACGTTACTTAACTTCCCTTGCTCAGTGGAAGCTGCTGAACGTACCACTTCTTCAGATTCCCAGTCTATGACTGGAGAGCCGTAACTGGAACTGGGACGGCTTTGAGAGGAAGAATGAGCAAACGCTCTAGAAGAAGAAGGAGAAAAAACATCTAGTCTCAAACGAGATTTGGTCTTTTTATCTTGAGGGTGTTTCTGGTTCTCAAACGAGGGAAACACACTATCCCTTTTTTTGGGGTCCTGTCCCCTTAATTTTACACATACCAGTGTGAGGGGAATGAAAGGCAGAGAAATTGTCCTCAGATGAAGAACTGGCAGAGGAGACCAGCTGCCTTTCTTTGTTCTTTTTATTTAAAACTGGGGTCCAATCCTCCTCAGAAGATGAAGAGGATAGATCCCTGGCAAGGAAAGCTCTCTTATGGAGCTTTCTAGCATTGATGGGGCTGTCTCTAGGAGAGACATCCGCTAAATCTGTGGCAGACACAGAAATAGCGTCCTCCATCAATGCCATTTTAAAAAATCTGAGGTAATCAGGTTTCCCCGCGCTTAGCACGGAGCACCTGATTACCTGATTGGCTGAAACGCTGTTGCTGTGTAGAAGCACAGCGCGAGCGTTTTCAGCTGGCATATTTCTCCGGGAGGCTGCCGCATACCCACTAGCTTTGCTAGGTGGTTATGCCTCCCGGAGGACAAAGAGCCTTAAATACCAAACATTTTTAAGCTACAGATTGGTATTGTGCCCAAATTTTAAGAAACTGGAACCCAATTGCTCTTTATGGGTCCAACCTGTTCCCCCAGACAGAGGTTCACAGGAGACTGATATTACCATGCTGACAGTGAGACAGTACTAGACAAAGCTGACTGCTCTCCCTCCCCACTGAGTAGTATAGGCAGGGATATTCAGGGGACTTGGGAACATCACATTAACAGAATATCATACATATATGCCTAAAGATTGTGTTAATGTTTTAGTTAAGATTGTTCATTTTAATTTAATTTTCTGGGGAATATATGGCAGCGTTGTCTTCTTCAAGAGGAGAATACCAAACTTAGAGCATGTACAACAACATTTAGAAACTGGAACAAATAAAAATGAGAGAAACAAAACAACAGCTTCACCCATATTTTGCTTGAATGGTAAGAATAGATTTTATTCAGTTTTTGTAGCAATACTTTGATTACTAACACTCTTTTCTCAACGTGTTGACAATTGTGTTTTCTATTATTTTTGTGTGT
Organism: Pelodytes ibericus; assembly: GCA_036172795.1. NCBI lineage: Eukaryota > Metazoa > Chordata > Amphibia > Anura > Pelodytidae > Pelodytes > Pelodytes ibericus. The sequence continues at coordinate 113,912,945 of CM069859.1, forward strand.
ATCTTTATGACTCTCTGTAAAACAATAAAAAAAATGTTAAAACAAAAATATTAAAAAGCTTTGTTTACCATACTGTATCAATTTACCAAAAAACAAACAAACTAGTTATTAGGGTTCGGGGGCTAGCATTAGTATTAGGGTTAATTTTAGTATTAGGGTTTGGGGAGTTAATTTTAGTATTAGGGTTCGGGGGGTTAATTTTAGGTTCAGGGGGTTAATATTTTAGTATTAGGGTTCGGAGGAGTCTCTTTTAGGAGGGTTCATTTATTAGGGGGGGTTCATTTATTGGAGGGTGTACGTTTGTAAGCGCAGAGAGTTCAGCACTGAACTGTCAGCACTTACATAGCCGCAATGAAGCGGCCGTGTTCATCTTCACTGCTGACAGTTCAGCATTCAAACAGACGTGCTGAATTGTCAGTGCTGAAGCAGCCGCCAGGAAGTATCCGAGACCCATCTTGGAGGTAGCAATTTATACTAATTTGTTTCCTGAGTGGCATTTAGTACAGTATTGTCCCTAGAGAGTTGATTCTCATCATGTGCTTTTATGCTGTTTTATTAAAATTGTATGTACTCGTGTTTTTTTAATAAAACCTTCTTAACAAACGTTCTTGTTTACAGATGTTAACCACTGTAGCACATGCTCTTCGAGGGTCAAGATCTATTGCCCTGAGAAGCTTTTCTACCACCACCTCTCTGTCTGCAAGTGAAGCCAAGGGTAAGAAACAAAGATCTACATGTGTCCAGGGGTGTATTGTGCCCTGAGTGACAGACGTGCTGCCAGTCCAGAGAACGCCTGTCACTCAGGGGCACAACGTATCTCGTGTATTTCCAGGGGGTTTTGTGCTGCAAACAGCCAGCACAGAGTCACTCACTCTTTTAGTGCTTTTCGACTTGGAAACAGAGTCTGTTGCCGAATTCACAGCTGCCGTCTGTCTCCCGGGGTTTGTGTGCTCTCTGTTCGGATCACACAAACCGCAGAAATACACATCACGGCTGCTCCGTTCTAGGTGTGCGGCACATACCTAGCACATCGGGAGCATCAGCCACTGTAATGTGTTACACATTACAGGACCACTTTGACTTGGCATAGTATTTTCTGCATATTAACCCCTTAGTGACATTACTTTTTTGGCTTGTCCGACGCTTGGTGACATGGGCTGTTTTAACATTTCTGAGGTGTTTGTGTTTTGCTGTAATTTATTTCTGTCTCATTTAGTGTACCCGCACAAACTATATATCGTTTTTATCGTTATAAGAAGGGCTTTCTTTTGATACCATTTTTTGATAATAGCATATAATTTGATGTAAAAAAAAAAATAAAATATGGCAAAAAATTGAAAAAATTATTTTTTTATGACTTTTATTTGAAAAATCGTATACTCATGTACAAGAGACAACAAAAAAACACTGCTAAAAAGTTTCTAATATATGTCCTGAGTTCAGAAATAGCCCATGTTTTTATGTTTTTGTGCTTTTTTATTCATGTTACAGGGCCAGAACTATAAGTGGTGCAAAGCTATTTTAAAATCCTTTCTTTCAAAATTAGCGATAGTGACATTGTAACACTGATTTCTGTACTAAATCCATGAATGACCCCCAACATGTACATATTTTTGAAAACTAGACAACTCAGGGCATTTAACTTGGGGTATTTTGACACATTTCATGTAGCCATTTTACCACCAATCTATGCCAAAGTTTGCAGAAAAAAATCTTTTTTTTAAATTTTTCACATATATTGCAATTTAGGCAAACGTTACCTTAAAATGTGAAGGGGTATTTCCAAATAACACCTCAATATGTGTTCAGCAACATCTCCTGAGTACAGGGATACCACCCATGCATAGGTTTGTTGGTTTGTTTTGGGGCTAAAAGGCCACATTTAGGGGGTGCGCATTTTGGTTTTCCAACTTGGAATTCTGACATGCAGAAAACTTGTGCCCATGTCCCATTTGGGACATTTTTGAAGCCAAAAAGTGTATTCTATCCCACAAAACCATATATTTTTTAAAACTAGACACCCTAGGGTATTTTAAATGGTAGTATTTTAACACTTTCCATGCACTAATTATACTACCAGCCTATGTCAATGTTATGGATAGTAATTATTTTTCACATACATAGTACTTTGGGCATGAATTCACAGATCCTGTTATATGTCAGTGCCAAACAACACCTCAATATGTGTTCAGCAACATCTCCTGAGTACAGGGATACCACCCATGTATAGGTTGGTTAGGTTATTTAGGGGTTAAAAGGCCACATTTGAGAGGTGCACTTTTTGGTTTTCCAACTTGGAATTCTGACGTGCAGAAAACCTGCGCCCATGTCCCATTTGGGACATTTTTGAAGCCAAAAAGTGTATTCTACCCCACAAAACCATATATTTTTGAAAACTAGACACCCTAGGGTATTTCAAATGGTAGTATTTTAACACTTTTCATGCACTAATTCTACCACCAGCCTATGTCAATGTTATGGATAGTAATTTGTTTTTCACATTCATTGTACATCGGGCATGAATTCACAGATCCTATTATGTGTCAGTGCCAAACAACACCTTAATATGTGTTCAGCAACATCTCCTGAGTACAGGGATACCACCCATGTGTAGGTTAGTTAGATTATTTGGGGGCTAAAAGGCCACGTTTAGGGGGGGTGCATTTCCAACTTGGAATTTTGACATGTAGTCAGCCTGCGCCCATGTTCCATTTGGGAAACTTTTGAAGCCTGTCAAAGTATTTTACCCCATAAAACCATATATTTTGGAAAACTAGACATCCTAGGGTATTTAAAATTGTGGTATTTTAACACTTTCCAAGTGCTAATTCTACCACCAACCTATGTCAAAGGGTTGGGATGTCATTTTTTCCCCACACACATTGTAGTTCAGGCAGGAATTTTCAGATTCTGGTATTTGCCACTGCCAACCAACACCTCAATATGTGTTCAGCAACATCTCCTGAGTACAGGGATACCCCCCATGCATAGGTTTGTTGGTTTGTATTGGGTCTAAAATTCCACATTTAGGGGGTGCGCAATTCCAACCTGGAATTTTGACATGTAGTCAGCCTGCGCCCATGTTCCATTTGGAACATTTTTGAAGCCGTCCAATGAATTTTACCCCATCAAACCATATATTTTTGGAAAATAGACATCCTAAGGTATTTCAAATGGTGGTATTTTAATACTGTATAGGTACTAATTCTACCACCAGCCTTTGTAAAAGTTTGTGGTAGTACTTTTTTGGGAGTTTTTTTTCCACATGCATTGTACTTCAGGCATGAATTCACAGATTCTGGTATATATCACTGCCAAACAACAACCCAATATGTGTTCAGCAACATCTCCCGAGTACAGGGATAGCACCCATGCATAGGTTTGTTGGTTTATTTTTGGCTAGAAGGCAACATTTGTGAGATGCGCATCTCAAAATTCCAACTTGGAATTTTGACATGTAGTCAACCTGCGTCCGTGTCCTTTATGGGATATATCTTTGAAGCCACCCAATGTAATTTACCCCCACCAAACCATATATTTTTTTATCGGTAGACCCCCATCACTACTTGTGGCAAGGGGTCAGCAGCCACCAATATACAGCGCTAGATGATGTATCAGAAAGCTGAATAGGGTCAAAATCGAACCCTGAGTCCGCGGCCTCAGAATCAGTGCGTAAGCAGTGATCTCGAGCAAAGAAGGGGTTAATAGCTCTTAGAAGAGCCTATCTAGTACTGTAATACATTACAGTACAAAGAAATTAATCCATAAAACAGTGCAGACAGCAAAACATACTGTTGCTGTGCAAGATTACTGCTTACACAGTGATGAATGGCAGGGAAGGGGGTAAAACCTGCCAATTTTATAAAATGTTATTTTATATCACTAATACTGATCTGTCTCTTTCCGTCACAAAAATGTAAGTGAGGAGAGGGAGGCAGATCAATATTTGTGAATATTGATCCGATTAATTTTGATCTGACCAGGGCGAATGGTGAGCTTAATTGAGAAATCACTAAACCGCCTTTGCCACTAATTCGCTGTTACTGATCGCATTGCGCTCAGGCAGCTTAAAAAAAAAAATCTCAAATATTTTTACTTTACATGTAATCCCCTAGCGGGTATGTGTAAAAAAAATAAAATAAAAATAAAAATATGCAGACAGATAAAAATTGCTTTGTCGTCAATATCATTGCGTAAGCAGTGATCGACGGCAAATAAGGGGTTAATAACTCTTAGAAGAGCCTTTTTAGTACTGTAATAAATTACAGTACAAAAAAAATTAACCCCTAAAAAATGCACAAACAGCAAAAATAAATGCGCTGATGTGCACTATCACTGCTTATGCAAAATCAGTGGCAGGGAAGGGGTTAAACGCAGGGAATTGCTTTAATAAAACATTTTTTATTGCTTTATTATTTGTGTGTTGTGTATTTATTTATTTTTTTAACTTTTACTTACTTTTAGAACTTTGATCTGTCTCTCTCCCTCACTAAAAAAAATGTGAGGAGAGGGAGGCAGATCATAACTGGTCAGATCAATATAGAGTTAATATTGATCTGACCAGTCAGTGGGGATGTTCAGGAGAGCATCCCCACTGCCTGTCAGTGTGCCTGGCAGTCACTGATTGCCTCTGTGAAGAGGCAATCGTGTGACAGCCAGAGAGCACAGGAAGCAGGTACTTCCTGCCTCCTGTGCTCTTGCCCTTAGAAGGGCAGCGCCATCTTGGTCACTCAGTGACCAAGATCGTGCATTTTTTTTTGTGTTTCTGATTGCCTCGACTTGCGAGGCAATCAGAAACACTTTCTGAGCATAGGAAGCGAAAGATTCGCTTCCTATGCTCATTTTTGAAATGCCCGCGTTTTAAAGGCACTGTGCCTTTAAAAACGGCATTTCGATCGCTCTCCGACGGGCATTTTTTTTAGCATTGTACGATGCTTCCATACGGAAGCATTGTTACAATGCGGCTTGAGCACTGAAAGCGGAAAAACTCCGCTTTCAGTGCTCGTTTTGACACAGGACGGACTAGGTCCGTCCTGTGTCACTAACGCCTCGGCACACAGGACGGACCTAGTTAGTTAATTAATTATAAAAATGTATTAAAATTTGAACATACTGTGTCCCAGGAAGCAGCAGAGCCAGAGACAAAGAATATACATGCTCACTATTTGATGTTGTCATAACCTTTACATTTTATTAATCCAATACAATCCATAAAAGATATAGATATAGGGCCATATAGCGGACCCCCCCCCCCAAAAAAAATAGCACATGTCTTAGGCATTTCACGATAAAAGGATTTAGTCATAGGCAGGTTCAGATTCAATAAGGGGTGGGGCATTGCGTTACTCTATGAGATTGAGCTACAGTCTTCTCAGTACAGGTACCAGGAGTCTGGAACCCAGATCTTCTACAGTTAGACTATGGGGTATATTTACTAAACATTGAGTTGCTGGTGAGTTAAGATGATTTGAACATTTTATCTCACCATTTTAACTACACATTGTGTAGGAACAAACCAGGTGATTCCCCCTTCCCTCCCACCTCTAAACACACACCAGGATTGTTCCTGCTCAATATATATATTGAATTTGATGGGACAGGGCCTCAGAAACCCTTGACTGTCCTGACAAATCATGGATTGTTTGCAACTATGGTATTCTAAATATATTTCATTTACTCACAAATGTCCGCTCCTACTGATCCAACGACTCAACTCTCTGGCTTCTGGTAGACTGAGGGGTAAAAAATATTTTAAAGGGAGACTACCACTTACATAAGATGTAACTAGATTACCTGTGCATTTAAAACAAACATATATATATATAAGACCTATATGCCACTGTTTTTTTCTATGTTTGAATAAATTGCATGTAAAAGTAAAAATAAAATTAGGTGTCTATCTCCAGCATCCATTTTGAGAATTTTTCCCATGATGCAACATTCTAAAAAATCTTCCAGCAAGACTCACTTTTCAACTGTGGCCAGAGCCTGCATGATGATGTCATAAGGTTCACCCCTGCTCTCTTACTGGCTCCTGTGTATCATATTGGGCAGGACTAGGTGGCTGTGTACAACTTTATTTTACCTGCCTTTCAATACAAAGAGGAGACTGACCTGATCAAAGAGGATTATAACTCTGTTTCCTTGTGATGTAATAGTTACATTACCCTCCCATTCAATGCAAGTTGGTGGTCAGACTTATAGACTGATTTGAGTGCTGTAAAGTCCTTGGGGGTGGCACCCCAAAACATTATATTTCACAAAATGGCGGTGCCCAGTCACATTTGTTATATATTGTAAATATATTGCAGACATCCTCCTGCTGCCTCCACTAGCCACCAGGAGATTTGGGCAGCCGGGAGATGTCTGCACAATAGTGCAGACATCCTCCATGCTGCCCAACACTTCCGTCTATTATGACGGACCGGTTGTTCGTCATAATGGACGGAAGTGTCGGGCAGCATGGAGAATGTCTGCACGGATCGTGCAGACATCCCCCGGCTGGCCAAATATCATTGGTGGCTAGTGGAGGCAGCAGACGCAGACATCCTCCGCTGTCGCCCAGGACGTCCGTCGGGACTTCTATGATGAAGCCAGGTCCTTCCGCCTTCATCAAAAAAGTCCCGACAGAAGGGCCGGGCAGCAGCAGAGGATGTCTGCGCGTATCGTGCAGACATCCTTCTGCTGCCTCCACTAGCCACCAATGATATTTGGGCAGCCCTGGGATGTCTGCACGATACGTGACATCCTCCATGCTGCCCAACACTTCCGTCTATTATGATGGACTGGCTGTCCGTCATAATGGACGGAAGTGTCGGGCAGCATGGAGGATGTTTGCACGCATCGTGCAGACATCCCCCGGCTGCCCCCACTAGCCACCAGAGAGGCTACGTTGGGGGGAGGGAGGGAGGGGGGAGACAGACAACATTGGGGGGAGTGTGGGGGAGAGAGACAGACAACATTGGGGGGAGGGGGAGAGAGACAGACAACTTTGGGGGAGGGTGGGGAGAGAGACAGACAACGCTGGGGGGAGGGAGGGGTGGAGAGACAGACAACATTGGGAGGAGGGTTGGGGAGAGAGACAGACAACTTGGGGGGAGGGTGGGGGAAAGAGACAGACAACGCTGGGGGGAGGGAGGGGTGGAGAGACAGACAACATTGGGAGGAGGGTTGGGGAGAGAGACAGACAACTTGGGGGGAGGGTGGGGGAAAGAGACAGACAACGCTGGGGGGAGGGAGGGGTGGAGAGACAGACAACATTGGGAGGAGGGTGGGGGAGAGAGACAGACACCATTGGGGGGAACATTGGGTAAGTCTGGGGGGTAGGGGCAGCATTGGCACATAAAAGGTAAATAAAAACAAGAAATTCATTTTTTTTTAATTATAAGTTTTTATTAAATATGAAAAAGCAATTTACATGTGAATATATACAAGTTAAACTTTTTTCCTATAGGGTAGTCTTATATTCAGGCTTTTCGTTCTTTTCCTAAAGGAATATCCATAGTTTGGGGGGTCGTCTTATAATCAGGGTTGTCTTATATTCGAGCAAATACGGTATACGGTGTGTAATAACTATATCCCTGAGGTTAGTGATACCTTTGAACAAAGTTCTTTTCAGATAAAATATCACTAAGCTTTCGAGATCTTAACACTTACTTACATTACTCTGTATGCTCTGTCAAGGTTACAACCTTTGACACGCTATCTGTTGTTCACTGCAAAGCATGTGATCATGGGTATGGTTGTCTTGCTGTAGCTTTAAAGGCTATTTTGTTTTGTAAGTGGAAAAAATGTGTTTTAAATTTTGTCTACACTGTATCCTATTTTAACACTACCACACAGTGCTGTAGGCAAAGTAATTATACTTCAATGTAGTAATTAGTTTGCATTTTGTGCCGCAAGGTGATGTCATAAATAGGAGGCAGAACACACAAATTGAATGATTTTCTAAATTGTTTACTAAGATTTATATTAACACTGTTTACATGACTAAGACTTTAGAGCTATTGCAATATCAGTATGGCTGAGACAAGAGTCTACAAAATGACAATGTAAAAGTCATACATCAACAGAAGTGGTCAAGAAGCACTCCACAGACCTAGTGCACGAGCCCCAAATAAGATAATAATAATAAAAGATGCTCAGCACTCCATAAAGGTGAGGGTAATAATTATTCCACAAAAGTCAGTGGCAACGTTTTGACCTGTTGGTCTTTCTCAAGCTTGAAATGTTGCCAGTGGCGTAACCTGAGTGCCACATTTTATATTAAAGTTTTCACTGGAGAATTAAAAAGCCCGATTTGGGGTTTTTTTCAGGGAGTTGGGGCAAATACATAGGATTTGCAAGGCCAAAACCTCCAGAATCGAATATGGTTGAAAATTGGCCCAATATTGGCAAAATTTGCCAATTTAGGAAAATTTTTAAATTCTACTACTATGACCGACCTGAAACCATTTCGGGCCAGGTCTGTCAATATTGAATAGACCCTATAATGGAAGTTGAGAATGTATGTTACATAAATTTGGTTTATCCTTAAAATGATATACTGAAAATGTACTATTGTGTTTTTTGTAGCCGATATTTCTATATTTATAATACTTAATGAATATATTTTTATCATGAATTATTCAAAAATGAAAAAGAGAATACTGAAGAAGAAAAAACGGGGTCGTTAGTGTTACCTTTTTAGTTAGTGTCTGTCTAATTTTTGTCCTTTAATCATTAAACACGTTTCATTGTCCAAATCTGGCCTTGTTGGCAACGACTAAGATTAGAGTTGAGAAACTATACAGTGTAAAAAGGTGCAATTTTCTTTTACAATGGTATGTTTACTATCCGTATAAACAATGATAAGATGAAGGTTCATCATAAAAGACCTAATTTGCTGCATAGGTTGCTAATGCCCCGAAGGAATGTTGAAAGTCTTGACAAAGATTAGGATTTTATTATAGAGGGTTAAAAGCAAGTTTCATGGGAACACAATCCTGCAGTTTTGTGTGAGTATATACCCTCAAAATATGTTTCATTTTCATTTAAACATATGTTTTACATTAAACAAATGTCCTATTTACACAGCACAGCCTGACTTCATGGTACTCCTTCCACGCCATTCTCCTGTGTTGCAGTGGGGGAAAATCAAAGTATCAATTTCATATTATCCAGAATTCTCATGAATATATAATCTTCATAGCTTTATATACCTTTCAGCCTAACTTTTTTTAAATCTTCGTTTCCTCACCTATAAACTTAATCAGCTGGACACTTATGGATGACATGGGGTTAGAGAGGGGTAATGACAACATTTTAGAACTGTTAATTTCATTGGCCCTGAAATACAGCATCTTGCATGCAACCAGAAAATACAGCGACTTGTCAGCAGTTTGTCTGGCTGAGACTTATGAGAATTATAGTCATCAGGTGAAAATGTTACCTGTGAACATCAGGTGCCATGATGCCAAACCAGTCAAAAATGCTATTTGCTGCTAATTAAATACTGATGGGAGCTACACTGTCTGCACCACCTTTTTTATCTGGTCAACTTCAAATTGAGGGGAGCTCAAGTTTCAAATGTTTACATTTTTGACATTAATCCCTTTAATCTTTCATTTCCAATATTCTTAATTTAATTACTAAAAATTGATTATGTAACATGTATTGTAAGTGTTATAATATAAAGATTTTAAACAATAAATTGAAAAATAAATACACATAAAAAAAAACTATATTCATGATGTTATTTCTTTTGTGTGCAACAAAACTGTCATTTTGAGATTTTTTTTATATTTTAAGCACAGATATGTGTTCTATTAAGCACTTCTCTCAATAACTTGTCTTTATACCTGTAGGTTTTCCCAGTAATTACCCACTTGATTATTCCAAACCTATGTACTGTGACCGTCGTGAGTACCCCTTACCAGATGTACCATTTGTATTTGAACTTACCCCTCAGCAGAAGGCTCTGAAAGTAAAGGAAACTGGAAATTGGAACCAACTTACTAAAGAAGAGAAGCTGGCCTGTAAGTGATTAATCAAGCTCTTTTATTTGGTTCATTTACAATTATTTAGGAGACTATGCTTTGTACAGTGGATGTACAATAATTAGGCACTGAAATCTTTTGTAGCATTATTTAATGGGCAATATGCAAAAACATGAACCATGTTGAAGAGATTATCACTCCTAGATACATACCTTCAGTGGCATAGCCAGATCCCCAGGAACTCACCCTTAAATGTGTTCTGGAAATGGCTCAGCTAAAGATGGCAACACTAGCTGAACTGTAAGTAAAAGTTACTCACTGCTTAATCCCACTGTTTTTTTTTTTGCCACACTCAATAACCTTTTGGGAACTATCAGTGCCACATTTCCAAAGTTCACGAAACAGTTACCAATATTAGTCATGTATTCTCTACCCACCAGAGTGCTAACCATAATGACTTTTTTTGAGTAGGTAAGGGCTTCTCTAGTATCATAAATAATGTGATATAAAACACATATTCTACATCTGTTGGGTAAAAAAATAACCCGATTTGCCTGTTTCCCATTCAGCTAGCAATCCCTGATTTATACAATTGCCTCATAAGGATAAGTGCACAGTTTTTCAAAGTCCACTTGCAACCCAAAGATTAATATTCATGTCTAGTTTCTGTGCCTTGTACAGTCTGAAAGGTTTTGATTGGCTTCACCCTTTGCATGACATGTAATGCCATGTTCTTGTCAGTGTTACTACTGTTAGGAGTTTATACATTGTTACGTTTATGTATTTTTTTCTAGTATATCGGATCAGCTTCTGTCAGTCCTATAAGGAGATGAATGCAGGATCAGGATCGGAGTGGAAAACTATAGTGGGTGCTGTGCTTTACTTCCTGACCCTCAGTGGATTATATCTGTGGTGGCATCGCATATATGGTTAGTAATAATAAATATTTCACTTACATCAAGGGAGCGGGAAGTCAGACATATGCAGAATACATCTTCATAAAGAAAATAATGAAGCACGCTGCAGGAAAATATAAAAGAAATAAATGTAAAATGAGTGACTGCACACTTAGGAGTCTGTGTTCTTAAGAACCGTCCAAAAATGAAGAAGATTTAAGAATTCAACAAAACAAGTGTTAACATGTGACAAAGAACTAAGACAAAGGGATCTTTTCACTGATAGGTGAACTTTAGTTTCCTGGCACAGGAACTGCAAACATCACTGATATTCCTCAATTGCCTATCTTTCCAGTGCAGCTATCAATACCTGATTGTTGCAGTTCAGTTGTAGTTCTCTTATCAGTTAATCATAGTTTAATTGTAGTGAATTAAGCTTAATGTCATCAATCTTTTGAGATGTGTCTTATTGGCTTCCATTTTGTATGACTGTTGGTTTGAATGTCTGTTTTTCCCATGAGAGAATGAATTTCTTCAGGTGCCTGTCATTCCTGTGAGAATGCAGTATATTATTGCATATTTGACCTGTGGATTTTTTAAATCTTTTAAACTCTTAGAAAATTAATCCAGCAGCCACCATTCAGTGAAGCTTTCTGCCCCATTTCTCAGTGCACAGATTTAATCTGTCAGTGCAGGAACATGCTTGAAGTCAAATGAATATAAACTTTAATCTCTCAGTGTACAATGTGCTGGTACGGAAAACTGTATCATTAAAGGACACTAGCTCTTCCATGATGAGAACATTTTCAAATACTAGGCAATTGACCATTGTCTATGACTGGAAGGAAATAAGGAAACATTTGCTACTTAAATGCACAATGAAGTTATACATACCAACTGTGTAGATTTTCAGGAATAGTCCCTGGCGTACATTTAATGAGGTGTGTTAATGAAAAAAAAATTAACGGGCAAAAGTGATTCAATGCCCTCTATTACATCTCTTAACGGTTGTTCTAAAATCTCTACCACAATCGGTAACAAAGCCCTATTTCTGACATGGAAATTGTGGGTGATTAGCACACAAATGCGATTCAATGAAAATAATGGTCATATGATACATTTTTGCCCATTACTATTACCGGAAAAAGAGATCTAAAGTGCTTGTGGCTTTGTTAAAAACACACTTAATGCAGTTTAAATTTCAACCAAACATTTCTACACCATTTCAACACCCCTGCACATTCACAAACATGTCACTATCCCCACACATGCTTTTGAATTATACATATGCTTTACATCAGCGCCAAGCAAGAGGACATGCAGGCAGCATCTGGACATCTACTGGGGTCTCTGACACTAGGTCCTATAGAGAACTAGCAGCTGGAGGCATGGTGTGTGGTGGTGGGGAACTATGTTTCTAGAGATACCATAGTATGGTCCTTGTTTCTAGAACCATAGTTCAGCACACTCAGAACCAACTCCTCCGGAAGTGAATTTCGTACCTTTATTGTCCTTACCGCAAAGTATCCCTTCTGCTGTCGTAGACTAAATCTCTTTTCTTCAAGTCTTAGCACATTATCATATACCCGTTTCTCTAGCGTGCACAAATGTAGCTTTTCCAGCCTTTCATCATAACTAGCACTTTCCATGCCCATATTAGTTTTGTAGCCCTTTCTTGTTCCATAATGTATTATGTTTGAGTTAGAAATTTTCTAGTTTTTGAACAACATCCAGGGGATGTTTCTATTACCCAGTTTAACTGTACTCATTTTATCTATCTCGGAAAGATGAAGGGCAGAGTCTGTAATTATGAGTGTTAAACAGATTCGACAGATGGTATCTCTGAGCTATTTCACTGGCTGGCATATGTGCAACTAGCATTAGTAAGTATATATCAGGACTTGACAAATGTTTGTAGACCATAGGAGCCAAACAGAGTAATTCAGGAGCCAGCATACTAAAATGTATTAGCCAGGGATGTGGTACTTTCATAGGTTATGTAAAGCAATCCAAAAAAGTTAGGAGCCAGCAACATGAATTTAAGCAGCCATGGCTCCTGGAATTTGCCAAACTCTGATAAATACTTTATTCTGAAAACGTTGCTTCCTAAAAAGCAAACACTAACTGTGACGTGAGTGTCCCTTTAACAAGAGAAATTATTTTACTATTCATATTGTGACCTACATTGTGTTACATAACTAACTTCTCTTTAGATGTGTAATTTGGGTTAATGTACTAAACCATGTGGACATTAGAGGGCAGCAGAGATCTTTTTTGCAACAGCCATTTCTCAGTCTGTCAGAACATTTTACACTGCTTATTACTTATTATTCCTCATCTCCATTATTTTAGTATGGAAATATGAAAAGTGTCCACTATATTGTGGAAACTCGTGTCAAGGTATGTCGATTATACTGTATGTTTTAACACACAGAGAGACATCCTCAACACCAGGACATCATTTATCCACAAACTACAATCTTCAATCACAATCCCTCCTGTTAGAGCATGTTGTGCCTGTCACAGATTATTTTTTATGATGACATTTTTATAATCCATTGTTTTAGAAAGAGGTAGCGCAAAGTTCCCTTGAGGATTCAGGCATCAGGTTGACAAAATAAAAATATCATAAATCATGAAAGTGAAAAATGTGCTTTTCTGTATAATAAAATAATGAAACTCAAAGCTTTCTCATTAAGTGTTGACTCAGCCTAGTGTGGATAATTATGGCGATTAGACTTCTTGGCGCAGTGGTAACCTATGGAACCTATACAAGCAGGATATGGACCATGCGATAGAGATGTTACAATGCCAGATTTTAAAATCTTCCATGAATGTTATGACTATGGTAGACATTTTGGGTCTCAGCTAAGCATTAATACCCGGTGAAAAATGTTGCTGAAGTACCCATTAGTAAACACAGCAGTGCCCTCTAGTGCACTGAGTCGGAATGACAGCTAGTAATATGACTCAAACAATAAAAAGAAGAGAGAAGAATAAAAGGAATGAAATATAGAGGGAGATATTAAAAGCAATACAAATAGGATGGAAGAAAAAGCACAGGGACAGGTGAAGAGGGAGGGCCATATCTTATAGCAGCTATCTACCCCCTTTGCTATGTGAACAGGGGAAGGTGCCCTGGAGAAATGTTAAGACTTGTGGCACATGTCTAGTTCCTTGTCCAGAGTTCCGCTAAAAGTGAGTAGTAGAATGTCTCTCAAAAATCAGGATGGCTTATAATACACATTCACTGCCAGTATCTAGAGGTTGGCAGTAATATCTAAAGATGTCTAGAAATGCCTAGAGATTGGTGCTTGTTGCGGAGGAAATTGTGGGAGCCCCAAGGACTCTAGGAAACCCGGGGCATCTTCCAAGTTCTCAATAGTTAGTTGTTTTCTGTCCCTTATGACAGTCGGTACCTGATTTCTCTCTCTCACAGATTAGACATCAATCCGCCACACTATGGCCAATCAGGGGCATTGCTAGGTCTTCGGATGATCTGGGGATAGAGCCCAGATGAGCTCGGTCACACACACTGCGTCTCTCTCTCACACATGCCGTCTCTCTCTCTCTCTCTCTCTCTCTCTCTCACACACCGTCTCTTTCACACACACACACACACACCGTCTCTCTCCCTCACGCACCGTCTCTCTCTCTCACGCACCGTCCCTCTCTCTCACGCACCGTCCCTCTCTCTCACGCACCGTCTCCCTCTCTCATGCACCGTCTCTCTCTCTCACGCACCATATCTCTATCTCACACACACACCGTCTCTCTCTCACACACTCACACTGTCTCTCTCTCTCACACACACCGTCTCACTCTCTCGCACACACTGTCTCTCTCCCTCTCTCGCACACACCGTCTCTCTCTCACACACAGACACCCTGAGACACACTCACACAAACACCCTTACACACACACACTTATACAAACACCCTGGCACACACACATAGACATCCTGACACACACATTGAGACACCGAGACATACACATTGAGACACCGAGACATACACATTGAGACACCCACACATTGAGACACCGCCACCCACACACATTGAGACACCCAGACACACACATTGAAACACACACACTGAGACACCCAGACACACACTGACACACACTGAGACATCCAAACACACACTTACACACATTGAGGCACCCAGACACACACTGAGACACCCAGACACACACACTGAGACACCCAGACACACACTCACACACATTAAGACACCCAGACACACACTCACATGCATTGAGTCACCCAGACATACACTGAGACACCTAGACACACACTGAGACACCCACTCACACACATTGAGACACCCAGACACACACTGAGACACCCACTCACACACATTGAGACACCCAGACACACACTGAGACATCCAGACACACACTTACACAGATTGAGGCACCCAGACACACACTGAGACACCCAGACACACACACTTACACACATTGAGACACCCAGACACACACTCACACACATTGAGACACCCAGACACACACTCACACGCAGTGAGTCACCCAGACATACACTGAGACACCTAGACACACACTGAGACACCCACTCACACACATTGAGACACCCAGACACACACTGAGACACCCACTCACACACATTGAGACACCCAGACACACACTGAGAAACCCAGACACACACTCACACACACTGAGACACCCAAACACACACTTACACACATTGAGGTACCCAGACACACACTGAGACACCCAGACACACACACTTACACACATTGAGACACCCAGACACACACTCACACGCATTGAGTCACCCAGACATACACTGAGACACCTAGACACACACTGAGACACCCACTCACACACATTGAGACACCCAGACACACACTGAGACACCCACTCACACACATTGAGACACCCAGACACACACTCACACACAGACACCCAGACACACACCTAGACACCCTGACACACACACCTAGACACCCACACATTTTTTTTTAACTTACCTTACAGTTGGTCCGTCATCCAGGACCTTCTGCCGGATGTCCGTCCACCTGACATCCGGCAAGCAGCTCACACAGCGTGACGGGGGCGGAGCTTGACCGAGGAAAGCTCACTGGGGGATTTTTAAAAAAAATAATTATAGCCCTGCAGTCTCGGGGCTAAAGAATACTTTAGCCCCAGAGTCTCCATTCGGGGCTATGAAGGGGGGACTCGGGGCTATAGCCCCAGTAGCCCACCCCTAGCGACGCCTCTGTGGCCAATGGCATATAGCAGCGATACTGCAAATTATCTGTTGCTAGATGGTCTCAGAGTAATGGTAAAATTCAGTGATCTCAGATGGTAGTCTGCCATCAAGGATACAGTTAATAGCAAACACGGAGAGAGAGGACATCATGGTATTGACTGTAACTTTGTTGGTCATGAATAAAAATGCCTAGTTTGCAGCTGTATGTGGAGCTCCTGTGCGACCGATCGCTACCTAGGCAAGCTCCACCCCCATATAAAACACATTTATCTCCTAATTTAGACATTTACTTTCAATTTTGCTAACACAATGTATAGATAATTTTTAATTATATTTTATTGTCTACATCCACAGTAAAAACGGTTAGGTTTAGGTGATATAGTCTCTTTAATATTCAGTTGGTTAGAGTTCCTTGAGGAAACAAAAAATATTGTAGACAACTTAGCAGTAGCTAAGGGGCTGCAAAGGACAGTAAAATATTGGCACTTTTTTACAGGTCCATGGTAAGACACCACCTTGAATATGAAATTATTTTTTGTCCGCCTTTTCTAAAAAAAAAAATGGAACTAATAAGGGTAATGTTAGTTATGAAGAAAGGCTAGAAAAGTTAAATGTGTACACAACATCATAGAGGGGATATGGCAATGTTATATACATATGTACAGGGTCAACACAAAGGGTTCTCTAAATACCTGTTTATTAACTGAACAGTACAAAGGGCAAGAGGTCACCCGCTAAGACTTGAGGAAAGGAGATTTAGTCTATGACAGCGGAAGGGATTCTTTACGTTAAGGACAATAAAGGTATGGAATTCACTGTCTCAATTCCACAAGATACTGGTGCTAGCAATTGCATTAGATGGCTTTAAAAGGGGCCTGGATATTTTTTTTTAATGAAGTGGAACATAGAGGCCTATGTATGTTAGTATAGGCATTAATATTTATTTAGTTATTGTTGATCCAAGGAGAAATCTGCCATTTACAGTGAATAAGATTTTTTTTCCCCATTGAAAACAGAATTCAAAATTGATAAAATATGTTTTGTTTTGTTTTTTTGCTTTCTTCAGATTAACAGTGGTAAATAGGAAAAGGGCCAATCTTGATGGATGCGTCCCCCCCCCCCCCCCCCCCCGTAAACTACTATTTAACTATGCAGTGTGTTCACCCTGTTTGAGGGTATTTGACGACACTGTGGAATGAGGACTTGGTCTGTACTGCACATTGTCTGGGAGAGTTTTCTTCTTCCCATTTTGTTTATGGATTTTAGGAAGGTGAGGGGGGTTTGAGTGTCATCGTTTAATTTAAAGATGGCAGTGGAGCTTGGTGGTTGTTGCATCACACTGTAATATATAATTGTATAATACATTATGGTGAGGTCAGTGTGAATGGTACTTTGTTTTGGCAAGTGGCCCTTAGTGTGACATTCTGTGTGAGAGAATTGGCTTTGAATGAGACTGGGATTTGTGTGACATATTTCAAGGTTTGGGTGGCCTTTGAATAGGCTTTACACATTTACTCTGTGTAGGCAAGCAACCATAATCCTAAAACCATTTAAAATGTCAATGCAATGTTATGATCTCTCCTGTGAAACCAATCAGTATACTGGGGTCTAAAACAAATCTCACATGTGTGCGGTAAGGAGGCCACATATGGATACTTGCACTGGGTCCCATTAACATTAAAGAAGACCATGCATACAGTCAATATTTGTATCTTGCAATTAATGAGAGATTGCATACATTAAAGCTGTCACATGATAAATAACTGCACAATAATCCATATAGTAATCAATCTCCAGTCTTTACACTGGAATGCTATTCACAGTGTTTATCAATGCATACTGCTTGGATGTGAGCAGCAATGTCAACTTAAAGGCTGAGGAATAGGCATGCTCTATAGAATGACCTGTCCTGGACTTGGAGGGAACGACACAGTCACACTGAGGATTATGATGTGCTCAATCACGTAAATTTGATAAAAAAAGATATACTATCGTGGTTTAACTTTGATAGTTTAATGCAATCTGGCAAAATAATACATTTAAATGCAGGTATAAAACACTTTAGAAAACAAATCATAAACCACAGAATGTTATAGTGCTGGATAATTCTCTCAGGAGAAACATTATTCTTCTTCAGACATCTTCTTTATTTTGAATTCTGAATTGCAAAAAAGTTGAGCAACTTTCCACAAAGGGCTGCAAAGATTGGGGCCCAGTCAGTACATCCTTTTTATACCTCAACCCCAAACACAATCATGCTAACTTGTGTTGCCCCAGCCTTAGTATTATCCCATTTGGTTCTCCCTTACTTTCTTCTATGCAGGGCCGGCCCTACAATGGGGCAGAGTGGGGCAACTGCCCTAGGCGGCACCTTTGCAGAGGCGGCACATTGCCGCCTTAATAAACGCTATTTCGGCTGCTCGGCCGAATCACTGAAACGCCGCCTCCAGCGTCATGGGCGTCTGGCCGAGAAAAAGTAAGTTAAAAAAAAAACTCCTTTACATCGGATATGACGTTACGTCATACCCGGTGGCTGAGCTTCCCTCCTCCGTGCAGGAGGGAAGACCACGGAGGAGACCAGCATCGTCTACACGGAGCATCGAGGAGGTAAGTACTGGAAAAGGGGGGGGAGGAGGTGGGTGTAAAACAAGCAAAATCCTAGCATATTAAATGGCTAAATATGGCATATTAAATGGCTAAATCTGGCATATTGAGTGACAAAATCCTAGCATATTAAATGGCTAAATCTGGCACATTAAATGGATAAATCTGGCATACTGAGGGGTTAAATCCTGGCATATTGAGTGACAAGCATCAGAACTTATGTGGCCTAGTGTCCAATGAAAAAATTAACCCCTTAGTGACTGGACTTTTTGGGTCATTCTGACTGTTTTTACATTTCTGCGGTGTTTGTGATTAGCTGAAATTTTCCTCTTTCTCGTTTAGTGTACCCACCCAAATTATATATTGTTTTTATCAGCATAGTTGGAAGGGCTTTCTTTAGATACCATTATTTTGTTCATAATAATACATTATGCTGAAAAAAATACACCATATTGAAATGACATACTGCCTCTCAATATGGCACTTCAGATTGCTCCAGGGAGCGATCACATTGCACCTTGGGGCCACATACAGGTGTTGCTGGATATCGAGGCATTGCAGCAATTCTTGCTGAGCATAGGAAGCACCTTTTGTTCTCTTCCGATGCTTGTTTCACCACAGCACATACACATCAATTGTCACAAACTGCATGTTTGTGCATGACATGCCTGGCACATCCATAGTAGCAAAGGGGTTAATTAGATTGAAGAAAACATTTTATTTTCTTGTATTTAAAAGCAGTGCATATTTTAGAGCTTAGTATCAGTACAGAGTCCAAAGTAATTTGAATAATGTTTTATGCCAACATTCCAAGCTGCATTATATGTCAGAGGTTTCAATCTATTCCAAATTAAGTAGTTTGGTTGGTTTTCCTGTGCAGTAGGGGCCTGGCTGACATCAGTGTGTATTAGCATTATGGGAATACCTGCACACTACTTATTGCCAAAAGACAGCATTTCGGTCACTGCACAAACAAGGACAAAGGAAAAAAAGATTTACAAAACAGATTGTTCTGCTGTGCGCGTGATACACGCAGCTCAGGTGAAATGGGCAGAAAGTAAAAAAACAAGCCAAGAACACAATTGTTTTGCTCAACAAAACAAATAGCTTGGCATGAGTACCATGAGAATATTGCCATGTTTTGGTATGTGCCATGGCAGAGAGCCCTCTCATTAAGACATACATTATGTCTGCATACATTAACCCGTTCTAGATGATAGCATCAATTGGACTAACAATATTTTGTATTCATTTATTTATTTTCAACTTTTTGCCTAAGCAATGTACCAAGACACACTATTGCTGAAGAGAAGCCTGTTTCATTTCTCCATCTTTCGCCTATTGTTAAAGCTAATAAAATGCACATGTTTAGACAATGTTACAATGCTGCTAAAATTCCAAGAATGTGCTTAGATATTGTTGCTAACACAGAGGAAAAATGCTAGTCGCACAATGGTTAACCCCTTTGGAGCCATAAAATAACAAGATGGTGATGTATCAATGAATATATATATATATATATATATATATATATATATATATATATATGTATATGTCTTGGTTTTAGTAATAATTCCCAATTAAAAAGAAAAAAACCTATGTTGTGAGATCTAAGGTTCATGCAGTTTTATTGCAATAGGTGAAATAAATTCCCAAAATAACATTATAGTGTGTGGTGCACAAACTCCTTCTGTAACAGGATCAGTTAAGGTTACATGCAGTGACTTACCGTAATGTGTTCATGTGACAACATTTCTTGTAACCAGTGTGCATTGGTGCAAGAATAAACAGCAGGTGTTGCCATGTGAACACTCTGCTCAAGGCTTTTGGCAATTTGAAATATATTATGTAATACACTTTCCCCACAGGGACTCCCTGTTTTCTGAACTGTATTACTAACTGGGTTACGCTGCTAGTATTTGGAATTAGAGATTAACCCATTGAGGTTGCTGTATTGATCAAGTCAACTTTTGGCCTAGGGGGGAAAAACTATTATGTGACACACTGAGCAACTTCATCAGCCCACCCGTTATCACCAGAGATAACAGGCCAGCAAGACAGAGACACTGACAGATGGAGTGATAGACAAACAAGACAATAGAAAGTCTGGTGCACTGGGGCATTTAGAAGTGAAAAATGGTGCAACCCCAGACCACTGAGTCAGGTTAGAGAGCACCTGCCCCCTTGCCACCCTTACTATCCTTCCAATCAGTCATGTTACTATATAATATTAAAATTACTTGTAATTATACTGTACATGACAGTTGTGTTTTAATGTGGTGTTTTCCCAAAACACATACAGACAGAGGAACCAGTTATAGTTTAGTATTTACAACATCCAACAGGTATGAACAGGAATGATTACATGATTTGCTTAAACTAGCCAATGCTTGGCACCCAACTCTATAAAGACAAAGGCTATTTATATGTGTGCTGGCTTCTCTGGCCATCAGGGGCTCATTTTACAGTGTATGACCATGTTTTGCAGTAAGATACACTTATGCCAAGCACTTGACTGTGCCCTAGAGAACAGTTCTACCACATCACATCACCACACTGTATATGGGCCTTCATTAGGTGAATCCGCAAAATGCTCTAAACTTTACTAATTGTGCTCATAGAGAATACATTTATGGGCTATGTGGTCATCCCAATAGGAACCCACTGATGTAAGCAGCAGAACGTGCACCAAATTCAGATGAGGTATAGCCAGACTAGATTGAGCAAGTCATGGTGTCTGTCTATGGACTTTCCATCAAATTCAGCCAGGTTGGATTTGCTTAGTGACACCTTCAAACTCAGCAATAAAGTCAGACTGGACTAAACGCTGGCTTGCCATTGTCAATATCCCCAATGTATTTGCAAGAAACAGCTCATTAAAGAGGGAATTGTAGAGAATTGACAAGGGAATTTCAAACTTTAGGCCGAGTTGGAAAATAATCTCCCATTCAGCTGAATGGGAAAATGATTCCAACTCTTCTTTACATAGCACAATCATAAAACATGTATACGATATATTTTTTGCAATCTCCCTTTTAAATAATTGTTCCATTGTAAATGTTGAAATCATTACAAGAGCAAAAGGTAAGCAAGCATTTGTGAGTTTAGTCAATGGAAATTCCAGGGTAGCTTGGAAATGTTGATTTATATAGGACCTATTGTATTATGATTAATAGATTCCAGATCTGTTCAGTAAGATTCCATATTGGCTAGACAGGTTCTCAAGAGATATCATTTGCGCAACTGCTATGACTTTAAAATATGTACCCAGAGAGGTCTTAAACAACCTCTTGTTACAGTGACTTCCTAAGAATACAGTACCCCCTCCCCATAGTGCCTAGAGAAACATAGAATTCAAAATTATAATCGTAGATAGGAAAAAATGGCCCATTTTTTCCTGCCCAGAGGATGAATAAATTATATTAAAGATGTGGGTGGCATCCCAGAATCATCTAAAAATGTTTATTTTAGCAAATGAAATTTATTGTTGCTTGGGTTAATATCATAACACCAGGACTTTTACTGAAGCGAGGTCAGCTGAGGTGTGCTGTGAAATGTGACTTCGTTGTCCCAGGGACACTGCTTTAAAGCGTCTGTTTCTGTGAATTACACTGGCTTGTTAAAGCAAGCCGTTTTTTGTCAGTTAAACTGACAGCAGAGATAAAAAAAAAGGACTTGTGTTAGTGTCTGCGTTGCACAAGAAACCACTCAAGTCACTGATGAAAGACTTAACGCCTGCCAGCAACTTTCTGTCTTCAATGAATTTCCTCTACAACTGCCAAAAAGACTGAACTCTATTTAAAATGATCCCCACCTTTTTTTTGTCCTTCCTGTTCGTTGCTGTCCGGTCCTTAATAGCTGTCCCTGTGTGTGACATCTTACTCTTGAAGCACAAAAGCTTTTAACTCTGATTAACAGAAAAGCTTGGTCAGCCGGCAGTGGCGCTGTGAAGTCTTCATGTCATTTGTACTGATAATAAAGGTACTGACTGGAAAGCTAGCAGGAATAAGTAAAGAAAAAAGCAAACAAATTAAAACCCGTATGGCGATTGCCCTCATACATTTCTTTTATTTTATTTTTTTATTTAGAAAGTGTTTTACCAGGAAGAATACATTGAGACTTCTCTCGTTTTCAAGTATGTCCTGGGGACCCAGTCCAGAATGGAGTTACACAGAGTTACACATTTAACATTAGATAAAAAGTAAATACATACATACATATATATTAAACAAGTTGGAAGGAGAACATACAGGGTAAATCATTATTGATACAAAAAAGAAACAACATGTACAACAACGAAGGAGTTTATAAACTAATAACAGGTACAATCTGTTTTGAGGATTTGGGAGACACAAATTTTCAGGGATTTTAGACTAGAAAATGATTTGGCAGAAACAGGAAGACTATTCCACATATGAGGAGCTCTGAAAGAGAACGCACCTCGACCTGCTTCCTTTTTGAAGTGAGGGATGGCTAGTGAAGGGTTGGTGTAGGATCTGAGATTGTAGGATGTGCAGAGAGAAAGAGCGAGAATGGCGCTCAGGTAGGGGGGGAGCGTTCCAGAGAAGTGGTTATGCACTAAGCACGCTAGGTAGAGAGTGAGCCTGGAGGCAAGCGTCAGCCAGTTAACTCTTTTAACATTTTACAGTGATGCGTGTTATAATCGCACTGTAATGCAAAACGACACAATGTATTGTACATAGTGTCGAGTTTACCGAGATGGGTCTGCGGGGCAGAATCATACACAACATCTCCATAATCTAAGATCGGCATTAACATTTGCTGCACAATACGTGGAATCTAGGTTAGATTTGTTTCTATAAAGAAAGCCAATCCTAGGATATAGCTTTGACACAAGCTTATCAATATGGAGACCAAAAGATAAGTTTGGGTCTAGCCACACGCCAAGATACTTATATGAATTTACCTGGGTCAAGTTATCACTGGATACATGTCAAAAAAATATCACCAAAAGCAAAATATCATGAGCATAGACCCTGGAAAATATATTACTTTTAACAGGTAAAATATTCAGGGAGTATTTTCTTAAAAATTAATTCAGAAATAGTGATACATACCTGAAATGGTTTCCAGTAGAAATGATAATGGCAAACACAGTTAGTATCTGCAATGCATTCAGTTAATTAGTTTTCATTTATGTATACAATGTTAAAATGATATGTCATTTTGAATTTGATCAAACTTGCCTGCCCTCGTGTCCAGGTGCTAGGTAAACGTTTGCTAAATGCCCTGTATACATTTCACACTTGGAACAAAGTCAGTTTACAGAATATGATGTGACAGGTTACATGTAACAGTCCATACCTCCCAAGTGTCTGTATTTAGGAGGGACAATCACTATTTTGCACCCAAAACCCTCTGCCCCACTTTTGCCTCTATTGTCCCTTTTTTTCTTGGAGCCAAACCAAACTAAACCAAATGTTTGTGTGAGTGGATGTTAGAGCTCCAAAGCAATAAAACACCCAATAACGTGTGTTTAAAATGCAGTAAATGTTTGAATATTAATTAGTGTAAGTAAAATACTTTTTTCTTAATGTAAACGAGTTAACAAATGACATCAATAGTTATCAACTGACCATAAAGTAACTGAAAATTTCCATAATGCCCCGCCCACAGCCTCATCTCAAGCCACTCCCACAAAATGAAAGTGTCCCTTTCTAGCCATTTGAAATGTTGTGAGTTATGCAGGTCTATCCAACACAACTGTCTGTATATTTAGCAAGGTATCATTGCATTGTAGAAACAAAAAATTCAACCATAGGACTTTAATAATAATAAATAGCTTTAGCCCTGCTTCCAGAATTAACCTAATCAGCAGTTGAAGTATAGATGGTATTTAATTAGCCTTTTAGTGGGCATCTCACAAAAAAGCCAAATTTTAGGAAATTATAATCTTGTGGATAGAAGATTTCCTCGATATTACAATTTTCCTGGATCAAGCTGCTGTTTTCTTGAAAAACAAAAACAAAACCTAAAGATGGTATGCAGATAAACTCCTTAATCATTAATGCTGCATAATGCCAACTAGCTAAGCGCTGGGAAAAAAAAGGACTGATCCACTCCATTAGTGCAGCTGAAAACACCATCTGGTTTGTTGTCGCAGTGAGAAGTATCCTATCATTTCTTAAAGAGGTATCCAAAAATAAAATATTACTGGGATCACTTGATACTATTTGAGCTATTTTAATGAATAGTTTAAAGATAAAAGCAAAGCAAACATCACATATCGTCAATACAGGCTAGATATTTTAATATTAGAATTTGAAATGTAACTATGATAAGGGTAACACCAGCATACTTATAGATCTGGTTGCCAATAGGGGACATCACTGTGCTGAGTGCCGAACTGATATGACTATGTACATGTCAGCATGCACCAGACGTGTGCGCAGGATGATAGTCTTAAGCCTAGTTACAGATAAGAGTATGTGGAATGAAACTGACGGACTACAACTACTATTAGGGCTTATTGTATTATCTGTTGTAACCAAACATTTCATTTATTAATTGTATAGATTGTCATATTTATTTATCTGTAATATTTTTAGTATACTGTTTTCATATATATTTTGGTCCATCTGTTTTCTTCATCTTACTATGAAAACTATTATTATTTTAACCTAGTCAAAACTGATATATAGACAAATGTGAGCCTGTTAAAATCAGCACTGCCCATACGTGGAAAACACAGCCACAGAGAGTGAATTCAGTCATTGAGACCACAAGCACCCTCCTCCGTGGCTTGTTATCAATTAACTGTAATTACATTTATTAGCCATTAGCTAACTGGTCATCCCCAATATTTTTACTACTTATTTTAACCTACTGGCTTTGTGAAAGCAGATAAATGTTCTTGACCTCAATATTCTCTCTGTTGCAGTTACTTTTGAATCAAACAGCAGAAGAGAAGAGTAGTAACTCACATGAAGTAAAGCTGAGTGTAAAACTACACCTAGTATTATGAACATGTGTGTATCATACCCAAGATTTTACAGGCTATTGAATTGTAAACTGCAGCATAAATAAGCCCTCTGTGAATATTATTGTACATTTAATGAAAATTAAGGAAATAAACACTTTTAGTAAGAAAAAGATCAGCACATCTCAGGAGACTCAAAATATTCTATAAATTGAATCCATGATTGAATCCTTTAAGCTTGCGAGCAGGGCTCTCTTCCTCACATACCAGTCTGTTCTAGTTTGTCTAACTTAGTATGTAGTTCCCTTCAAAACTCTGTATCTAGTGCTACGTAAACTGTTGGCGCTATATAAATAAATGGTAATGTAATGTATTGTAATTATAACATACTTAAAATAAAAGCACCATGAGGAAAGCAAATAATACATTTTGCCACCCTGGCTTAATCATAAATAAACACTTTTCTCATGTATATTTACGTATAATTCTTACTGTAGCACAATGTTGGCCTGGCCTTCGTTATCTCAGCATTTCGATTTAAGAATTTTTGGAGCTACAATTGAAGAAAAAGCTAGATGTAATTATGCTGTAATTTGGCAACAATTTTGTTTTTCTAAACTTCCAAGAAAAACAAATGAAAAAAAAAATCATTTGTACTTGTGACTCCAATTTGTTTTGCATCACAGTTAAATTGTAGGTGTAATTTAGTTATATTGAAAAGTTGCAGCCGTTCCAATTATCCGTGCTGGCTGCCCATATAACATGTACATTATTCCTTGCTGATCTGGGTTCTTTGTGAACCTTACTTAAATCATAACATATATTTTATCCATGTGTTGTTTTTTTTTTTTGCAGAAATGGTCATTTTCTTATTATCCATGAGATTTATACATAAAACTGAATGACTATGTATATAGCAATTATAGGAAAAGTAAAAACCTTCTTAAAATAAACTTTACTGTTTTATGTGGTTCACAAAATTGCAAGCAAATGCATAAATTTAGAGACATCACCTATGGCTTGATATGCAAATAATGCATTTTTAATTAAAAATCATTTATCTGCATATCAAGCCATAGGTGATGTCATAGACATAAGACATAACAAGCATGTTTAAAGCATATTTTAACATCATTAACTTATCACTATGTTTTATCTTTGTCTTTAGTGTATGGACCCGTTCCACACACCCTTTCTAAGGAATGGCTAGAAGTACAGTCCAAGAGAATGATTGACATGAGAATAAATCCTATCACTGGCTTCTCGGCCAAATGGGACTATGAGAACAATCAGTGGAAAAAGTAATCTGTTAATCTTCTGATGAAGTCTCAATATATTAAATAAAGGAATTTACACCGCGGTTTTCCTGTACAGCAGACTCATGTTTGTTTAAACCTGTCATTGGTACACTTATTAAAAAAATTATGACATTCATGTTATTTATCAATTAGACTAATGAATTTATTTGAATCCATGCAAGTAAAAACGGCAGATTTAATTATTAAAAAAAAAACATGTTAAGATTATGTTTCCCAGACATATATAGTTTAAATGGGAATCTTTTTGCACACAGTATTGCAGTAATGCGGGGAATGCGGAGAATGTGATGGGACCAGACACCATGAAAACGGCAGGCCGGTAAAAAATTGGCTTGAAGTTAATGTTGTCTATGGAGGCAATTGCATGGGCAACATTGTTGTTGAAGAGAAGGTGGTAACTCTAGTTCTTTCAAATCTATCACTATTGTCAACTATGTACTTGTCAATTAAATGTCTTGATATATGTCTCTGTATGTATGTCTACTTTCAACATGGTAAAGATTTCATGGCTGCTGTTGCTCCTGTGGATGCATGATATTTTTCACAAAACTGCTTGTCAGGAAAGATTGATCATGTGTGAACTCTGTGCTGCCCTGACTTACAAAACTTTGTATCATTCATAGATATAGCAGGATAAACCTTTCTTGAACTCTGGTTGCCTAGCAACCAATGCACAAGTAGCCTGCTATACAATTATTCACCCCAGAGTTCTTGATCCCAAACCATAAAGGAACAAGGCAATAAGGCTTGATAGCACCAGTGGCCAAAATTAGGGACATTTGTTTTTACAAATGAAGTTTCATACAAAGTATTACCACTATGTATAATATGATATTAATCTTCTGGGAATAATTAAGGAGGTTATGCCTTCATTACAGTCTGGTCTTATTCTGACATGTCCAACTCATCTAGTGACAGCAGGAATCAATAAAGCTGTGGGTGGTAAATAAGCAGGACATTCCACACTGCCATACAATCTTTAAAAGCCCCCTCCAAGCAAGCTTATGTTCCACTGTTTTCTTGCTTTTATCTGAAGCTGCTATCTCTGTCAATCACATTTTGCTTTAATTGCACATATTTTCTTGCTATTAAACTGAACAGATTAATTTAACTCCACCCACTATTTATATTTGAACGATTCCAAGCATACAGCTGTACAGAAATGGCCAGGTCATCCCTTTTTCTTTAAGACACATGCACTTTACATTCTGCACAAACTGTATCATTCATATATGTTCAGAGGAAATAGATGAATTAATCATGATAGTCCCTTGACTGCAATGGTGAACCTATGACATGCCAAAACTGTTGTGGCATGTGGCCAGGCAGGGAAATAACAAAAATGGTCCCTGGGGTATGTCTTGAAAGCAAACCTGCCCCCTGGGGTAAGCCCTGAGTCTAAATCTGACCCCTGGGGTAAGACCTGAGTTTAAATCTAACCCCTGAGTGCATACCTGGCAACAGGGTAAGCCCTGATCTTTCATATGTGTATGAATGTACTATATGTGTGAGTATGCATGTAAGTGAATGTGAGTATATGGCTGTGTGTGTGTGATGTTTTTATTTTTTTTTACTGGAGAAACTTCCTTTTCATGTTTAATATGGGGTGTTGGCACTTTGAGGTCTTCAACTTGGTTTCATACAGAAAATGTAATTGGTTACTCTGGCCCAAAGACGTTCACCATCACTGCCCATGCTTGATTAATTGCTTCCCCATGAGCACAGATGCATTCTACATTTTGCAGTAAAATAACAGATTGATCTGGCAGCCCTAGTGGTACAACAGGTGGAAAAAAAACTCATTGTTATATTTGTATGACAATTCATGTCATACAAATAAAATCATAGTTTTCAAACATTTCCTCTATGCCTCCATCAACACAACACAATCCCTTCTTCACAAATGTATTTTTCACTTGATCTCCCTATTGTATTTAGTCCCTAAGTTTTTCTGAACTACTAATGTACAAATGGTGGCCAATGACCGGATGTGGCCCTCGAGTGCACTTTGTGTGGACCCCATCATGGCTGCAAATCTCATAGACTGTATTCTCTTACTTCCTGAAATTAATATCTGGCCCCCAACCTAAACCTCTGCGTGGTATGGAGCTCTCCACCCTAAAAAAGTTGGACAACACTGTTCTGGACAAAGGTTTAACATTAGAAACTGTCAGTAAATATTTGTGATGTATTACTATTGAACTGGTAACTAATGCAACACAGAAAACATACATTAAGTGATTACATCGTAGAAATCACTGCAAGCTGTAATCAGACACCTTGTATTTGGGTCAATTTTACAGTATGTGCGAACTCGGGGGAAAAGACAAAAGATTACATAGAAAGTGGTTAAAGTGTATAAGGGCCACAGAAAATTATTAATTCATTATTATTATACGATTCACAGTTCATCTTGTTTCAAATTCCGTTCTTATGTCAGTGATTCGAATATGCATGTTTCAAAATCTTCATATTGATATGCAGTCCATTTTTTCCTGCTTGAGTCAGGGTGGGAACTCATTCTTCAACTCTTTTTTGGCTAGGTCACAGCCTCACCGTAGCCAAAAACAGTGATGTCAGCCATCCATCCCCATCCAACTTCTAAACCATTTTTAGCATAGAAAGTTAACACACTCACATTATCATTATGTACAATTAGTGATATGACACAAATAGTAGGTGCTATGATTGAAGGCCTTTGATGAAAGGGAATATGGTAAACAGAAGGAAGAGTAGATATAAGTAGAGGGTCTTAAATAGGGCATCATAATATTTGTGGCAGCTGCTATGGCACATTCTACCGCCATAAGGTGATCTAGAGAATCTTGTAGTGTTACAATATTGTTATACATTGCTAATAAAGAGACCTACTGTTAACTTTTCTATTTGGACAAACTGGTTCCCTTTTCTAGGTATAAACCTTTTGGACATATGTGCAAATGCAAATTAGCTACTTTTTTAGTTTTACAGTTTTGCTAAATATCACGCTGGTCTCTCAGTATCTGTAACTTCACACAATTAATATTTCTAAGTATCTACAGTATATATATAGTCATCATTTATTTTATAGACTTGTGCAGCTTGCTTTTGCATGTTGGCATGGTCCATTTCCCATAAAGTGTGAGTTAAAGGGACTGTCTAGTGCCCAAAATGCATCTTCTGAATATTAATGCATATTAATGTGTTTTCAAAGTACTTTAAAATGCATGTCTTACATTTTGCATTGCAATATAATATACTTACAGCTAGAAGAAATTGTGAAATTACAGCAGTTTGCAAGAAACAAGTACTGCCCACACCAGATGAGTAAAAGTCATTTACTTTTTTTTTTTGATGCAGGAACCAATGAGAATAATGCCATTCAAATGAATGGAATATCCTGTGATCCTGGTGAGGTCATCAGAAAATGTGTTGCACTGTTAAGAGATCCTACTGTGTACAAGAGCAAGGTCACTCATAGGTCACTCAATTATCTCAATTTGAGGAGAACAGGAAGTCACTATATGAAACAAAACTTTATATCCTCAGTGTCTATATAATCAGTGCTGACTAGTGTTGAGCGAACCCGAACCACACTGTTCGGGTTCGTACCGAACATTACGGTTTTTGGACCCCGGACCCGAACACGGACATTTCACTGTATGTTCGGGTTGGAGTTCGGGGATTGGCGATTTAATGGTGCATTTTGAAAGGCTGCAGGGCAGCCAATCAACAAGCGTTTGCCCTTAGAAGCCATCACAGCCATGCCAACTAATGGCATGGCTGTGATTGGCCAGTGCAGCATAAGACAAGGTTTTTTTCAGAGCAAATGCTCTGAAAAATACCCCTCGTCTTACATTCGAGGTTGTTTTATAATCTGACCTCAAATCGAGGTCAGACTATAAGAATGGGATCCAGGTCCCCCGCAGAGCTGCAGGGGACCTGGATTCCCCTCTCTAACAGCAGGGGAATGTCTGCGCGATGAGCGCAGACCTCCCCTGCTGCCACCCAGCACGACCGTCCTTCCGGCTTCATCATAAAAGTCCCGGCGGTCATGCCGGGCGGCATCCTCCGCTGCCCCGCTAGCCACCAGGAGAATCGGGCAGCTGGGGGATGTCTGCACGATACGTGCAGACATCCTCCATGCTGCCCGACACTTCCGTCTATTATGACGGACCAGCTGTCTGTCATAATAGAGGGTGGTGTCCTGCAGCATGAAGGATGTCTGCAAGTATTGTGCAGACTTCCCCGGCTGCCCCCACTAGCCACCAGGGAAAGAAACAAGGTGAGGGGGAGGGGGGGAGACACACAGAGACGGGGGGAGGGGGAGACACACACAGACAAGGGGAGGGAGGGGGGAGACACACACAGGCAAGGGGAGGGAGGGGGAGACACACACAGACAAGGGGAGGGAGGGGGGAGACACACATAGACAAGGGGAGGGGGGGAGACACACACAGCCAAGGGGAGGGGGGAGACACAGACAAGGGGAGGGAGGGGGAATAGAGAAAAGGGGAGGGGGGATAGAGAGAGACAAGGGGGGGATAGAGAGAGACAAGGGGAGGGGGGAAGACAGACAAGGGGAGGGGGGAAGAGACAAGGGAGGTCTTTTTTCCTATAGGGTAGTCTTATATTCAGGCTTTTAGTTTTTTTCCTAAAGAAATATACAAAGTTTGGGGGGTCGTCTTATAATCAGGGTCGTCTTATAATCGAGCAAATACGGTATAAGTTGGAGTCACGTACACGCACATCACATGAGCTCTTCTTAGTGTAGGGAGAGGATGCTGCAGCTGTGAGGGACAGATTTAAAAAAATTCTGGTGTTGAATCTGCAAACTACAGCGATTATTCAAACTACAGCAATTATTCAAATTACAGTGATTATTTTAGTGGGTACTATACTACATATTTGTACCCTGCCCTGAGCCCAGTGCCACAGAGAGTGCAGTGCACTTGCAACTGCATGTGTGCCAGGCACATGACTTTAATCCTGTTCTGTTAGCTAGGCATTTTTAAATACTGCAATTTGTTGGTGTTAAATATTACATTTGCGTCCTGCACTTCATATCTGAGAGTCAAATAGAACCGTCAAATACTGTGCTTACAGCGCACTTTGAAAAATTCTAATAGTTTTGGGTGGTAAATAGTACATTTGCGTCTTGCGGTGCACTTCATATCTGAGAGTCAAATAGAACAGTCCAATACTGTGCTTACAGCGCACTTTGAAAAATTCTAATTGTTGTGCTAAATAGTACATTTACGGCCTGCACTTCATTTGTGAGAGTCAAATAGAACCGTCAAATACTGTGCTTACAGCGCACTTTGAAAAATTCTAATTGTTTTGGGTGGTAAATAGTACATTTGTGTCTTGCGGTGCACTTCATATCTGAGAGTCAAATAGAACAGTCCAATACTGTGCTTACAGCGCACTTTGAAAAATTCTAATTGTTGTGCTAAATAGTACATTTACGGCCTGCACTTCATATGTGAGAGTCAAATAGAACCGTCAAATACTGTGCTTACAGCGCACTTTGAAAAATTCTAATTGTTTTGGGTGGTAAATAGTACATTTGTGTCTTGCGGTGCACTTCATATCTGAGAGTCAAATAGAACAGTCCAATACTGTGCTTACAGCGCACTTTGAAAAATTCTAATTGTTGTGCTAAATAGTACATTTACGTCTTGCGGTGCATTTTTTGCAGTCCAATACACAAAAAAACAAAAAAATACAAATAAAAAACAGTGTTGGCTACCTCCTCCTCCTCCAGCGCCGCTTCCACCTACACCGCCACGGTCACCGCCTCCTCAATCTATGGGTCACTTAGCAGTAAACATGCATTAATCACTAGGGAGGGCTTGAGTCAAATTTTTAAAATGTGATTTATACAGAATGCCTGCATCAAATCACACAGGGATAAAAGCCTGTGAATTATACAAGCAGTGATCTTCATCTTGCACCAAAGGGAGTTTGGGGACTAGACTGTCCCTTTAAGGTGAGATAAACATTTCGTCTCATTGACTTAATGCACCGGGTGAGTTACTACAGCTAGATGAACAGAGTTGGCCCTGCATAATGCATTGTTAATATACAAGAGGTTTTAAGCATTTACTATGCATTATCCATGACCAGCTGAGCTCTTTCACAAGGGGAAGTTCCTGATGTTTGGCACTGCACAATGTATAGATGATAAAAAGAATAATGGAGCACTATGTTACAAATATGTAACCCAAATGGTGTACAGTAATAAAAGAATACTCAAGAATACTGCCAGGATATTGCCCCTTAGTATGCCACCCTCCTGCCCCCCTTCCCCAGACCCCAGTACTTACCTTGTTCCTGCTCCGTCTCCCGGGGCTCTGAAGCTGCGTGGCTGTGAGGGAAGCGTTGTGAGCTCCCCTCCAGCCGCGCGGAACAATAAAGTTTGTTTAAAAAAAACACACTTTATTGACCGCGCGGCTGGAGGGGAGCTCACAACGCTTCCCTCACAGCCACGCAGCTTCAGAGCACCGGGGGACAGCAGGAACGAGGTAAGTTTCAGATTTTTTTTTTCCCCCAGCCACCGATCGGCGTATAACACGCACGCATCATTTGCTCCCTATTTTCAGGGAGAAAAAGTGCGTGTTATACGCCGATAAATACAGTAGTCATTGGCACCTATTATTCCACGAGCCTAAACTGCAGGATCACATCACAGAATGCACTCACATTGTATTTAGAAGTCTTGCAAACATCAAAAATAGTCTAGTGCACAGTGACGTTGAATTCAGTAAATCTGAGTTAGCCATTGACCCCTTAGTGACAAGACATTTTCACCTTGACTTTCCCTTAGTGACAATGGCTGTTTTGACATTTCTGGGGTGTTTGTGTTTAGCTGTAATTTTCTTCTTTCTCACATACTGTACCCACACAAATGATATGTTGTTTTTATCGTCATAAGAAGGGCTTTCATTAGATACCATTATGTTCATCATATCATATATTTTACTACAAAATAAATCATAAAATATGATGAAATTAAAAAAAAAAAACACTTTTTCTAACTTTGACCTAAAATATAATTTACACAAATACAATCATTAAAAAAGACCCCATCTAAATAGTTTCTGAATGTTGTCCCGAGTTCAGAAATATGCATGTTTCCATATTTTTTGGTATTTTTTTGCGAGTTATGGGGCAAAAACCCAAAATAGTATTTTTGGTTTTTTCCTATAATGACCTTTTGACCCCAACCCGAACCCTAAATTTAACCCAAACACTAAATTTAACCCCAACTCTAACCCTTATACTATTCCTTAATATATTTTAATTTTAACCCTATCCCTTATGCTAAAAATTATTTAATTTTAACCATATAGGCTAATCTAACTATATAACCAGTTTTTAGTTAATTAAATATTTATTTTAATTTTTTTACATTGCTACGCTGGTTGCTGCCGCTAGGGGCAGTCAAGCAGCATATTCAGAGCGACAGAAGTGAATTTACTTTCACTTCCGAAGCTCAGACCACCAGAGGGCATAGCCATATTGATGGAGCAATATGGCTCCCACGATCACTCCATGGGGCGATCGAGGGTGCCCCAGAAAATACATTTTGGTGCTGGCTATTGTGTCGATATCAAGGCAAAAGACCAGCACCGTTAAAGCGGTTTTCACGATCGTTGATCGCAAAAAATGCTTGATTCACTGCAGGACATGCCAGGCACGTCCATTGTCGGGAAAGGAGTTCCCGGCAGGACGTGCCTGACACATCCATTGTTGCGAAGGGGTTAAAGGCAATTTAAAATGTGGACACTTTATTCAGTGCCAAAATACTAGAAATGTCAACTATGTGAATCATCCTTATAATGGGCGTAATATATATATACAGCAATACATTACATACAGCACAGACTATGTCATTCATATGCTCACATGTCTGTGCGCCAGGTTTTTCTGTGCACTACAGAGTCCCTAAGAGATTGTATTAGTCAACATAAATCAGCTTTTCACAACATTTTTTGGGTAAATTCCAATTTTTCAAATTTGTTGTTATTTCTAAAAAAAAATATATAATACAAAATAAATAACATAAAATAAAGTAATACAGGGTCAAAACATAAAATAAGTTAATGTAAATTAAAAGACAATATTATAAAAAAAAAGTTATAATAAGGATACAGTTAAGATTTGTTATAAAGCCAAGAGTATAGGTGAATATTTTGTTTATATTGGGTCAATATTACCATATTTTATCATACCATGGCTGTTAAATGATCCATTTCTATTACATCACTAACTTTCTTCTTACTAGTTTCTAAACTTGGAGTTTCAGGTTTATTCCATTATTTTGCTATGCGTCATCTAGTTACCTGGGCTATTCTGTTTACATATTTTGTTAGGTTATGTCATGGCTTAGAAGGAAGATAAGTCCAAGGATCTAATGTTTGGGGTTTGTACAAAAATGTACTAATGATATTGTTCACAGATCTATTTTAGGACAACACCACCAAACATGAATATATGTACCAATATTACCACATTTTTTTCAACATAGATTAGTTTGACAAATATCCCTATTGTATAATTTAATCTGGGTAAGATACCACCTATGTAAAATTGCTTGCTCTTTATAATTAACACATATAGAAATTATATTTATTTATTCTATGATTCTAACACATTCTTCCCTATTTAAAATAGAATGACATGTATATTCAGCTTTGGAAGCAACACAAAAATCTAAACGAGGAGGTGACCATAAAGCTCACCTCCTTAACGTCACCCACAATGAGGGGGTTAAACCACCAGTTAAATTGGTTGGTGCTATTGTAATATATTGTAAACATTGTGTTGAATTATTTCAAAACCGGTCAGATGATAAAAGCGCTGAATTTTTCTCTTATGACCGCAGGGCCGTCTTTAATAGTGATTGGACCCTGGGCAAGCATTTGCTTGGGCCCCCTGGACCCTGCCCCCTCCCCTGCATGCAATCCCGCCATCCATCGCAATGTTACCTCCCACACACATATGCCATAATTGTTGTGCCATTCAGATGCCAGTAATATTGTGCCTTTCAGATGCCAGTAATATTGTGCCATTTAGAGCGCAGTATTATTGTGCCAGTCAGAGCCCAGTAATATTGTGCCATTCAGAGCCCAGTAATATTGTAACATTCAGAGCCCAGTAATATTGTGCCAGTCAGATGCCTGTAATATTGTGCCATTCAGAGCTCAGTAATATTGTGCCAGTCAGAGCCCAGGAATATTGTGCCAGTCAGATACCAGGAATATTGTGCCAGTCAGATACCAGGAATATTGTGAAATTCAGACCCCAGTAATATTGTGGCAGTCAGATGCCTGCAATATTGTGCCATTCAGAGCCCAGTAATAATGTGCCAGTCAGATGCCTGCAATATTGGGCCAGTCAGAGCCCAGTAATATTGGGCCAGTCAGAGCCCAGTAATATTGGGCCAGTCAGAGCCCAGTAATATTGGGCCAGTAAGATGCCTGTAATATTGTGCCAGTCAGAGGCCAGGAATATTGTGCCAGTCAGATGCCTGTAATATTGTGCCAGTCAGATGCCTGTAATATTATGCCAGTCAGATGCCTGTAATATTGTGCCAGTCAGATGCCTATAATATTATGCCAGTCAGATGCCTGTAATATTGTGCCAGTCAGATGCCTGTAATATTGTGCCAGTCAGATGCCTGTAATATTGTGCCTTTCAGATGCCTGTAATATTGTGCCAGTCAGATGCCTGTAATATTATGCCAGTCAGATGCCTGTAATATTATGCCAGTCAGATGCCTGTAAAGCCCCCCCCCCCCCCCCCACCCGTTCCCTAGTACTTACATGAACCTGCTCCGTGTGCCCCGCCGGATGTCTCCCCCGTGCAGTCTTCCCTCTTGCACGGAGGAGGGAAATAGTCACCGGATGTGACGCGACGTCACATCCGGCGTCAGTTTTTTTGTTTTCCAGTCGTCGCATCCATCGGATGCGGCTTGCCGGAAAAAAGCGTTCACAAGCACAATGCGCTGTGAACGTGGCAAGCAGGGGCTGGGGGCCCACGGGACAGCTGCCTTGGGCCCCCCAGGAGTAACTGGGCCCAGGGCAGCTGCCCTGCTTGCCCCGCGTTAAAGACGGCCCTGTATGACTGATATGAGTACACTTTTTTTTGCAGAGTGCTGATCAGGTCTGTATACAATTTTAAATGATACTATTAAATGTGGAGAGGACGTACTGCCTTTTTCTGTGTATAATGAGCTATTGAGTTCAGGTTGGGGTGTCCAACAAGAGGAGTTACTCATCTGTTGTGGAGTTTCATGATACATGAAGCAAAGTAGTGTCTTTTTACATTGCTACTTTGCCTCAAGTTATGTATATGTAAATATTGATATTATTTGTCATTATACTAGAATACACTCCCAGCTAATAGCATTCTGTGCTCAGTGAGCCTGACTGCTAAACCTTTTTTGATTTTACTCCATGTTACCATAAGCTGGTTAGAGTGATTATACAGAGGTACAGAG
This sequence comes from Pelodytes ibericus, assembly GCA_036172795.1. Lineage (NCBI taxonomy): Eukaryota > Metazoa > Chordata > Amphibia > Anura > Pelodytidae > Pelodytes > Pelodytes ibericus. The sequence continues at coordinate 113,950,400 of CM069859.1, forward strand.
GAAGCCTCCAGTTTAGTATTTCTGCAATCATCAACCATAGAAACACAATTCCAAAAGCATTTTACACAGATGAAAAGGTTTCCATCTCCAAAAGATTATTTGTACTGCGAATGTAGAGAACTAAAAATCATGAAAAGTGATTTATGCATTATGTTAGCAGAATTGTATGTGTCTGTGGTGTCTTCACGTAATGATACCACCACTGTCCACATACCAACTTTGTCCCCACACCAGCAAAACAAAGGGAAATAAATCCAGGAGATTAAAACAGAGATTTTCAAATTCTTGTGAAGGCTGCAAATGACAATCAGTGTTCTGAAATGGTACTGTGATACACGTGGCATGATGAGAGTGGCCAGAGAGTACATATAACCTAACAGCTGTTGACGGTGAACAAAAACTTGTTATGTGATGCCAACCTATACCACAAGAGCTGTTATGGCGGTGTGTCAAAAAATATTTGTTAATGTACGTACATATTTATAAGTGGAAATTCCCTAACTTTTATTTGAGTTGCCAACTGGTGTATGGAATACGTATAATTGGTTATAATTGTACCATCTATTTTTATAAGCAATATATACTTGTATTACATATTATATGTGATATAATTATATTTACGCATCAATTTATATTGTTTTTATAGATCATAAGTATTTTATAAATATATTGTTATGTATATAATAACAATAATATGCATTAATTTTATTATTATGATATCATTGTATAAATGTTATTATTTTATAATGCTTTCTATCGTGTTTGTCAACTGTAAGAGATTTTTTTCATTAAAAAAATCTGGAAAAAAAAACACCTGGTTTTATAATCAAGGTCATCTTATATTCAGACCTCAAAATACCACAATCACAGTAAAAAGCCATAATCGCGGTAAAATGCATTCCTATTCCTATTCAGGAAACTGAAAGTTAAAAGAATGGCCACCGAACCAATCAATCACTGTGACATCCAATCACAGTGATGTTCAGTTAAAAATGTAATTCCAGTGATGTTCATCATGTCAGTCATGCCCAAAAAAGGATCAATATAAGGCTTCAAATGAAGACAAGCTGTCTCAGCAGTTGAAGATAACATTTTAAAATCCGCTGCCCCCCCAAATTAGTGGGGGCACATGGGGTTTGATCCTCTTTGACTTAACAGTTAGCTATACCAGGATCAACAATTATTTTTTATTAACGTGTCACTGTAAAAATCAATCACAGTGATCACATGCAATACAGGACAATTCAGTGACGATTTTTGGGTCTATTCCCTAAGACCCTGAGTTTGACATAAGAAAAACCCCAGTTTTAGAATCTTCCCTATTGAAAGTAATGGTAGGCAAAATTATCAAAGCTATTTTTTGGTGCGGAATTTAACTTAGTCTCAAAAATAGCTTAGATCATCTCGCCTCCCATTACTTTCAATAGGGAAGATTTGAACCTGGGTTTTTTTCTAAGTCAAACAGGGGCAGAGTCTGACTTAGTCTCAAAATGAAAGTCAGCCTCCTCGAGCTATTCTCGAATTTTAGTGAATAGACTGTGTCCCTAAATATAAAGTAATAAAAAGCAATAAATCTTTCTTTTTTTCCCCCCATCCTTTATTACTTCCACGCCTGCATATCCTTTATGTACATAAATGTCTGTATGAGTGAGTGCAAGTGTACATAATGGCTGAATTTCAGGCCGATTCAGGGGCAGTTTGGTTATCCATGAATGCCCCGCTTTAAATGATCTGATATGGGTTGAAATTTGGAGCTTCGATTTTCACCTCCTTGTGTCTATATCATAGTTGCCAACATCTGAAAAAAAATTCCAGGGACACTTTGCAGCTCAGCTTCCAATTACTTACTTTAATATTGACCACACCCACTGCCCAAAGCTCCGCCCACTACACAAAATTAGCATAATGTAACTCCACCTTATTGTCACAGTGTAGATTATATCACCAAGTTCCCACCAGTATTACCAGCATCCTTGGTATACAACAGATACATTCACAGCACAACATCTACATCAGGCATATGGATATTATTAATACTTTCATTAGTCCCTGGCCTTATCTTATATCTAGGGTAGCCTTATGCTTATCCCATGCATGCTTAAACTCATTTACTGTATTAACCTCTACCACTTCTACTGGAAGACTATTCCATGCATCCACTACCCTCTCAGTAAATTAATACTTTCTTTAGTGCCTGTCCTTATCTTGTATCTAGGATAGTCTTATGCTTATCCCATGCATGCTTAAAGTCCTTCACTGTGTTTACCTCTACCACTTCGGCTGGAAGGTTGTTCCATGCACCCATTACCCTCTCAGTAAAGTAATACTAAGTTTCTGACCTCCACTATATTAACCTCTACCATTTCTGCTGGAAGGCTATTCCATGCATCCACTACCCTCTCAGAAAGTAATACCTCCATTACTGCCTGGCCACATCTTATATCTAGAATAGCCTTGTGCTTATACTCCTTCACTGTATTGACCTCTACAACTTCTACTGGAAAACAAATCCATGCACCCACCACCCTCTCAGCAAACAAATATTTAGTTTCTGACCACAAATTTTTTTTTCAAATATTAAATATTTCCAGCCTTTTCAAAAGCTTAAGGTGGACCCCAAATATATGTTTATAACTAGTTGCATTTATACCAGGGCTTGAAAAACTTAATTGATTTTTAGGAGCCAGCAAAAAAATCTAGGCAACAGCACATACATACAATAACATACACACTCATACATAAAGTCAGTCACATAGACACATACATACAGTCTGTCACATACACTCATACATACAGTCTGTCACATACACTCATACAAACACACATACAAGTGAGCGTTGTTTTTTTAAATCTTAAAAACAAAACAAAAAAATGTAGATCAATATGTCCCCCTTCCCTGCTGTTATATCTTATTGCAAGGAAGGGGGGCATTTCCGTTCCAGGTGTGTCTGTGCCTCTTACAAAGGCACAGACCATCATTACTTAGTAATTACATTATTTTGCTCATGTAAGAAATTAAAGGACCTTATATTTCTTACAATTATTCATTTGTCATGTTTTTTTGGCCATCATTTGTCACTGTTATCATGCCCATCATTTGTCAGTATTACCATGCCCATCATTTGTCAGTCTTATCATGCCCATCATCTGTGAGTCTTATAATGCCCATCATCATTTGTGAGTCTTATCATGCCCATCACAATTTGTGAGTCTTATCATGCCCATCACTAACTGTGAGTCTTATCATGCCCATCATCATCTGTGAGTCTTCGCATGCCCATCATCTGTAAGTCTTAGCATGCCCATCATTTGTCAGTCTTATCATGCCCATCATCTGTGAGTCTTATCATGCCCATCATCATTTGTGAGCCTTATCATGCCCATCATCATCTGTGAGTCTTATCATGCCCATCATCATCTGTGAGTCTTATCATGCCCATCATCATTTGTGAGTCTTATCATGCCCATCACCATCTGTGAGTCTTATCATGCCCATCACCATCTGTGAGTCTTATCATGCCCACCATCACCGGTGAGTCTTATCATTCCCATCATCCTCTGTGAGTCTTATCATGCCCATCATCATTTGTGAGTCTTATCATGCCCATCATCATCTGTGAGTCTTATCATGCCCATCCTCATCTGTGAGTCTTATCATACCCATCATCATCTGTGAGTCTTATCATGCCCATCATCATTTGTGAGTCTTATCATGCCCATCATCATCTGTGAGTCTTATCATGCCCATCATCATCTGTGAGTCTTATCATGCCAATCATAGTTTGAGTCTTATCATGCCCATCGTCGTATGTGAGTCTTATCATGCCCATCGTCATCTGTGAGTCTTATCATGCCCATCGTCATCTGTGAGTCTTATCATGCCCATCGACATCTGTGAGCCTTATCATGCCCATCACCATCTGTGAGTCTTATCATGCCCATCATCATCTGTGAGTCTTATCATGCCCATCATCATCTGTGAGCCTTATCATGCCCATCACCATCTGTGGGTCTTATCATGCCCATCATCATCATCTGTGAGTCTTATCATGGCCATCACCATCTGTGAGTCTTATCATGGCCATCACCATCTGTGAGTCTTTTTATGCCCACCATCATCATCTGTGAGTCTTATCATGCCCATCATCTGTGAGTCTTATCATGCCCATCATCATCTGTGAGTCTTATCATGCCCATCATCATCTGTGAGTCTTATCATGCCCATCATCATCTGTGAGTCTTATCATGCCCATGTCACCCTCCCTCCACCCCCTTCCCAAGTACTCACCTCTTGGTCCCGGTCGCTTCCCCCGTGCTGCAGGCTTCCCTCCTGCACGGAGGAGGGAAGTACATTAGCCGGATATGACTAGTTGTCATATCCGGCTGAAGAAAAAAAAAAAACTTAAAAAAAAAAAAAATGCAGCTGTGAGCATAGCTCATACAGCTGCGCATACATCGCGATCGCTGGACAGTCCCAGGAAACTGGGCTATCTCGCGATCGCAGTGGGTCACCAGGTCACGTGACGTCACCGCGCGACATCACGTGACACAGTGGCCCGCCGCGATCGCGTGACAGCCCAGTTTCCCGGGACTGTCTCGCGATCGCAATCTACGCCGGACATTTGAATAGTTGCCGGGACAGTTGGCAACTATGCTATATATGCAAATTATACATTTCCCATTGCAAAATATTACATTTGCATATTAACTTTACTCCCTGTTTAAAATTTTATGTTTAGTAATTTTCTAAATACTGTAAATGGCATGTTCACTGTATTAGGTGCACTATATAATATTTATAGTATGTTCATTTTAAAGGTACTCATTGTCATCATTGCAGTGTTAGAAATGCATCCTTCCATCAGTTTAAACATATGAAAACATCCATATTCTTTCAAATATGTTTATTAAGACATTTTTCAATAACAATATAAAAGAGAAAATAATTATAACAAAAAAAAACGGGGCAATACAATGAATAACTATCATCCAATAATATATTTTAAGTGTAAATTAAAGCAGTTCTGCAATAGTAATATATACAGTGGTAAAATTAAAATGTCATATGTGTTAAAAGGTTGGTATATTTATTAAAGAATAAAAAGAATTAAAGAATAAAATCAAAATAATGATACTTTACCATTCGGTCTGGTGCAGGTCTAATGAAAAACTTATAGGCCACAAGGGCCCCAGAGTGTCCATTCCTGTTTCAGTAAGTCTACAGCAGCAGAAGGTGTCTTAAAGGCCAACTCACACCTCTTGGCTTCAAAAACATTGCACAATACATCAATGGTATCATCCTTCCAATACCGAGGGAGAACTTAAGCCGCTGAATAAACACCCATATTCTATGGTAATAAAGTACAAAATATAATAAGAGACATAAATACAGTTCATGCACGCATCATCACCTGAGCAGCAATATTTTTGGGCCGATACATCAATAGGAGGAGGTAGGATCTCTGGTTTCAGGTCATATCCCCTCCTCGGTGCTGGCACACAAAGTCAGCTGCTACTGACCCTACAATATAATGCGTCGTGTGAGGTGTAAACCATGGAGTTGGAGGATTTACAGAATTCCTCATCAACAGGCTATGTGCTGCTCAGAACCGAGTGGTCTGAAGAATAGCCGCATTATTAAATGTATACAAAATCAACTTACTGCACAGTCCAAGACATAAATAACACTCCAGACTCCTGCACATCCTTTGTGTTAGAGATATGCTTGTCAACACTAGTGAATTCACTCTGTATGCAGAGCGCACTAACTGCAAAAATAAATGATTTGGAGAGATGTCACCCATGCACATTTGGAAGGTTAACCTGAGATCTCCAGCTCTGGATCCCCAATATCTGAAACCATACTCTGTATTGTAACCATCAGTGGCATCGCTAGGGGGAGGCTACTGGGGCTGAAGCCCTGAATGGAGACTCTGACCATGCCCCGCCCCTGCGCTCGGTTCTCCCCCTGCATGCTGAAGTCTGGATGCTGGACAGCACCAGACTCCGCCCCTCACGCTCGGTCCCACCCCTCACGCTCAACTCCACCCCCTCAAGCTTTGAATGTGAGTCTGGCAGAGTGTAAGTGAGAGTGGCAGAGTTATGAGTGTGCATGTGTATGTATGTGAGTTTCAGACTGTAAGTGGCAGAGTTTAAGTGGGTGTGAGTGGCAGAATTATGAGTGTGCATGTGTATGTATGTAAGTGGCAGAGTGTGTGAGAGTATAAGTGTGAGCTGCAGAGTTATGAGTGTGTGTGTGTGTCAGTGAGTGTGAGCATGCGCAGCAGAGTTATGAGTATATGTGAGTGGCAAAGTGTAAGTGGGTATGAGTGTTTGGAGGAGAGTAAGTGTGTGTGAGGAAGTGTAAGCGTGAGTGGCAGAGTTATGTGTGTGAGTGGCATAATGTGAGTGTTTGGAAGAGTGTAAGTGTGTGAGTGTAAGCGTGAGTGGCAGAGTTATGAGTGTGCGTTTAGTGTGTGTGAGTGGCAGAGTGTGTGAGAGTATAAGTGTGAACTGCAGAGTTATGAGTGTGTGTGTGTGTGAGTGAGTGTGAGCATGCGCAGCAGAGTTATGAGTATATGTGAGTGGCAAAGTGTAAGTGTGTGAGAGTGAAAGTGTGAGTGGCAGAGTTATGAGTGTGTGAGTGACAGAGTGTGAATCCCAGTGAGATTACTAGGAGAAAATGTGATTACTTACTATTTTTCATATTGAATGTGATAATCAAATGTAAAACAATGCTATCATCTCATATTATTTTTATTTTTACACTTGATTATCACAATATGAATAATAGTGATTCATCTTTATATATATAGTCTTTATATTGATGGCAATAAAAGTCTACACACATGGCATTAAAAATCCATTATAGAAGGACATCCTAGCCCAAACTGGGAAGAAAGAGGGAGGGAGTTCGACTAGTTTAGTATTAGTGTCACAACTCTGGTTTCAGGGGCCATCTGCGAGAAGATGGCAACTAATGTCTGCAACTGCAGGAGGGTTCTGCAGGTGGACTGGCTCTACCCCATCCAGGGCGGAGCAACAGGCAGTTGCCTTTTTATGTTATATGGACTTGTTTTGGATTGGGCTATTGCTGGACGCGGCCCGGCCGCCCCGGGAGGGGGAGGCCATAGAGTGCGGTAATGATTAGGTTAGGAACACTAAACACACAAGGATTAAATTCGCCAAATAAGAGGTCTATTATGCTGGAGTGTCTCTGGAGGGAGCGCATAGATATCTGCTTCCTCCAGGAGACACACTGGAAAACCTTAGATTCCACTTTCATCAAATCTCAGAGATACCCCCTCTGTATAACATCATCCCTGGACAAACAAAAAAAAAAAAGGAGTAGCCATCTTGTTCTCCAAAAATCTAGAAATAAAAACTAAATTTGTGGAAAGCGACCCAGATGGGAGATATATTATTATGGTTACAGAAATAAATGGGAATATCATGACTTTAATAAATGTGTATGCACCAAATGGCTCCCCAGTGAGATACCTTGACAGACTTATCTCAAAAGCTCAAAAGGTCAGACAGGGCCCCCTACTATGGATGGGAGATTTTAACTGCGTCTTAGACCCGAATATAGACAGACGCACACTCTCCGGCAGCGCAGGCAACAGGAGTACCTTCTCACAAGCCAAGCGGTTCCAGAACATCCTAGACAAACATATGCTATACGATACATGGAGAATACTCCATCCCAATGAAAAAGATTACACCTGTTTTTCAAAAACTCATTGTGCATACTCCCGTATCGACCTAGCTCTAGGGGATGTCTCTTTTATCTCCCAAGTACAAAAAACTCAGATCCACGAAATGACGTGGTCCGAACATAATATGGTCACCGTAGATCTAAGAGAGAACTTTGTAAGGTTCCGTTCGGACTGGAGACTTAATGAGAACCTTATAAAGAAACCAGAAGACATCTTCATATAAAGGAAAGCTCGGAACAATACTTCAGGGAAAACGACATAGATGACATATCGCCGTCCCTGATGTGGTGCGCGTATAAGGCAGTCATCCGGGGCCAGTATATGAAACTAGGGTCAAGAGCTAAAAAATTTGCCGGCAGTAGGTTATCAGACCTGTATATAACTTTATTTCAAAACACTAAATTAAACAAACAAAACCCGTCTAGACAATATGCAGAAACCATTGCGGAGATTACGGATAAAATAAATTCTGCGCTTGTGGAAAAAGCTAATAAAGCACTCATTGCTTTAAGAACCAAATGGTACTACAGGGGTAATAAGGCAGATCAGCTGCTTACTAACCAGCTAAAGCAGAAAAGATTAAAAAAAAAAACATTACACAAATAAGATATAAGGGAAAGACAATCCTTACCCCTGTAGGAATAGGTCAGGCATTTAACGATTTTTACCAAAAACTGTATAATCTCCCCAAGAATCAAGCAGATGGTGCAATGGATAGGTATTTTAAAGAACGGTCTTTTCCTAAGCCACAGGCTATAGCAGTGCTTAAACTAAACGCCCCTATAACAAGAGAAGAGGTTCAGGATAGAATTCAAAGATTGGACAGTAAGAAATCCCCAGGCCCCGATGGCTACATCGGCCGATTCTATAAAGAATATGCAGATATCCTTCAATTCAATGAATTTATGGAAAAAGGCAGTATTCCAGGGGAAATGCTAAAGGGGAATATTATTCCAATTCTAAAAGGGGGAAAACCCCCAGAAGATATAGCAAGTTATCGCCCGATCTCCCTCCTGAACCTCGACGCAAAAATCTATGCCGCAATTCTGGCGGAAAGACTGAAGGGGGTGATCCCAGATTTGATTCATAGAAACCAGGTAGGATTTATTCCCAACAGATCGTCAGTAAATCATATTCGGGGCCTGGCTGATTTGATGCAGGATGTTGAGAGTAGGGGGGTTCCCCAGCTGACCCTGTCGCTGGACGCAGAAAAGGCGTTCGACAGGGTCAGCTGGGGCTACATGGGTGAGGCCCTGTCAGCCTTTGGCCTTGTCGGCCCAATACACCAGGCTATTATGGCCTTATATTCCAATCCTATGGGCAGACTAGTGGGCTCGGGACTGAATTCCGACTGGTTTTCTCTGGCAAATGGCACGTGGCAGGGATGCCCCCTCTCCCCCCTGCTGTACATCTTAACCCTAGAACCACTGGCAAGAGATATTAGAGCCAGCAGAGGGGTGATGGGCTGCGGGGCAAAGGGCGAACACAAAATCAGTTTATACGCGGATGACATCTTGATTACTGTTGAAAAACCATTACAATCCCTCAATCCACTGATGAAGATCATCGAGGAGTATAGTTATTTCTCTAATTAGGTCAATCTAGCCAAATCCCAGGTAATGAGTATTAACTTGACCCCATTAGAAAAAAAGGAAATTGAAAAATGTGGCTTTATTTGGGCTAAGGGCTCCTTCACATACCTGGGAATCCGAGTAAATACCGATCCGGGCTCGTGGGTGGAGATGAATTTGCTCCCACTGATTACTGAGACCAACTGTCTATTTAAAAAATGGAAGGGCTTAACGGTCTCCTGGTGGGGAAGAATTGCAACAGTCAAGTCCTATATACTCCCCAAGTTTGCATACAGGTTCAGAATGATCCCTTTCTCTATATCGGACACCTGGCTGGTTATGATTCAAGCCATGTTTAATAGATTCATATGGGCAGCAAAAAAAACAGATTGAATATAAAGACAGAAGCAAGAAAAAAGCAGGATGGCGGACTGGGCATCCCTATCATAAAGGACTATGCTATGGCAGCAATGGCTGCACAAGCAGTGATATCCCAGAGTGTGGCTGCTGAAGAGGATGACTGGTACACCCTGGAATCCCAGGGTAGACCAGACATGACTGACTTGTTACCACTTTTCTGGCTTCCAAGGGAAAAAAGGGCGTCTTTTTTGAATGCTCTACAGAAGAACACTCCGTTACAGAACATCCTCGATAACTGGTATAAAATAAAATAAAAACAGGGTTTTAGCGATAATATTGTGCCTTGCCTCCCTCTAAGTGTGATAGAATTTAATATTGATAACATAACCTTAGTAAACTGGAAGCAGAAAGGCATAGTCAAGATTGAAAACTTGATTCACCATACCCAGATTAAATCTTTTTCTAATTTACAAGAGGAATATGACATACCAGCCAGTGACGGCTTTAAGTATTTAAGGGTGAGGAGCTATTTGAGGCAGACACTCCTGATAGATGATTCCCACAAACTATTGGATACTCTAACCAACTTATTTAGGGAAGACCCTAAGCATCTAACCGCGAGAGAATTGAGGCTGGTGAGGCGCAATACATCAAGTAGCCCCCCGCCAGCTATAGCAAAATGGGAAAGAGATTTAAACATAAGGATTGATGTTAAAGACTGGACCTCCTCTCTGAGTATGACCTATGCAAATGTGCACTGCCTGAACCTGAATGAGAACCAGTTCAAGGTTATGAACAGATGGTATCTCTTCCTGGTTCTGTTTGCCAGGATGTACCCAGGAGTCTCTGATACCTGCTGGAGATGTGAGTCCAATAGAGGGGATATGGTACATATATGGTGGGAATGCCCTATGGTTAATAGATACTGGGCCAAACTTTCAAGAATGCTTACGATAAAATTCGATCAGTCTTGGAACTTGACCCCGGGTCGAGCTTTACTCCACCTTAACTTCCCCGCCACCCTTAGACAAGAACACCCTATACTGTTACATATGCTGACTCAAACTATATATATCAAAAAGATGGAGGACCACAGACCCCATAATCTGGGACCCGATAAAAGCACAAATAATTCATCAGTGCCAGATGGAGAAAGGAAACAGATATGCATACTGGAATGGCTGGGAAAGACGTCTTAAAAACGGCGAATTAGATATATAGAATGAGTGTCAAATCTCTTGTGAAGTGTGGCCCCCTCCCATAAGGGGTATGACCGGCCGGCGCCCAGCGAGTATCATAGGAGAGAAAGAGTCGAAACAAGTCCGTTGTCCTGTCTTTGTCAATGTTAAAAAATGAATTGCATTATGATTTAGGTAGGAAGCATAGGCCTCCCTCCCTTCTGGAAGAATGGGAGGCAGGGATATTAATGGGGTTCGGGGGGGGGGGGGGGGTTGGGTGCAAATTGAGAATAAATAAAAGGGATCCTACACAGAAGCACAGGGTTAGATTTTAAGAGTTACACAAGATTATAATTATTGCATGGACTCTACTTTTGTACCTATCTTCTATAAGAACTATGATGAGTCCACCCTGATGCAGAAGGTATGGACAAACCCTGTCTCTATCGGGAACTCTGAGTGACATTCAAAAAAAAAAAGAAAAAAAAGAAAAATCCCATGTATCTCATTATTAGAGTTGAGCGGACACCTGGATGTTCAGGGTCGAGAGGTTCAACCGAACTTCGGAAAAAAGTCTGGGTCAGTGCTCGAACTTGACCTCGAACTTGACCCCGAACCCAAACCCCATTGAAGTCAATGGGGACACAAACATTTGGCCACTAAAATGCCTCTAAAAAAGTAATGGAAAGGGCTAGAGGGCTGCAAAAGGAAGTAAAATGTGGGTAAGAGTAGGACAAGTGCCCTGCAAGCAAATGTGGATAGGGAAATAACTTAAAATAACATTAAATACATACAAATTAAAAATACAGCTGAGCCATAAAATAGCACTAGATAGAATTTTTGATTTTAGTTTTGGAAGAACATAAATCTAAATCTAAAGCATGGCTGCCAGGAGGATCAACAGAATTATCCATTTGAGAGAGGTTTGGAGTGCAGGGTATTCTCTTTCAGTTTATACTAAGTGACCCATAGGTTGAGGCGGCGGTGACTGTGGCGGTGTAGGTGGAACGGCGCTGGAGGAGGAGGAGGTAGCCAGAATTTTTCAAATTGACCTATTCTTATGAATGGGGACTCTACTTCGGTTTATAGAATAGCAATAGGATTACATGTATTCCATAAACCGAAAGTCTATAAACCGAAAGACATTCGGTTTATAGACTTTCGTTTTATAGAATACATGTAATACTATTGCTATTCTATAAAAAGAAAGTCTATAAACCGAATGTAGTTCAGTTTTTAGACTTTCGGTTTATAGAATAGCCAATAGCTTTACATGTATTCTATAAACCGAACGTCTATAAACCGAATGTCTTTCGGTTTATAGACTTTTGGCTAATAGAATACATGTAATGCTATTGGCTATTCTATAAACCGAAAGTCTATAAACCGAATGACTTTCGGTTTAAAGACTTTCGGTTTATAGCCGAACCTCGAACTCCAACCCGAACATACAGTGAAATGTCCGGGTTTGTGGCACGAATGTTACTATGTAACAATGGCACTAATGTTTGGTACGAACCCGAACAGTGTGGTTCGGGTTCGCTCAACACTACTCATTATAGTATTAAAACCATACATTATGAATGAATGTGCTGCTTTTCATTATATTATGGGCTTTACTCATGAAAGAGAGAATTGCAGGGAAGTGAGATGGGAATTTCAAAATTAAGGCTAAAGTAGCAGACTTTGAAAAATTCTCCCATTCAGTTGAATTCCAATCTCAGTTCCCTGCACTTTTCTCTTTTATGAGGTTGGTAGAAGAAGCATACCTCAGCCTATTCTCCCCAGGTGTAAGGGTGGGTGTCTGTGTGGAGGGGGGGTAATATCCCCTATATTATGGCATATTATGAGACTGTTGGTCTATTTTGTTTCTCACAGTCTGGTAAATGGTGTATGCAGCATTGGGAATTTGCTCACATACAAGTGTGTGTGTGATGTAAGTTGGTGTGTGTAAGTGGGATTGTGTGTCTCTGTGTGTAAGGGTGTGTGTATGTATGGGTAACTGTGCAAGTGTGCATGTGTGGCTGTGTATTTATGTGTATAAGTGTAACTTCGAGTAATGTGAGTTTTTTGTGTGTGTTGTGAGTCTTATTGTGTATTGTAGTACAGTAATGTGCAGCATGAGTGTGTGAGCATTACTGTGAGTTTTATTGCTGTTGAGACTTTGATACACTCACACACTGCACATTACTGTGAGTTTTATTGCTGTGGTGTCTGTGTTATACTCACACATTTGCACATTAATGTGAGTTTTATTGCTGTGGAGTCAGTCACAGACAGACAGACACACACACATACAGACACACGCATACAGTCGGTCACAGGCAGACATACAGTCAGTCACACGCAGTCAGTCACAGACACACACACACACACATATAGTCAGTAACAGACAGACATACACATACAGTCAGTCACAGACACATACAGCCGATCACAGGCAGACATACAGACAGTCAGTCACATAAATACACAATCAGTCACACACACACATGCAGTCAGTCATACACACACACACACACTGTCAGTCACATACACTTACACACAAGTCAGCAATTTTGTTGTTGTTTACGATAAAAAAGTGAATCTATCAAAATGTCCCCTGGCTGCTATACCTTATTCTAGCCTGGTCTGTGCCCTGCTGTTGTTTCTAGCCCTGCTGAGCACACTCAGTGCTCGGACACTATAAGTCTGTGCAGCAGGTGCACACACTGCTCCCTCGTGCTCCGCTGGATAAATAAATAAATACAATTATCCCAGGTGCGAGGGCACCATGCAGGGACAACAATAACCAGGCGCCAGGTATAATTTCCTGGTGCCCAGGATTTGTTGAGCCCTGATATATACCCACATATACCTATTGTTCATTGGCATCAATTATATCAGTCTGTATGCCGCCTAAGCATGTGATCTTATTTACTCAACTTCTATCAAATCTATCACGGGCTGCAGCCCCAGATCTTTTGGAGACCTACTAACGCCCCTGATAACTCTGTCTTGTAAAACCTTATTATATTTTTTTTGTGCTTTGGAGAGGGGCATGTTCTTTTCTGTTACATTCTCCAATTTATTGTGTAGATGGACCCATCTAAATTCAGCTATTTTCTACCATAGATCCGTCTAAATTCATTGCAGTCCTGGCAGTGCTTTAGGCGCCTTTGAAGCGGTTTCAACCAGTTTGTGGGCTAGTCAATTGCAACACTTTTCAGCGGTTGTGTCAAACATTAGCATATTATGCCGCACATCGCCATTAGTGGCCGCAGGTATGCAAATTTATGATGTCATCTTATTGATAATTGTGGATAAAATAGGTTACTGAACTGATTTCTCTCAGAAATCTAAGGAATTAATTATATATGTACCTCAAAAATGGCTGAGCCTACATATGTATGCAATGATAGCAATTCATAAAGTGTGATTAAGAGGGTACAAGTAAAATTCATAAAGTGTGATTAAGAGGGTACAAGTAATAAAACAGTAGATTATATTTTTGCTTGTAGTGTCATTAATCTTTTTTTTAAGTTAAAAACTCACTCCTTCCAAGTGAGTTCACACTCAGTTCTGCCTCTTTGTTGTTTGTTGAGACAGGGCTGATCTGGCTGTACTGTCAGATTAAACTGTATGCTTCAAGGTGAAGCATGGAGGCTGCCAGATGGAGTCCTATGGCACTATAATAGAAGCACAAGTTAAGAAGTGTTTTCACATGTCTGTTTAAAACATTTTAGGTGTATTTTGAATCTGTAATTGTCTGCGGTAGAGAAAAACGTTGTGCATGTTCAATGAGTTTTTTGATTTGACCAAAGAAAAAACAAGCTGACGCTAATAAGGCCAGCCGTAGGTGTTCAGGTCATCCCTGTGGTTCTCCTCCCACAACCAGTGGTAAGGTATAGTTGTTTTTGAAAAAATGCATTCCTTGGTTTTATTTCCTTCCTCTGCCCCCTTTCCATTTCTCCTGCCCTCCTATTATTTTTGCCCTCACATCCCTTGCAATTGCACCCATATAACTTGTCACAGCACCACCTCGCAGCACCCACAGGTCTTGCCAGAGCACCAAAATAGCACACATAGGACTTGCCCCAGGACTTTTTTCACTCACAGGACTTGCCCCACCATTCCACTCACAGGACTTTCCCCAGCACTTATTTCACACACACACACACACACACACACACACAAACACACACACACACACACACACAGGAGTTGCCCCAGGACTCATTCCACTCATAGGTCTTGCACCCAGCACCCATAATGCACTTGCAAGACTTACCCCAGCACCTACATTGGACTCACCACCCAAATTACATGCAAACAACTTACCCAAGCATCCACAATGCACTCAAGAACTTACTCTACCACCCACATTGTGCTCAAGGACCTATCCCAGCACCCACACTGCACTCAGGACTCACCCCAGTGCCGTGCTCACGTACCACTGCTCCTGCGGAAAGCCCGACATGATTGAACACTTTCCCTCCTCCTCTAGCAGCTTGATAATAGCCATGGATCCCATGCTTAGCACTTTTTGTGATGAGTTGTTTCACATGCCCATAATTAGTTATAGTGTATGTCCAAATCTCTTTTTTACAAATATCATAATGTTGGATATTTGTCTGAAAAATCATATAAGTGCATTTTAAAATGTTTTGTCGTTTACTTTTGAGGGCTTTAAATGTGAAATCTCCTTCTCAGACAAGATAATTGAAATGTGCAAATTCTGGCTATGTTACCTGAATGCAGAAGCGAGTTCGGGGCTGATGGACACATTTTGGGTAGATGAAAATCTATGGCTTTCGTAGCGAAAATGTCCAAATCCGAACTCCTCTGATTGGTTTAAGAACAGCCTGGACTGGCAATTAAGACCCAGATTAATGGAGTGGCTGAGTTTCAGAGAATTGTGAAATTTGTCTAAAAAGCCCGACCCAAAACGAATTTGGGACAAATCGCTGTATAATGACTAGACCCTGTAATGTGTGTTATGTATAAAGGTAAATTAGGAGGCAACGTTCTAAAAGTAGTCCAGTCACCATGGAAGTTGCTGGTTAGATGACTTTTAGAATTTGGCCCCTAAAGTTATCATTATGCATAACCCCCCACATGATATTACCGTATTTGCTCGATTATAAGACGAGGTTTTTTTCAGAGCAAATGCTCTGAAAAATCCCCCTTCTTATAATCGAGGTCTTATAATCGAGGTCGTCTTATAATCTGACCTAAAATTGAGGTCAGACTATAAGACAGGGATCCAGGTCCCCAGCAGAGCTGCAGGGGACCTGGATCCCCCTCTCTAACAGCAGGGGATGTCTGCGCGATGAGCGCAGACTCCCCTGCTTCCGCCCGGCACGACCGCCGGGGCTTCTATGATGAAGCCGGGTACTTCCGCTTTCGTCACAGAAGTCCCAGTGATCGTGCCGGGCGGCAGCAGGGGAGTCTGCGCTCGTCGCACAGACATCCTCTGCTGCCCCACTAGGCACCAGGGTGAATGAGGCAGCTGGGGGATGTCTGCACGATACGTGCAGACATCCTCCATGCTGCCCGACACGGCAGTCTATTATGACGGACCAGCTGCAAGTATCGTGCAGACATCCCCCGGCTGCCCCCACTAGCCACCAGGGATCGAGGTAAGGGGGAGGGAGGGTGGCAGAGAGACAGGGGGAGGGAGGGGGGCAGAGAGACAGGGGGAGGGAGGGGGGCAGAGAGACAGGGGGAGGGGGGGCAGAGACAGGGGGAGGGGGGGACAGAGACAAGGGGAGGGGGGAGACAGAGCAACAAGGGGAGGGGGGGGACAGAGCAGGAAGGGGGGAAGAGACAGAGGGAGGGGGGACAGAGCAACAAAGGGAGGGAGGGGGACAGAGAGAAACATGTGGGGGGGGGAAGAGACAGGCGAGGGGGGAGTCAAAGGGAGGGGGAGTGAGACAAAGCTGGGGGCAAGGGAAAGAGAGAGGCAGCATTGGCACATAAAAAGGAAATAAACACAAGAAATGCATTTTTTGATATAATATTTTATTAAAAAAGCAATTTACATGTGAATATATACAAGTTTAACTTTTTTCCTATAGGGTAGTCTTATATTCAGGCTTTTAGTTTTTTTCCTAAAGGAATATCCAAAGTTTGGGGGGTCGTCTTATAATCAGGGTCGTTTTTTTCAGAAAAACATAATAATGGAGGTCGTTTTATAATCTGACCTCAAATTGAGGTCAGATTATAAGACATGGATCCAGGTCTCTAACAGCAGTGGATGTCTGCGCGATGAGCGCAGACTCCCTTGCTGCCGCCCGTCACGACCATCGGGACTTCTGTGATGAAGCCGGGTACTTCCCCCGGCTGCCCCCACTAGCCACCAGGGATCGAGTTACAGGTAAGGGGGAGGGAGGAGGGCAGAGAGACAGGGGGAGGGAGGGGGGCAGAGAGACAGGGGGAGGGGGGGGGACAGAGACAAGGGGAGGGAGGGGGCAGAGAGACAGGGGGAGGGGGGGGACAGAGCAACAAGGGGAGGGAGGGGGGAAGAGACAGAGCAGGAAGGGGGGAAGAGACAGAGGGAGGGGGGACAGAGCAACAAGGGGAGGGAGGGGGCAGAGAGAAATATGGGGGGGGAGAGACAGAGGCAAGGGGGGAGTCAAAGGGAGGGGGAGAGAGACAAAGCTGGGGGCAAGGGAAAGAGAGAGGCAGCATTGGCACACAAAAGGAAATAAAAACAAGAAATGCATTTTTTGAT
Source organism: Pelodytes ibericus (assembly GCA_036172795.1). Classification (NCBI taxonomy): domain Eukaryota; kingdom Metazoa; phylum Chordata; class Amphibia; order Anura; family Pelodytidae; genus Pelodytes; species Pelodytes ibericus. Next base: position 113,967,942 of record CM069859.1, read on the forward strand.
ATAATTTTTTTTATTAAAAAAGCAATTTACATGTGAATATATACAAGTTTAACTTTTTTCCTATAGGGTAGTCTTATATTCAGGCTTTTAGTTTTTTTCTTAAAGGAATATCCAAAGTTTGGGGGGTCGTCTTATAATCAGGGTCGTCTTATAATCGAGCAAATACGGTACACACATGTAGTAATATTGTTGATCCTTGCATCTCATATTCAAACATACAGAGAAAAAAGTCTAAGGATGTTGTTTTTCATTAGATTGAGATATGTGATAAACTGACAACCATGTTGCGAAACAGAATAAAATAACTGAGGAATTTTTTAACTCGGCTATTTTGTCTTAGGTTTTGTAACTTGATTCAATTCACCCCAATTGTCTATTTATTTATTTAACTATTCCTGTTTTTAATTTTGTTATTCAAAATGAAAATAAATAATTGATACATTTCATCTTCATAAGTTATACAAATATACATATAATATACACATCAGCGCTTGTCCAATCAAACCCATGCATCTGACCCTTATGTTTACTCCAATACAAATGAGTTCTTCTTGCGAATTTACCTCCTAACCAACCAATTTATTGCATAAACTTCAATGTATTACAAAACCTGTGCACACACATACATATGAAACAAGTATAATGTCAATGTTTTATTAGACTGAATGAACTTTTGTATTGCACACACCTTTAAGAGGTTACTAATATTGCCACCTAGATTTACCTAGTATATACACGGATGATCCATTGATTTCCATTACTGCTTGCAGTGGTTGCACATCCCATCCATTTAAAGTAAATTATCACTGAAGCTACCAGCTTGACATTAATGCAGCATGATATATCACCTCAGTGTCTTTCCAAAGGTGGAACATCAATTTCTCCCTTTTAAGTACCACAGAACCATCTGTGTGCTAATGAACATTAACTTACAAAATGAGTAAATATTACTATGCTAAAAATAACCATTAAACATTTGTCCTTGGAATACTGAGAAATGACCCATAATTTAAAGCCTGTGACAGAAATGCGTGATGAATTGTAGCTCAGGGACTTTTCCATTTTTAATTGGACCATTTTGTGTTGGATAAACACAAAAGGATCAAACTGACCAGCTGGCTTTGCACTTATAATGAATGTTACAGGGACACTATTGACTTCCTGTCAGGCCTTCTCCATTATATGCATTTATAAAGGCCACATCACATGCAGATTTAAGTTAAGTTTAATTTTACCACATAGTTTTGCCGAAATCACATTTACATTTGTTGTTTTTCAAATTTGAGCCAAACAAAAACCATCATAATAAAAAGTATGCATTAGAATGATTAATAATTATCACCATATCCAAAAGACTGAATTATATCTATTACAGAGGCAAATGTGAAAAGTATAGTGATCACAGATATATGCCATATGCTTCAAGAATGTAGTCTAATCAGGGAGTTAAGCAGGGATGCGTGATTCCTATTGCCTGAGACATGCACTTCTGGGTGATGGGCTAGTAGCTTTTTTTACCTTTAGCCCTGCTGTGGAAAAGCAGCAGGGAGTCCCCCTTCCCGATCGCGCTATGCACGCTGGCACCGAGGCACTTCATGTATGCTGCAGCCCCCCAAAGCAGCAAGTGCCTGCTTTGACAGCTACAGTCTCTCTCTGCTCCACAGCAATCGTGGGGCAGGGAGAGACTAGGTATATACCAGTAAATAGTAATCTGCCTAGGATCCCCCAAGCATTCCCAGCGCCCCCCTCCCCGAATTTTTTTTAATTAAAATAAATAAATATGGATAAATTATATAACAGAAATTTAAAAAAATATTTTTTTTTCTTGTAACACTAGCCCTAAAGCCCATTTACACTAAGGTTTAAATAAAACAAACAAACAAATAAAACAAATAAAACAAATAAATGTAACTAAAATATAAATGAAAAAAAATGCAAATAAATTATATCAAATAAAACCCTTTTTTTTTTTTTTTTTACTGAACCGTGCTATTATTATTATTTTTTTTTAAAATCAGGACAGATATACTGTCATGAGGGACAATTAGATTGGGCTACTGCTTTAGTCCCTGGACAAGACATTCTTTGTAATTTCCACACTCCTGAGTTAAGTCTCTCACAACTAGTAAAGTTGTGAAAGTTGTTCACTTTTAACTAGAGATGACCCTTTAAGCAATAGCAGAGAGCGACATACCCCAGACAGATAGACGTGCCAAGTGACCGCTCTGTTTGGCTGACGGGATGAACTCTGTTAATGTGGCAAGAAATATTTTTGTTAAATTAACTTTAATAGAAGACAAAGAGTGTATTACATTACTTACCAACATCTGACTTCATGGAGACTAGCTACGAAATGTTAAAAAAATGTGAAGGTACAATTGCTTTTAGCTTTTTTATATTTTATTCTTATAGCAATAGCAGTGTAAACACATACAAAAACAGAATTGACATTTAAAAATATATAAAATAATCATATATGGGTGATTGCTAATAACTGTATGAACATATACCATGTGATAGTGTGATATAATATAATAAAATAAAATGACCAATACAAGACAATATGAACATGTTCTACCAACTCAATGTCTTGAATAAGGAATTGAAGCTTCTGTGACTTCATTTGACATGAATGATTTACTCAATGTCAAGTAATTAGTGATAAATCAGTTATTGGTTTACTTCGTCATTATTTATTAACTACATTGGTTAGCATATTTATGAGTAGGATAAAAGAAGAGGTGACCGTAAATTAATTTAATTAATCATTTTTAATTAAACCTAGAATATTTCTTTTAAATAAAAAATAATTTTAAAGTGAATATCACTGCCACAGGGAATTTTTTTTTTTAAATAAAAAGCTAAGATGGATTGTTATTTGGCTTGAAAGCTTTATCATGCTTGCTCACTGTCAATGTAATTAATATAATGTCATTTAGTGACATTAATTATTCATCATCAATTTATGCTACATACAATATAAACTAATTAACACATGAAATTGCATAATGATGTCATTAGGTTATTTTAGAGTATAAATAATAATAAATAATTATTTTTACTGAAAGAGTGTGATAAACAACAATTAGTAAGCTAGTGGTATTCATTAAAGGTTTGTACACAGTTGTGTTTTTTATATGGCTATGATTACACCAAACATCCTGTGATGTCATGAATTATGGATTTGTTTCCTGTTACTCACTTCAGATTTACTGGATGTGATGTAATACAGTTAATTGTGAAGGTGTTATGTATTTAGATAAATACAACATATAATGTTGGATAAACACAGTAAGACTTTATACCTATACATTTTTAAACAGTTTGTTTAAATCCCAATAACACTTCACTATCATATTTAGCTGATACATTTGTTCCATATTGTATTTGTCACATATTAGGGCTGTCCAAATGCGGCTGGATTTAAATTGTATTTTAAAAAAAGTAGGAGAGATAATTATGTAATAAGTGGCTTTGATTTCCGTTTTTTATTACATCGGGAAGTTTTAACTTCGGAATGAATAGTGGTTAATGGAGAACTGACTCAAATAGTGTGAGGACGGGTATACTGGATGGAGACCAAAATGCAGGACAATACAAAACAATAGTATGAATATAGGACGTAGAGCTCCCACCTGGTTACAATCCACACTGACAGGGGTTAAATGCAGGAATCTGTTATATTTGTAATCCACAGCGTTAAGGGTTAAATGCAGGAACTGATCACATTTGTAAACCACACTGACAAGAGCAGTAGTATGCAGAGAAGTGTCACATTTATAATCCACGGTTGCAAGGGTAAAATGTAGGAACAGGACACGAATACAATCCACAGCTGTAAAGTATAATCCACACTTGCAAAGGTAAATGGAGATGAATGAGAGTAGCCAGTGATCAGGGGAATCAGACAATCTGCAGTACGATAAACAGTCCAGGATCAGGGGTAATAGAGAAACAGCAAAACGTAAGACAAGCCAGGGTCAGGTTACCAGAAAATCAGCACAACGATGAACAGATCAGGTACAAGGGGCATAGGCAGGTAGAAGGGCGGTCAGAAATCCAAGGTCAGCAACAATAATTCAGTAGAAAAACGCTAGGCTTCCGAAATACACGAGAATCACCAAGCACTGCTTGTTTGGTGATTCTGACTTTTAAATCTTCCCGCGCCTCAATGAAGAAACCGAAAGTGAAGGTGTGAACGCGCTAGCAAGTGCGTGAGACGGATCCTGGCTGGAAGGTAAGAGTGCAAACACAGGAGAGCTGCTGCGGGGAAGGTCCTGACAAATAGGCAGGTTATAGTTTCCAACAGTCAAATCTATCCCGTCAATTTTGTGTCTGCCCCGGCACTAACACTGCATTGCACTGTGCACAGGTAGTAATGCATTTAAACTGTGTAATAGTCATACAGAGTCTAAACGGGGAAAGATGAACCCCATTCACTTGGTATCTGTACCGTGTAGTCGGAACTCATTGCTGTGGGGTCATGCATGTCGCATTATGTCACATAACTCCACCTTGATGTCATATAACTCCACCCGTTTAGCTTATGCCCTTTTTGTCGTGATTCTCCAGCAGATTTTGAATTTCAATTTTCCAAGTCACCACAATTTGTCTGAATGCATTATGACTGTATACGGAAGGTAGGTCTAACGTGCTGCCTGTGGGCCAAATGATTTAACCCCTCATATACTCACGAACCCTTACAAATGTGTCATTTGGTTTGAAGAAAGATCTACGGATACAATTTTTCTTTTTTTTTTTTTAAATGTAATGTTTCTGAATGGCTTGTCTGTTATCACTAAGTGAAATGTTTTGATGACGTACCTGGGGAAAGAAAATGTGAGTATATTTAAAGCCGCAGCACAGCTAATTCTGCAAGCACTAAGGCAGGCAAGGGAGTTGTAGTTTAGTCTTCACATCACTGGTGCTTTACTCTGCTTCAGAAGCGCTCCAAGGAAGTGAGTATCCTTTATCTGAACTGACCCTTATCAAAAATACATTTTAGAATTATGGATAAGGAATACTTAAACTGCAAAATTGTAATTTCTGTGGAACAGCAACAATGTGTTGAAAAAAAATCGATGATATTTCCATGAATAGAAATCAACATTTAAAGGCTTCTTTCATGGAGACATGATAGGAAGTGTGAAGAAATCATTCAGATCTAATTGGGTAAAATGATTTATGATCTTTAAGACTTCGGGAAAATATATTTCTCAGTTACAAATTAGGAAGTGTTCTACAAAAATAGAAACAAATGGCTAATTCTATTGTGGAACTGAAGTCATCTACATAAAATACTAATGAACTATTCCTAGAACTGAATATAATGATGCAAAAGCCAATAGGAACATGTCGGTATGATATCATTGTGGCACAAAGTAAATAACTTTTAAAAAAAAAACAAAAAAAACCACAATTCCTTATATCGGGTAGATTTGTTCCAGTCTTTATCCTAAAGTTACACAAACACGAGGAAAATAACATGATCAAACACACTTTTAATGTAACATTTTCTCATTCTTAATATATGTGGATTAAAAAAAAACAACTACATGTTACTTAAACAATAAAATAATAATCACAAAGCGCATTAATGTTAGAAATTTAGATCTCACTTTACATTTGAAATGCAAAACATTGCTACATTGTACATACATTACAAAAAATAATATATACCCACAAATATAGAAATACAGACAACATTACAAGAATATTTAAGTGATAATAATACAATACACATTTACTACTGCTCTGCTTATGTTGCATACACTTGAACCTGCATATTCTTTCATACTTTCCCCTGTAAAGTTTAAGAAGGTCATTCAGATCCTTAAATCCTTTGAATGCCAAATACTATCCAATTCGTAACATATCTTTTCTGGCACTGAAAGGTTTAAGACTGTCAACATAAGGCACACAACCTTGTAAAGGCACTGGCTTTGAAATCTGAGTAGGATATTTATTTTAGTATTTTTTTAACCAACCTCATCCTCAGTTTGCATTGCTAACGTTTTTTTCCAATAACAAATTACTGTGGCCGTCACGGCCAAATAGAAATGCGGTGCTTCACTTTGAAGGATGCCATCTTTATTTGAACACACCGCCAGTTCTACAGTTTGATACATGTTACAGGACATTACAATAAATTAAAGAAGACATGTCATCTAAAAACAACTTAACATTAATCAGTATGGCAGGAAAATGTGCCTCTGCGGTGCTTGATGTTTCTAAGTGGTTCAGCAATGTTTAAGATATTTTAAAACATAAATATCAACCTACCTGGGCATTGAATATGTAGATACATTTGTGGCCTTTATATTAAAAAAAAATCTAATAATAGTAAAGCATCCAATAACCAACCAGTTGTTAGTTGCATGCTTGTAAATATTATGTGTGTTGACACGTTAGACCAAGGCTGGTCAACTGGTAATGTATAATTATATTTATGATAGAGCAATAAGGTCCAATCAAAGCAATTTTTTGTTCACTATTTTATTACTTCTAAACTATTACCTTTTTCTTGCTGTTAACCTACATAGATATTATCTTAACTCCACTCATTGTTTGTAGATTCCCGGTGTACCACTGTAAGTCTGGTGAACAAGCCTCCAGATGCACACTGCCCAGGCTCCTAGGCAATGCATGTGCACGTTGCAAGTTGAGTATTTTTTATGATACTTTATTGCTTTTTTTTATTCCCAGGCATCAGACAAAATCTAGACAGCTCTGTGGGGGTGAATCAATATTATTTATTTCTAAGAATTTTACCTGGAAGAATACATTGAGCTTTCTCTCTTTTTCAAGTATATCCTAGGTAGAGTCTGCAAGCCTTAGTCAGTAAACATATTTAATATGTCAGTTTTTATAATTATTAACATTTAACCGGCATTACTAAAGTATGCCATTTTCTCCTCCAAGTGGTTCTTTAAAGGTTATTGCAGGTCTATTCTTACAATCTGATCCTCAAATGCCCTATAAAATTCAAAACGAGAAGTAGGTAGATCCGTACAGCAGTGAGAAAGATATAAGGTAACAGTATAATGCAATAATAGGCAGCTCATACATGGCAAAAAAAAGAGGCTACAAGAGACATTTTCTCGTCTAGCATATCTTTCCCATTTGGAGCCTTGATTCTGTCTGTATGAGCCACTAATTATTAAGTTAGACTGGATAATTGTTTCATTGATTGAATATGACTTTGTATCTTTCACACTGGAGTAAAGATCTACCTACTCTATGTTTTGGATAGTGTAGTTTCTATTTGGCTGGAATGCCAATGCTCGAACCACACCAGTAGGAAAGTGGATTTATCATAATAGCGCTCCCATGTTTTATTTCTCAAACAGCGTGCTAATGTTAAATAAATAGTACTTTCCAAGTCAGAAAAGTATCTTTAAACATAAACATTACAAATAACATTTAAAATGGCATAGAGTAGCATTTGGTTGCCAACTGCCACTCACTGTTTGTTGAGTGAAAGACCCTCTGTTTTAGCAGAAATTGTTACAGGAGATGCTAATAAATAATTCCTAGTGACTGATCTACAAAAATCGGGTTTGCGACTGTTACCGTGAGAAAAATTCCCCATTGCCTGCTCTTGACCTTACCGACAGAAGTGATTAACTATAGGTCTTGTACTGGCCACCTAACTCTAAGAGCAAGAGCACTGTAAATTACATTTTTGCTTCTTCTAAAGAATCAAAAGTAATTTTTTTAGGTTTAGTGGTTCTTTAAGGACAAGACTATTATGACAGCATATACCTTCACTGGTCCTTGAAAATGTTGTTAAAAGCTGCCAAACCACTATGGAAAACTGTTTTATGCTGTGATTATTAATAAAAAGTTGTTTTTAGAAAATAAAGTTGTCTGCAGAATTTCATAGGATATTAAGAGAGAAATGTATTATAAACCAACTGATGCTGCACTCCAATTATCAAGATTAGTACTGTTATTTAAAGCAGAGCTTGACACATTTAATCTAGTTTTAGGAAGTAGCAAAAAAAATCTAGTCAGACAACAGTATATATACACAATCACACAGTCAGTCATGTACACACACAAAGACAGTCACAAACAGAGACAGTCACATAGACTGAGAGAAAGAGTCACACTGACAGACAGACAGAGTGTGCGTAAGGGGGCATAGCTGGTACAGACTTTGCCCTGTCAGGCTGCGCTTCACTGGAGATAAAAAAAAAAAAATAGGTCCAAGGGGCACCATGTAGCTGGCAGAGTCTCATTTACTGCTTGCCATGGCAACCTAGCATCCAGGATATGTCGAACCCTGATTTAAAGTAACCAGTGATAATTTACTACACAGTTAAGAACATGCACAACCTGAAAAGATAAAATCACTGGGACCAGACATTTGAAATAAACAATAATATAAAGGTAAGGTATCTTTACGATTGAATAGAAACAGGGCTCTAAAGTATATATCTGATATAATTTAATCTTCCTCAATCATGTATGAATGCAACTTTAAAAGAACAAAATAATTATACACAATATCGCAGGGGTCCTCAATAACCTGCTCTATACAGAACGTTCTATGCTGTCCTACAGCCTTTTGGGACATTTAAATTAGGATGGGTGGAAAGGGGTTAATCTGAGACTACTTACATGAATATTTACTTTTTTTTTTTTAAATCACTAAACTCACAAAGCTCAACTCAGCCCCATTCACAGACTATATGCCACTTAGTGAAGGTGTCTTCTCTATAATTTTTAAACTACCAGCTCTACAATTGAACAGATAAGTATTTTGTCTGTTATCCTGCTATTTCTATGGTATAATATCAGAAACAGAAATGGTCCTGTTCAACCTTACTTTGCACTTAAAGTGGGAGTAACCTTATGAAATATTTACACTTTATATTCATTAAATTACTTCTTAACAATGATACACCATTCTTAAGATATTAAGGTTTTACTGAAGTGCATATCTTAAAGTCAGCATTGACATTCTGCATTTGAGGCAAACATTCTGCCAACAGCTTTGCTACATCCGGGACTTCTCAACTTCACACCCTCAGTTCCAGGTACATTTACATTACAAAAAATGATAGCATGTTTAATGTAAAATATCATCATGATTATCTGAGACACAACTTTACCTCCTACCTAAAAGTGTAAATATTGACCTACTGAGACGTTACTGGGTAGAAGCACTGTTGATTGACAGAATCTCTAGAACAAGCACAACTTGCCAAGTGGCGGCCTCTTAACTTAAATATAAATACTTCAATAATACTTTTATAATTCCACTTTAAGTGCATGTCACATATAAAGCTTCCCATGAATATGCATGGAGAAGTAAAACAGAAATACTAATATCAAGTAAATTAATATTTACCATGTTAGACAAGAAGGGGGGCTAATTCTATCAGTATATTTCTTTGGACACAAAGATACTGGGAGCTTTGAATGATTATATTAATACGTAACGATGAATTTAAACACACAATTGGTACATAAAGATGTCTTCTTCTTTTTCCATCAGTATTTTGTGATATTGGTTTAGTACATTTCCCCCTTAATGTATTATCATCTTGGAAATAAATTGGCAATCTATGACTGATCTACATCTTGAAGTGAATGCCAGCTTTGGTATGTGTACACTACACAGGGTTTATAGCTGGTCACTCTGAGAGTCAGATTCAGTGCCGAGTGCATAGTTATAAAAAAACAAAAAAACAACTACCTTTGTCAGTTAAAATCAGTATTAGTATGTTTACCAAACTAAAAACAGGAAGAAGCAGATATACAGAAACATTGTAAAAGATCAGAATGCTAACAAGCCATTAAATGATATTAACAATAAAATGAAAACATATTTTACAAACACAATGAACATTTAGACAATGATACAATACACCATTGAATTTTACAGATCTTAACTTAGAAACCAAACTTCTTAGTACATATATTGATGTGCAATAAAAGAACGGTGAGTATGCAATAATAAACACAAATAATAGAATGCCATACTGAATTAATTAAGCTGAAATAATATTATTGTACACATACATGTTGTATAGTCCTGCAGATTGAAGGAAACGTTTCAATTTATGTATTGTGGCAAATTCAAAATATGTACACAATCCATACAGGGCAGGTTGAGACAGGATAACCATCATTTGTGCAGTCTGAACGCCATATAAATATATCATTATCTCTGGGATGGATTACTATGTCTCTTCAGCTGATGTTGGTCTACAATTTCTATCATCCTCAGACATCCTGGACGATTAGATATGCAAACTATCCACAGCTGCAGGAACGGAATCCTGATCTCCTTAACATTATTGTGTTAAGAAATTCATGGTGGAATTGTAGATGTAGGCAACATAGGTACTTTTAACTATATAAAGTGTCAACATGTGTTTTGAAGATAATGTTTTTCATGTAAGTCAATTAATTGGAATCTGATCATGTACTTAAGTGACTAGTGGTGGTTTTTGGTGCTGTGTCTACCCACCTATGATGGGCCTCCATTTTTATATAGTATATCTAGGGTACTATGGGCCATAGTGAATGTCTATAGAGGGCAAGGGGCACTTACTCAGACTTAGAAGTTAAAAACACAATTTCTCTATCTTCAGTAACCACAATAAACAAGTTTGATTTGTTGATCTGTGAACATAAGTTGGTGATATTCAGAACTGGTGTTCTTATGGGAACCTAGAAAGACAGATTGTGGTAGCAGACAAGAACCAATTGGCCCATCTTCTGTGGAAACCTTAAGATCTAAACTAAGTGCTGTCCTGAGAGTTTCTTTATTGAAAAGCCTACAATGTGTTTCAAGGTGACAGTATGTTTAACTGTAAATCTAGTATGTTTTCCTTCTAAACGACCTATGTATTTACCAGATTAAATGATAGGGTGTTAATGGCCCTTTAAGTTGAGTTACTGCTTGATGACTGGCTTTTGATGGCACAATCCCCATAATGTCTGAAGTTTCATGAAAACTAGGTTTGCAAACCTAAGTATGATTTAAGCTGAGATAATGATATGGGTTTATCCTGAACAAGATGGTTTCCTGTGTATCGGAAGTAACAATGTAATAGTCTTCATATTAATGAATGTAAGCAGCCATCCTCAGTTGAACCCGAAGAATATTCATCAATATAAATTCAAATTATATTGGTAATTTAGCAGCATGGTTTACAAATTTTCTGCTTTATAAAAAAGTAACAAAATAAAGAATACTTTTTTAGACTGATATATTTGAAGGATAAATAACTTTAAGTTATTTGCCACTGATCTGAGCAAGCTACTAGGATTCCAGTCCCGGTAATATAAACATGATTAGACAAGGAGGACCAGCCAATTAAAAGACAGTTAACAATCTACACTGTAGCAGAATGTATGCCATCAGGTAATTGTGAGAGTATAATCCTCGTTCTGACAATCAAGGCTGGATTTTCCATTAGGCAGTTGCGTAGTGCATCACCTAAGTGCTATGGCAGATATAGGGATGTGCTCAAACATTAGCCACACTATATCCTAACTTCACTCCACCTCTTTTTCACATGGACCCATCCACATAATTCTCATTATTTCTTTATAGAGTGTAGTTGGGAATGTGTGGCAGCTCAGCATAGTGGTGAGTTAAGTGTTAATTCAGCCCTGCCCATGGTGCTGTTCACCTGGAAACTGAACGTCTCTTTGAATGATCCATACTAATATGGTCTTTGCTGCCAGCTTGTTGGAAGTATTATAGCTGAGCACAGAATAATCTCAACAAGACCAATGATTCACCACTTTGTCAGATGAACTGAAAATAATCCAGGCCAAGCAAGTCATAGCAATGCCTTGGTCTGTTATAACATTTCAGGTTAAATATTCCCTTCCCAGAATGGGAAAAACCATAAAATACTATGGTCACTAGTGATCTCTTACAATCCAGGCTGAATTTACCATTAGGTACACTAAGCACTTTTGTGACCAATTTTTAAAGGTCATCGTCAGAAACAAGTGGGTGTGGCATAATATTAGCTCTACTGTGTTTCTACTTATTCTACCCTTTTCCTCCAAGCTTTTAATTCTATTATGAATTACATATATGCAGTGTGGAGCACGTTCATGGTGCCTAGTGGTACCTGGGATATAAACCTGGCCCTGCCTACAATCCTAACAATTATTCTTATATTCTTATCTATCACTAACAAACTGAACCCTTGGTTCCGCACCTTAAAAACCATATTTACATTTGCTATTGTTTCTGTGCACACTGCATCACTATTTTCTGTTTAACAACCTAGAAACGAAAATATTACAGTCAAATACAAATGTAGCAAGCTCATTGAATTATTGGTACAATTTAGAGCAACAAAAAAAGCTGAGATGCACACTGGGGGAATGCAGCATTTCGTCTACAGAGCTAAAACTAGGTCTGCCAAGATTGTCACACCTACACTGGTGACACCATTACAACATTAGTACATGCTAATTAGGATCTCTATTTTACATACAGCTATGGTGCTTTCCTCACTACTGTGTTACATGCCATTGGTACTGTATGAGAAAGATCTCTGATTTTTTATTAGGAATCAATCATTTCACTTACAATACATGCCAGAGTCTGTTCACTACATAATGTAGAGAAAGCATGCATATTTATTCTAGCAACATCATTTTTCTTACCATTGCATTATATTAGCATAATCACAATGCAAATATAACACTAAAAACATTGTGTTGTTTTCCTTTCATCTAGCTTTGTTGTCCAAAAGAAGTTTACAATATTGAATAGTATGAATAATTGCTTTGTACTTAGCACTAAGACCTATTCCTAATAGCATGTACGTTTAAATAAACTAATTGTAACATTGCACAAGCTAAACATAAGTGATCAGGATGTTTGTGAGCAATTAACACATCTTTCTCAGCAGCTAGTGCTAATATTTATATTGGAGATCAAAAATGTTAACAGGGCAAAGAAATTAATTTATCTTGGGTCAAAGAAACCGTGTATCAATAACGAAGTACATATGGTCATTTTGATATACCTTGACCAAACATGAGATTTATAAATAGTAGCTAAAAATATATGTGTAAACATTTCTATCACTTCAGATGGAAGATTCATTTTGCGACATTCAGTCAAGGTATAAGACTTCGAGAACAGTTGACTTGTCTCCTTTGGGATTTTCGTTTGTCATTAACCATTTTTAATCAGTATTTTTGGTTACATTGAGTTTAAGAGCTATAGGGTATTTTACCTAAGGAAAACTAACGGCCTTCTGCCTTTGCATTTTGCTGCAAATACAGCACAATAATTTACACCTCTATCATGCACTCACTTCTCTTTTTTTTTACTCCACCATATAAAGCTATCGAGATAGCTTCCACTAGAGCATAGGCATCCAACTGTGCCCCATCAGCTGTTTTTGGACTACTACCATACTTCTCTGTACACCTAGTGGAGAATTATGGGATTTGAAGTTCAGCAGAAGCTGGAGGGCTGCGATTGGACAAATAGGCACTAGCGGGATGGGATAAACGTATAAGACGATGTCCAAATTTAGTATGCATTTGGAAAGCTGATGGATCCCAATAAGAACAGGCATGTGAAATAATTTTCTTGGTATTCTTAATTATTGCTTCTTGGAAGTTTTTGGTTGATTACTGTATTAAGTGACTAAATGTCTTAAGTATTAATTAGCTACATGGTTTACAAATGGGTGTAGCAGAGGATACTGTTACAGGTAAATTAAGACCTGGACAGACTACACTGAGGGCAATAAAAGTATTTATGATGCAGACAAAGGATCAGACATTTTTTCTTTTTATCATTTTTTTCTTTTTCTTAAAAAAATAGATATATATTGTAAGCTTGGAAAAAAATAATATGCTGCAGAATAAACCCTGCAAGAGTTGTATTAGGGTAGGAAAACAAACGAGGAGGATTAGCAAGGTACCACACAGTAACATAGTGAAAGAACAAAACCAGGGTAATTGTAATGTAACTTAACTACGTGCAAGTCTCCCTTTTGTGAAGACGGCAAAAATGAAAAACAGGGAGTTAAAAACATTGTTTTACTTAAGAATTAGCAGACATTCAGTTAAGTGCTATTTGAAGCTTATATTATATCAATTATTTTTATTTTTATTACTTTTTTAAGGAAACCTTTCCCCATATGTATCAAACAAAATTAAAACTATGTTCCTCTTACCTACTGCCTCTCAGTTACACACCATTTATGTATAGAAATCAACTCCCTTCAATGGCTGCATGTCAGAAATACAGTTTATTCTGATAAAGTCTTGATAAAGGCCAAAATGCGTGTTTGTTTCCAGTGTCCAAAACAAATTCAACTGTTTAGTTAACACTGGAGATCACACAATAGTCTTATTTTGGCTTTAGTGAGGGAATCAAGTAATTTATTTTTAAACTCAAAGAAAAGGAACCGTTACTATCCAGAGATCTGCTATAACCCGCTAATTTCTCATCTCCTTTAGCAAACCATCTTTGGTTCATTTATTTTACAAAACATACTGTTAACATTGTTTGTCCATTTTGTAAGATAGAATATATTATCCATTTTGGCAGCATGTAGGTTTGCCACCTGGCCAGTATTTTACCGGCAGGCCGGTAAAATATTGGCATCAGGCCAATGTTAAGTCTATGGTGACAGGTGCAAGGCCGGTATTTTTCTGGAGAAAAGGTGGCAACCCTAGCAGCATGTATCTGGCTGTTATTGGAAGTATGTGGCCATCATGACAAATTGGCAATCTGTGACGTTTGGCCATAACATGCACACCAATTTAAGTCACGTATATCAGTTGTTTGACCAACATGGTAAAGTTTAAAATGGATATACATAGAATTTAGTTTTTGCAGCCAATTTAAAATACACTTTAGTAAGGTTTAAATAAAGCATGCACTATTGCATTATTGTTGGTGGGTGTCCCAGTGCCAACAAGTTAAAAGTTAACATGGTTAATAATGAGAAAACCATTCATTTTGTTTAAAGGATAATTTCCTAAACATTAGCTATTTATGAAGCTGACTAGAACATCCAAAATGCAGAGATGGATATAATTGTTTACCTTTGTTATATATACTTTCTATGCCTTGTTTGAAATTAGTTAAGTTACGATGTAAGCCTAATATACCCCAATTGCTAGAAAATGAGATTGTAATGACTATATATAAAGTTTAGTATTTATAGCACAGCAACACTCTGGTAACAGTTAAATGTCTGCTAAAACAACAGGCTAACCAATGGTATAATCATGGTTGTGTAACACCTTAACACCTAATGGTGCACCGAAAAGGACATTTTTCCCCCTGGCCCAATTACAGAGTGATTGGGAGCCAGGGACACAGTGTTAGAGACCCGCTTAGAATCTTTACAGACCCTGTGGGTCCCTGACAAAAGATTTTGTAATGGACATCGAGGAGGCGATTTGGTTACCTGTAACCGATGCTCACTTTGAGTGTCGGTTACATTTACCCTATTAGACTGAGCCTCATCTGGCAGATTAGAACCTGCTGCAGTTCTCTGCAATAGGATCAACAGTGGATGTTCTATGTTGTCCTCATGGTTGTTTGGACTATGTATCTTAGGATGGCATTGAACGTCCTTATGCTCGAAGTGGTTACATTAATGTAAAAAGCAAGCAGTTATCATTTCTGAGTGCTGCATACAAATTGTCAGGATGGTGAGGCTTGGCTTGAAATGCAAAGAACTTTAATAAATAAAACTTCTATTAAAAAAAGAAAATATTTCTAGAGGAAATAAATGACACCTCCTTTGGCAGTAATAGCTTCAATTGGTCCACTAGTCTTACACATTAAACTGTCCCGTTCTTCACTAATTAAATGAATTCTTCATTGCTTGTAGTTTGTTCACTTATGTCCAAGGTATGCCCCTAAAGTGATACAAGCTCCAACTACTGCAAGACTCAGTATTGTCTTAATGGAGAGCCAGGATGGATCAAACGGAGGTCTGCCGCTGCCGCCATACAATTCCACAAAGGTCTCCTGGGGAAAGAAAAGATCAATGAATTAGCTCCTCCACATAGAAAAAAATAAAATAAAAAAATAATATATATATATATATTAAGTTTTAGGTTATTGTTTAAATTCTGCATCATTTTTGTAAAGGCCTCTATAATTTCCAATGGCTAAGGACAAAAGGCAAATGTATACCCTTTTATCATCTACTTTTCACACTCACTTGACACATAAAGTGATAGTAGCAATGAAAGTTGAATATAATGAAATTTCACCTCCTCTATTTTAAATAAACAGTCAAGAAATTGAGAAATATTTCTAGGAAATTGGAAAGACAAACTCAAAGTGATTAGTAAAAGGTTTAATGTATATATCCAGCTATAGGTACAGATACTTGTGGAAGAACTACAAATGGCATTGCACAATGTTTCATGTAAAATCAGTGTGGGCTTATCAAACCCATGTGCATGTTTTTGGTCAAAAAACTACTTAATTAGGGGTAAAAAAATAAATAAATAACAAATTGTAGTGTTTTATTACAACTTATCTTTAAACTTAATAAGCATAAATACTTTAATGATGTCATCCATATCCCAAGAATGTGTACCTTTATTACATCTATATATGCTTAGCAACCGAATACAAAACTAAGTTCTTTGTTGTTTATCCTGTTACAGTTTAAAAAGGTGAATGAATGAATTATATTTATAAAATGTTTTACCAGGTACAATACATTAAGATTTCTCTCGTTTTCAGGTATTTGATGCCAATCTCCATCATACCATGATTGTTACCTATAGTAGGGTATAGCTGTAGGTCTCATTGGAATCACCAGGGGGCATATGACATAGTTTGGAAATAATAAGGCAATAATCTGAGTCAATGAAAATGTGTTATATATAAGAGTGCTAAATGTTCTCACAGAACATAAAAATAACATAAAAGGTTGTATGCTTAAAAATTGACACATTTCTAAGTAACCAAGGCTTTAGTAACTCCTTATATTAAGCAGTACTTCTAAACCAGACTTATCTCTTTTCTGAGATATTATGCTGTAACCATAGATGGCAGGATCAGTCTAAAGTCTCACTTTTACTTTTCATTTCATTTTACTTTCTCAGACATCCTGATTAGGAACTTCCGAACCTTGTTTGAACAGTCTGCTACTATTTATCTTAGACTCCAAGCTGCTTTAAATAAACACAAATGTATTGTACATGTTCAGTGGTTAAAACAAAAATGATATTTTTTTTGTTTAAAAAAATTGTATTAAAAAAAAATCTAGATTTACCATTATTTCCCTTTTTTTCAAGAAAAGTAACTCTTTTCCATTACTTCTTTGCAGATAATATACAAAATGACTATTTCTATTAGAATATGAAAGTATTTATAACATGTTCCTCAGAAAACAAGCAAAAAGTATAACATTTGTATTTTAGAGAGTACTTGTGCACACAGATCATATAATTATATAATCGAAGAAACGTGGAGAACATATGGATTCAATCCCATATGACTACCAAAATGATATATCAGTATGTGGTAATGTGACAAAAATAAAAGCCAAACAATATTTCAAGTATGAGTTTGAGAAGAACCATCAATCCTGGAAACATAAAGAAAGACCAGGATTGAATGGGGAATCTTCTGGAAGGGTTACCATCAATCTTGGAAACATAAAGAAAGAACAGGATTGAATGAGGAATCTTCTGGAACGGTTACCATCAATCCTGGAAACAAAGAAAGACCAGGATTGGATGAGGAATCTTCTGGAAGAGTTAACATCATTCCTGGAAAAATACTGTATCTTTGCTGACTTTTAGGATGGCTGAACTTTAGCACACTTGACAGCTATTAGACCATGTTAAGTCTAGAAAAAGTGCTGCTTTATATATACAAAATTTATGCATCATATCAACGTTTTGGTCCCCATCAGGATCTTGACCTAGGTTCCTGATGGGGACTGAAAAGTCAATATAATTCATAAATATTTTGGATAAATAAATCAGCATTCTTTCTACAAGTGGACCATCAAGTCCATATTTAAACATATAAATCCGTTATAAATACATATTTGTGTGTATTATTTTGGATTTGTATAAACATATATATAGCTATACACAACCCTAGTCTATAATTAACCCCACGTGACTATAGGACTATGCTGGTGGAGCTGCTCTGTATGCTTTCCACAACTGTAACATGTGAATTGATGATCACTACTTTATCAGATAACTGCAGACAACAGGTCGAATGCCTTATTAATCTGTCTTTTCAATTTTCACAAGAGGATCAGAGATTAGAACATAAAATAATCCACTCTGGAAAATGAAATAACATCCTTGGCAAATTGTGTACCACTGATAAAAACTTAGCGTTTACTTTAAAGGGACACTAAACTTTTTTTTCACTTGTGCTTCTAATATAGAAGCCCCTGCTCTGATTGGCTGTGCGCGTGCTGACGTTTGTCAGCACATGACAACCAGGACCTGCAGTGTCTAGCATGTAAGACACTGCAGAAAGTAAACCTGCGTGTATCTATTAAGATACATGTTTGGTTTAATTCATTCTACCGGGAAATGTATTGTTTAACCATTGCTTCCTTTAAGGAAGCAAGGGTTAAACAAGGTTTAATTTCCCTTTAAAGCTCAATATTGCTTAATCTCACATTACAAGAGAACCTCCATTGTTTGTTAAAGGAACCGATTTGCAATTATGGTTTTATTAACTAAATAAAACAATATGATTTGCTTTGTAGCAAGATAATAAGTCTTAGTGTCCTTAACTGGCACACTCCTCTGTGTGTTCTGAACCCCTTTATGTCATTGATGCACCACGCAAGGCGTATGATCGCTGTGATTGGCGATATGCCCGGAGCAGGAAAGACCACATTCCTATAGTCCTGCAATGGAACCAGATGATAAGAGATCATGGAGATGGAATGTATATATATTTCCGCATGGTTTGCAAGAATCATGGTTTTCGGAAGTATAGATATGTCTGATTGAGAGAAGGTGTTAAGTGTTATATAACACAAAATTGTTATATATAAGAGAAATTGTGTCTAGACCCAAAAGGCACTATCCTGGAGCACATAACTATACTGATAACACAGCGGCTTCTAAGCAGGTCATCATTTATTCTGGACTGCCAATAAATAATGCATTGCATTATATAAGCCTTTTATAAAAATAAAAAAAAATATGCAGCTCATTGATACAGGTATTTTCTTTAAAACCTTTCAAAACATTTACCGAAAATAATGACAGTAGAAATTCAATTCAGTTTATGTATGCAACAGCATTTACACTGCGGTTCAGGGTAAACTGTCTGTTTACACTGGGATTAAAAGGCAACCTTAACAAGGCTGTTAACTGTGGTTAGTATTGTGTAGTGTTAGTGAGAAAAATGGTCTTCATTGATTAATAAAAAAAAGGGGAAATGTGTCTTCCTGAACATATGAAAGTTGTATGTGGGTGGTGGGCAGGGCTAGGATGAGGAAGTAGGGACTTCCTTTCTATACCTGAGTAATACAGCTGGTGAGGAAGAATCATTACTTCCTCCACTGTCACTGGACAGGATATCCTCATGTATCAGAATGTGCTGACTGAGGCAAAGTGCGGAGTCCACACATAGAATGGGGATTCCTTGCTTCAAGTGTGAGCAGTCTAAGGATATGGATAGAACAGATCACAATTGATATAACACTGAAAATGGTAGGGTCATATCATAATCCCATTACCCTTGATGTTGATTTGTATCCTATACAAGCTGCAAATTAGTTAAACTACTTACCCAAATAGTTTACTCTAATTAAGATTATAGCGCCACTAAACTTTTCTTTTGCTTCTAATATAAAACAAGTGAAAAAACTATTAGCCTTGTATGAGTAATAAACTGGTGTATACTTTTTAAGATTCATCCTCTGAGTGGCAGCCATGATGTTTCCAGAGAGAAAGGATCATGAATGAGGCTGTCAACAACAGTCTCTCACTGCTTTTGCAGAGTTAGACTTGGCAGGTAGCAGTCCATTGCTAGGTTTGTGTAGGTACCGGGCTAATGCCAGACCTAGGCCGGTGCCAGACAGTAGTTAAGCTAGGGCAGGTGCCATTCTAGGGCCAACTGGGCAGGTGCTACTCTGGTGCCAAACTGGGCAGGTGCGCTCTGGGGCCAACTGGGCACGTGCTGCTCTGGGTTCAACTGGGCAAGTGCTGCTCTAGGGCCAATCTGGAAAGGGTGCCACTCTGTGACCAAACTAAGAAGGGTGCCACTTTGTGGCCAAACTAGAAAAGGTGGTATGAACAGGGATACAAAGAAACACCAGGAATGAGAATAAATAATAAACATAACAGCAATGGCAGAAATGGATATTGGATACAAAATTGGCATGAGATGATCCTGCATGCAGGATGAGGTGTGACAAGGCAATAGCAAGGCTGGTACTTTTTTGAAGAAACGTTGGCAACATTATACCTTCACTATTTTATATGCATGATTATTTTTTTTTTAAAATAGACTCCTCATGTTGGAGATTTTTGGGTGCTCAGGTAGAAAAAGGTCAAAAGAATATCAACCGTGACAAATGCTGGAATTGTATAGAACTGACATACTTGCATAGAGCTGACACACAATAATGTGTTATTACAGTCACCAGAACAGTTACACTCCTTTCTTGTCATTTCATGCAGACTTTAAATGCTAACCACATCTTCCTCCTTGACTGTACTCTAACCCCCAGAAAGTACTACTGCCACACTTCACCGACCATGGGTTAAGGAAGAGTGAAAGAAGGTGGTGTTCACAAAGGTGTGTGGGTGTATTTCCCTGTGTGCCTTTTGTTTCTCTCAGTATGAATAGTGCCGCTCATTACATTAAACACAAGTAAATATATACCTTACATTTTTATTAGGGTTACCATATTGCTTATAACAAAATACATACCTGTAATTATTATTATTAGTTTT
This sequence comes from Pelodytes ibericus, assembly GCA_036172795.1. NCBI lineage: Eukaryota > Metazoa > Chordata > Amphibia > Anura > Pelodytidae > Pelodytes > Pelodytes ibericus. Next base: position 113,988,876 of record CM069859.1, read on the forward strand.
TAATAAATATAGCATTCAAGGTCACTTAATCTCTGATTGGCCTGTGACATTCCCACAAATATTGCTAAATTGGTTGCTATATTACATATATTTTAAACTCGCATTGGTATGTTAGTATTAGAAAAAGAACTAGGACTAGCTGGGAGCTTTCGATAACACAAAACATGCATAGAAAAAGATTATATACCTATTGTAAAAAAATAATTTGTTACTAGGCATTACTCAAAAGCTTATAAGTACTAAGTACTGCTCCCACTTTGTATACTACAGACTATACATGAATATCTCCTTTTTATATGACAGAAAAAAAATATTTCTTCCTTTCCAAACATAGTATATATATTTGCTAAGTATTTCAATATTTTAATTCACCTCATGTAAGTACACAACAATGATGGATTTTGCGCTGTAACCGCTATAGTCATCTTGATTTCACAGAATACCAAGAGTTCAAAGTGCAACACAATCACTGTTTTGAGCAAGGAGAAGTAACACACAAGGAATTAGATAAAAGGCATGGAGATTTAGTCTCCTGCTAGACTTCCTGTACTTCAGAAATTGAGAAAACCAATCTGGACAATACTGACAGATCACATGAAGTTTATTCAGTCAGTTGTGATGAATTTTTATGACCAAATTGTAAACATAATCCCAAATAGTTTATTTGGAAAAATTATCAAATGCTGCTTTATTTAGATCTGAGCTTTGCAATTCTGTTGTCAGTACATCACAGGTCCCAGTTAAATGAATATTGAGTTTAATGAGCATTTGTATACTGCATACTTTAGCCCAACGTAATGGAAATAAGCCCATTAGCTATAAAGGAGAGGATAATATTTTATCTAACATCAGTGCTTAAAAGGGCTAAATCTCTGAATATACGTGCTCTTCGGTAGGTGGGTTTTGTTTGGAAAAATGCTATATGGCTGAGCTTATAGGTCATACCATATAGCAAAAGCACATTGCCATGCAGCCTGTATTCAGTAACAAATGTCAATCACATAGTTAATCAGAATAATGTATTCCATTTTCTAAATAAGTAAACCTCAGCAACAAAGCCCTTACTAGGAACAAAAGAATCTTAAAATGGAAGATGCTATAGAAAAATCTGGTAAAAGAGGTCATAGCTGCAAATACATTATCATTAATCTAGCTTTAATCCTTCTTTGCATAAAACCAGAATATTTCAAACACATTTTGGATTAGTGGAAAAAAAATAAAGAATCAGGTTGATTCACAACAAAAGAAAATGGAACTCAAAAACAAAAAAGAAATGTGTTTTTCTGTGTTCAGAGAGATCTGTGCTAGTTTCTAGGATGAATATTCTACCACCAAGGGATACAAATTTATAGAAGGTTAATTGCGTGTTGTTAAGAGAAGCTATAAAGATTTTGTCAAGTTTATTGCAGTTCAGGGCCAATTTTACATCTCTCAAAAAAACCTGCTAAAAGTAGCCATGTAACCGGTTCAAATAAGTTTGGGTTTGATCAGGTCAGCTGAAAAGCACGAGGTTTCAGTCATGCCCTTATGCTACTTTTTTTTTTAAATACACACAATCACTGAAGCTGGACTAATTTCTGGCTTAAGACAGTCACTTAGAAAATCTAAAATCCAATGATGATATTTGCTTACTGAACCCCTTATGTAACTTGCAATACAATGCCAAGTAACAAAGGTATGTGTCTAAACTCCAAAGACTATACAAGCCGCACAGCAGGTAGCTCTTCAAATGTTGTTAAACTAGATCTCCCAAATCCTTGGCAAAGCTAGTCATTAGTCACATGTTGACTGAGTATCATGAGATTTATGGTTCAGCACAGATCAGCTACCTAGTGTATACTCCTGATATATGCAGGAAATACATATGTCAGGTATATAAAAAAAATCCTATTGCAAAATCTGTTTGCACAATGTTAGTAACAGTGAGGGTTCTTCATTTATGGTAAAAAATATTGTACTCATTGTTATGAGGCTCAAGTTCACTTCCTAAAAATGTAATTCATGGTTTTTTTTCTGTCCGAAAGCATTAGGTCAGAAAATTCACACGGTATCTAATATTTGTGCTTTGTAAGGAAAAGATTAATGCAGTGCTTGACAAATTTAATTTAATTTTAGGAGCCAGCACAAATATCTAGGAGCCAGACAACGGCACATTCACGCAAACATACACACACAGAGAAAGGTCAGTCACATACACACACCAACATACAGCCACATACACACAGAGAGACAGTCCCATACATATATACACACGCACACACACAGAGGCAGTCACATACATACACAAACAGAGACCGTCACAAACCTGCACACACACACTTTATTTTTACACTATATATCTTTATTTGGATTTATTAGATTTTAACACACAGAGAGACAGTCACATACATACACAATCACAAAGAGACAGTCACATAAATACATCTACACACACAAAAACACACAAACCAGTAGTCATTTGTTTGTTTTTTTAAAGGTAATTATATCACTTATATCCCTCCCTCCCTTCTGCTTTACCTTTATTGCACGTGAGGGGGGATTTCTGCTCCAGCCAGATCAGGCATGGACCGTCTTCGCACTGCTGGTGAGCGGTGGAATGTCACGTGACACAACAGCGCGAGGGGGCGGAGCAGGAAGTATGTGCAGCGCACACTCCGCTCCCTCGTGCTGCGATAAAAAATACAAATGGCTATTAAAAGAAAATGATACATGGGCCCCATGTATATATGATCCTTCCCGTGCGCCTGGTCTAATTTGCTAGTCGCCATGGCACCTGGCGCCTGGGGTGTGTCGAGCCCTGGATTAATGACATATACAAAAGCATGTAGATTAAACATAACATAAATGTTTGTAGATTATCCCTAAAGCAAATACAACAGATTTATTCAACAGTAATGGAAGAGGAGAAAAGTAACTGGGGATTTGAAAAATGTTGAGCTGCTATGAAGATATCACATTGCCTAGGATGGATATGTATTCAGGTTGGTGGATGGGTTGTGCATACACTCCATATCCAAATAAATTCAGATACCAGATCTGATAGCCACTGGAGTGAGAGTGAGGTGTCTCCAATACCAGAAAATTGAGAAAGTATACATAAGTCTATATGCTACCTATATTTTTTATTAAGGGATTTTTAAAACAAATATTTTCTATTTTAATCACCTTACTAATGAACTCACTATTATGAGCAGGCGCGGAAAAACGGGGTGCAGCAGGTGCAATGCACCTGCGGTATGTCCCTTTAAGCTGCCATTTTACTTCAGCCATTCAAGACTCCACCTTCAGCGTTGTTGCTGTTGATGAAAAACAAATCTATTCAGAAAACAAAGCTAGAATGAGATGAAAATGTTGGCAATTTGGGGGCTCAGAAACTGTTTCTGCAGGCCCCCCTAATGGTCTCCAGCCACTGATTTTCAAGAAACATATTTAACCTCTAACCCTATTTTTCCATTTTAGACACTAGTTATAAAACAGGTTACAATACTTAAACACATATCAAATGAGAAGTCAACAAAGAGAAAGAGGTGAGATGCATGTTGGTAAGAGTGTGAGAAATATTGTCGATGTCAGCTTTGGCATGGCTGTAATAAGGATAACGTCTAAAGTTGGAGGACGTGATCCAAAAAGGTCATAGATTGGGATCTGATGCCCATATGGAGATCTATGGTACCACTATGAAAGTATTGAACAGCACTGCACTGCATCATCAGGCCTATTCCAGAACAATCCTTGCACATAAAATGTCAAAGTTTTTGCATACATTTATTTTTCAATCTAGCAATTCACAACAGGGCCACAGTGTATCTATTAAAGTGTAGTTTATTTAACATCTGCCACTTCTGTCTGATTACAAGGCTTTTTAATGATGCTCCTAGAGAGCTCCATTCCAAAACAATTTAGTTTTGTTTGTGACATCGAAGATGCATTATTATGGAGGAACAGCTATGTGACCTGCCAGCAAATGTTTGATGTTTGGTGTTTGACACACCTCCCCAGCTATTGGTATTGTGTGGCACAACTGACACAATCGATTCCCCATTCCTAAGGCGGTTTTAATAATACAGAAGTGTCTGATTAAAAATATAATTTTGGGTTTAGTCAGTTTTTAGGCTCAAAATCTAATCCATGCAACAATTTGACAAACACAGCAAATGAAGTGTAAAAGAAGCTGAAACCAGATATGTTTTTCAACATGAAGGTGGAGTCTAGAAATTTTTACTAGCACAAGAGGTCTCGAAATTTGGCATGCCCATTCAACTTCTTTTTCATTTTAGTAGAGAAGGATGTTGTCATTCAGAAGAGATGGTATGGTATTTAACTTAAGTCTGTTCTTACAAAGTTGTACCCACTATTTATTTACCCCTTAAATATAATCTCTCATCATCTATATAACTCTGTACATAGTTATTTGGCTTTCATATTATTTTTTATAATTTATAATTGTATATATCTCTATGCTGACCTCTCTATTCCGGATCAAACATTGGAAAGGCCTACCTTTTACACTACAATCTTCTATTTCCTTAATTAATTACAGTGCTTGTCACTGAAAGCCTTCAAATTCTGAAATGTCTTTGAAGTGATGAAGGGATTTAAAGTCAAGGAACAGCTTGAAGGTCACAGTTTGTCAAGCCTGCATTATATTATTACTAGCATCCATGGGTAAATGGCATCCTGGAGAGGATTTTAGTATGAAGGATCAGATTTACAACTCAAGTACAAATGCTATAGGCACGTTATCCAAAAATGTTTCAAAATAAAGGAAATTGAAACATATGTGGTTGAAGCTTTGTCATGCTGGAGCAGGGTATAATAGAAACTGAACTTATCATTAGTTGCGTTTGAAGCATTGTATTGTTAAAAGTATGTGTTATTGGCACATGTTGCTTCTCTTGCACCTCTAAAAGATGTAATTCAGTCTATCTGATGTGCAGACCACCACTGACCAGTGAAATCAAGAGATAAAACAAGACAAACAACACAAAGGTGAAAGCCCAAGGCACTGGGCAAAGTGTCAGGGACATTTCACAAGCAGAGAATGGCACCTTACCTTCAGAACTGGTAAGACAGACAATCATTTAAAACAGACAATAAGATGTACTTTGATTTTTATAGGCTGGTCAGGAACCAGAGTGACAACTCCACCAAGCAAAATATCTACATGCCTACTATATTGCTGCATATGCTACCAACAAACAATGCATTTTAGTACTTACATGCAAGGGAGCTGGTGTCCACCGTGCTGAGTGCAACACGTGATATTTCATAGATTAATATTTGTAAAGACAGATAAGTTGGAAGATTTTAACAGCTCATCTAGCAAAGTCTGATATTGTGCTTTTTGATTTGGTTTAGTGAATGGACAACCTTGTGTTCTAGCTACATTCTAGTAACTCTTGAATGTGAAGTTATATATCAATATGCCTCTCTCTGCCTACTTATCACTGCACAAACTGTTGCTTCTATAAAAATGTATTGTAATTGACTGTTTATCCTAAAGAGGGAGATTTGGGTGGTATGGTTTTCATATGAGATGTGTTTGTATCAAAATCTTACTAATGATATACACAGAACACACGCATAAACAGATTAATCAATTACAACTTTAGAGCGTAGACCACACATACAAAATTAGTCAGAATAAACGTACTGTCATGAAAATGTTTAGTAACTTAATGTTTTGTATAATCGCAGTTTAGTGTAGATTCTTTCTAAAATAAATTGTACTGACTGCAAAGACCCCTTTGCTTAGATAAACCCATGGTGACTTAGCTGAGAAAAATAAAATACTGAAAATTCAAAGCTGATAAAAAAACCAAAAGAAAAGCACTAATGATTAAATGGATTAGGATAAACCGTCATTTCAATTTAGTCTTCTCTCATCTCCAAAGACTTAGTATGATTAATAGAATTGAAAGGCTGTGCTTAACATATTCTGTCACTGAATGACAAGGAACATGTAGGTCATTGAATGCATTTTAGCAATATGTTGACATTTATACAAGACTTATTCTATTTCTGTTCACAATAATAATAGCTGTAGTTTTTGTACAATGAGCTTCTGTTAAGGATGTTCTACCCTGTCCTAACGTCTTTTGGGCACTGTAATTTAGGCATCAAAATAATTTTTTAACATTTTGGTATGCTTTGCTATTTAATGCTTTCAACAACAAGATTGGTAATTGTGTTGAATTTTGTTAGGTCAATTGTTGTTTGCTAGGATTGTGAATTAATTTTACAGCTGATGACAAATGACATTAAAAAATTGTTTATCCCTATGATATTCTCAAAACATATCCTGTTAACACCCCATGTAATTGTAGCGGAAGCAAGGTACAAATTAGTAACTAGGATACAAAACATTGAGGCTCTTTCTTCATTGCTTTTGCAAGATCTTTGGCCTCCAGTTAGTAATTAAATAAGTTCAATATGCATATTTTGCAGGAGGCATAAACATCACATTTATGTTCCATTTATCAGGCACAGAAGACAGTAAGCACCATCTGTAAAATGGAGTGTACACTAACGGGGTTGTTTTGAAAGGTGAGAGTGATGACATCACTATTAGACTTTTAGCCCATTCATGACGTATGGTGCTTTCATCCTATTAGGTTTTTTGAACCTGACCCCAATTTTTAATGGTGTAATAAAGATCCAAAATAATTCACAACAGTGTAGGGAAACCCAACAATTTAGATGATGTTGTCAGCTTGACGCGTTTCACGCATATAGCGCTTAGTCATAAGTGGCATCAATTAACTAGACATTATTCAACACACCTCTTGCGATAATATATCCTAAACAAAATAAAAATAAGAAAATGGATATCAGGAGAAAAATATTTGTACAGATATAACTAACAAACTCTTTTACTTTCACACACTGCCTTTTAGTTCCCTTTAAAGGGCAGGATTTCAGAGGAAATATCCTGAATGAGAAGAAAGAGCAAGGGAGAAAGAAACTGCAGGGCAAGTCCAGGGGCTTCCACATTCTGGCTGTCCTGGCTTGAAGGAGGCACACGTCATACCACCGCTCTGGGGATATACAGTGTTTTGGCTTCTATATCATCTGAACTGTTACAAATGTGATATAAAGATATCTTTAAATGTTTCAGATCACATGTAAGAGGGAAGAAATGCACGTACAAACTCAAATAAGTTCTAGGTGAAACCCACAGGAACAGAGCAATCAGAGACCTAGCCGATTGAGGATTCAGATAACCTACCAATACACTTACTTAAAGGGACAATAAGCGTATTTCAACTGCTGCGTGTTTAAAAGAAACAAAGTTTAACTTTTTGTGATGTGACTTTTTGTTCAACATTTTGTTTTAACATTTTTGTAGTGTTTGTGTTTAGCTGGAATTTCCTTCTCTCTCATTTAGTGTACCCACGTAAATGATATATTGGGTTTATGGGCATAAGAAGGGCTTTCTTTAGATAGCATTATTTTCATTATATCATATAATTTACTACAAAAAAAATTGAATAGGATAAAAATCGCAGAAAAAAAACACATATACAAATGCTAATAAAAATAACCCTTCTAAATAAATTCTAAAATTTGTCTGGAGTTTAGGAATATAGACAATGCTCACCTGTTTTGCTGTTGTTTTTTACAAGTTATAGAGCAGTAACTGAAAGTAGGTCAGCAAGAAAAAACATGGATACGAATGCACCACTGGACCAGTGTTACATAAAAAAAATACTTCTTCAAAGCAATAGTGCAACCAAGTATATTTATTAATTAGAATACGTGCTGGAAGGGGGGACACAAGGTTAGTGGGGTAACTAAGCTCCCTAAAGGATTTATTGGGCGGTCAAGATGACACTGAAGAACGCATGAACATGAAGAAAGTGTGAACATGGGACACATTTTTTCTCTTATACTGAATAATTGAAAGTAGCATACTGCTTTTTCCGATCGATTTTCTCCTACAGTGGCGTTTCAACCCCAATCTTAAACCTAATACTAGCCCTAATGTAACTCTAATGCTAATGCTAACCCTAGTTCGAAGGCTAATTTATCCTATTTTTTTGCAGCGCAATGTTGCTAGCAAAAGATTGATGAAAGTGATCACTTCTGAAGCTCTTCTCCACAACAGAGCAGCGCCATATTGGAGTGAAATGATGCCCTCCGTGGATTTATCGCAGGTCAGTTGGGCAGTAAATTGCGGTGTTGCTTATTGCCTCAGCATCAAGACATTACAGCAACACCACCTGAGTGGTGTTTGTGTACATCGATTACCAACACTGCTCATTCTACCAAGGGATGTGCCTGTGAATGGGTTAACAATAGTGTTGAGCGAACCCGAATTGTACTGTTCGGGTTCGTACCGAACATTAAGGTTTATGGACCCCGAACACAGACATTCCACTGTATGTTCGTGTTGGAGTTCGGCGATTACATTGTATGTAATGCTATTGGCTTTCTATAAACCGAAAGCCAATAGCATTACATGTATTCCATAAACCGAAAGTCTATAAACCGAAAGACATTTCTGCATGTAAGGGAGCAAAGAAAAGCTGTGCACCGGCTGTCACATGGCATCCCGAGTTCAAGTGAAATGGCCTGCATCCATCCCTTTGGTAAATACTGCATTCAAATTCATCCCCGGCTTAAGTCCTGCGTGCAAATCCATCCCCGGCTTAAGTCCTGCGTGCAAATCCATTCATGGGGTAAGTCCTGCATGCAAATCCATCCATGGGGTAAGCCCTGAGAGCAAACCTGGCTGCTGGGGTAAGCCCTGAGAGCAAACCTGGCTGCTGGGGTAAGCCCTGAGAACAAACCTGGCCAATGGGGTAAACCCTGAGGCAAAACCTGGCCAATGGGGTAAGTCCTGAATGCAAATCTGTACAGTAGCCTTTAACCTATGTAAATGCTTACCTCGCTCCTGTGTATTTTCCATTCCAACTGAAATCACTTTATGTTATGAGGAGTATCTGAATCTGTTTACCCATAAGTATAGTACACTAATTCTCTTAAATTATTCCTCTATTTGTCCTTTTGTTTCATTCCCCATTTTAGAACAAATGATTTTAATCTTTTAAAACCATTTGGGAAGTAACAGACGTTGGCCCGGATGAAGGTGCTTTCAATGCTTTGCATAGTCAATAGATGAACTGCTATCATAGCATTTACAGACCACAGTAAAGCTTAATGTTTTTAATGGCTTTTGTTCTCAAGCACTTTCGAGATCATCAATATATTTTGTGAGCGGAAATGGTTAGCCTTAAAGAGCATCAGTACCCTTCAAGAAGCCGGCATATGGTTTATATCAGGAAATCTTTGATAGTCTTTATCAAATTATGTGGTTGAGGAAACATTGTGCAGATTTAAAGCATTAAATCAGTGGCTGGTTAGCCAGCTGAAAGCTTCATGATTTTATCCTGACAGTCACTTTAATGAAAGTAACCATCTTATCATCCCAAAAATATAATACATAAATATGGGGTCTATTCATAATAAAAGAAGGAGCATAATATTGTTTGGTTTGTGTTTCATTCAGATCAGCTACACTTTAACCTATTGGTCTTACGATGAATCTCATAAATTCTAGAACAAACCAAGGTGAAAAGTAGAACTACCAAACAGATGTCAGTCAGTAAAATGACTTCTGGGAATTCCAAGTTCCACAAATTCTATTGTTACCTTCCCATTACGGCACAGAGGGAAAAGGGAAATTAAGTAGAGAATGAATAAATGTAAGCCATTCTCCTCTGCCCCTCCTCTTTAAGAAGGTGTTTTTGCTGCTCAATGGATGTTTTTTGTTTATCGGTAAATGCTATAGACTACATTTGTTTCTAAGATGCTAGAACCAACACTTCTCTCACTGATATTCATGCCATACTCTGCGTGGATTCCTTCACCTGTTTTCCTCATTTTAATATTAGGTAGAATAAGTAAACCCTTCAACATGCTATGCATACTAATATACCTGAAAAGTGTAGTGGTACAGTAAAGCCAGAAAGGGGACGAGCCTTAGTTGAGAAGGGCAGACAGGATTTGACACTAGAAAGAGAAAAACTAGTGTTGCATGGAAAGGTGATGGAATCAAAGGCAGGTCTAAATGCTACTGCCCACTGCCAGAAAAAAACACCCAAAGCGGTCCCAATTTTGTATATTGAGTTGCCGTCACCACATGGTTTGTTGTTTAACTACTGCAATAATGATTAGTTGTACCTAATTACACTGCTACATGTGCGCATTTGCATTTCTATATCTCTTTCTATATTATATATATATATATATATATGTATATGTGTGCGTGTGTGTTAGTATGTATATATATATACATATATATATATATATATATACACCAATCAGCCGTAAAATTATAACCACCTGCCTAATATCGTCTTGGTCCACTTATGATGCCAAATAAGCCCTGACCTGTAGAGACATGGACTCTACTATACCTCTGAAGGTTTGCTGTGGTATCTGGCACCATAACGTTAGCAGCAGATCCTTTTAGTCCTGTAAGTTGCGAGGGGGATCCCCATGGATTGGACTTGTTTGTCCAGCACATCCCACAGATCTGGGGAATTTGATGGCGAAGTCAGCACCTTTAATACATTGTTGTCAAACCATTCCTGAACCATTTTTGCTCTGTTGCATGGCGTATTAACCTGCTTAGAGAGGCCAATACCATCAGGGAATACTGTTTCCATGAAAGGGTGCACATGGTTTGCAACAATGATTAGGTAGATGGTACATGTCAAAGTAACATCCACATGAATAGCAGGACCCAAGTATTCCCAGTAGAACATTGCCCAAAGCATCACACAGCCTCCGCCAGCTTGCCATCTGATGGTCATAAAGTTATGGCTGATCAGTGTATGTATATACCGTATTTGCTCGATTATAAGACATGGATCCAGGTCCCCAGCAGAGCTGCAGGGGACCTGGATCCCCCCCTCTAGCAGCAGAGGATGTCTGCGCGATGAGCGCAGACTCCCCTGCTTCCGCCCGGCACGACCGCCGGGGCTTCTATGAAGAAGCCGGGTACTTCCGGCTACGTCACAGAAGTCCCGGGGAGCGTGCCGGGCGGCAGCAGGGGAGGTCTGCGCTCATCGCGCAGACATCCTCTGCTGCCCCACTAGGCACCAGGGAGAATCGGGCAGCTGGGGGATGTCTGCACGATACGTGCAGACATCCTCCATGCTGCCAGACACGGCAGACTATTATGACGGACCAGCTGTCCGTCATAATAGACTGCCGTGTCGGGCAGCATGGAGGATGTCTGCACGTATCGTGCAGACATCCCCCGGCTGCCCCCACTAGCCACCAGGGATCAACTTCCAGGTGAGGGGGAGGGAGGGGGCAGAGAGACAGGGGAGGGAGGGGGGCAGAGAGACAGGGGGAGGGAGGGGGGAAGAGACAGAGACAAGGGGAGGGGGGCAGAGAGGGAGGGGGTGACAGAGCAACAAGGGAGGGGGGAAGAGAGCTACAAGGGGGGGAAGAGACAGAGGGAGGGGGGGGGACAGAGCAACAAGGGGAGGGAGGGGGCAGAGAGAAACAAGGGGGGGAAGAGACAGAGGAGACGGGGGAGTCAAAGGGAGGGGGAGAGAGACAAAGCTGGGGGCAAGGGAAAGAGAGGCACATAATAGGAAAAAAAACAAGAAATGGATTTTTTTGATAAATTTTTTAAAAAAAAAAGCAATTTACATGTGAATATATACAAGTTTAACTTTTTTCCTATAGGGTAGTCTTATATTCAGGCTTTTAGTTTTTTTCCTAAAGGAATATCCAAAGTTTGGGGGGTCGTCTTATAATCAGGGTCGTCTTATAATCGAGCAAATACGGTATATATATATTTAATTGTCATGTAAGAAGTGACAAAAACTTTTAATATTTAGCAAGAACCAACAATTTACCGTCATTTGTTCTGACTGCTCTTAGTTGCTCATATTAGTTACCAAAAACTTCACAGGGTAATGAACATACATTCATAAAGAGAAGGGACTTTCCAGTTGAACCAAATCAGTTTGTTTATGCTTCCTAGTTTCAAGATGACATGATTAAAAAAAGCTGATTTGTCAGAAGAAAAAACCGCCTAAACAAATTTATGATAATAATAAGAGGCTTGATCTAGGGGAATTCCAGTTCCCTCGCTAGTAATGAATATAGGGGAACTGAAGCCTGTCACTCTTGGATCCTTTCAAACAAGAATACACCTGAATTACTAATTATATTAAGACAGGTGTGTTAAAAAAGAACATATAAGGAAACATGTCCTACTCTGAAGTATACATTTAAAACATTACCATAATATAAGATAGTGGGGTTGCCACATAGCCAGTAAAATGTTTACTTGAGATCAATAATAAACGGTCAAGCCCCCCAAAAACACTGTTTTAAATAAATCTTTAAACTATATAACTACTTAAATTAAACAATCCTCAATTAACCATCAAGACCAAAACCAGTTATAACCTGACCCAGGTAAATTCATATAAGTATCTTGGCATGTGGCTAGATCCAAACTTATCTTTTGGTCTCCATATTGATAAGCTTGTGTCAAAGCTATATCCTAGGATCGGCTTTCTGTATAGAAACAAATCTAACCTAGATTCCACGGTAAGGAAAAACGTATTGTGCAGCAAATGTTGATGCCGATCTTAGATTATGGAGATGTTGTGTATGATTCTGCCGCAGACCCATCTCGGTAAACTCGACACTATGTACAATACATTGTGTCGTTTTGCGCTACAGTGTGATTATAACACGCATCACTGTAAAATGTTAAAAGAGTTAAATTGGCTGACGCTTGCCTCCAGGCGTGCTCTCCACCTAGCTTGCTTAGTGCATAACCACTTCTCTGGAACGCTCCCCCCCTACCTGAGCGGCATGCTCGCTCTTACTCCATGCACATCCCACAATCTCAGATCCTGCACCAACCCTTCACTAGCGATTCCCCACTTCAAAAAGGAAGCAGGTAGAGGTGCGTTCTCTTTCAGAGCGCCTCATATGTGGAATAGCCTTCCTGTTTCTGCTAAATCATCATCTACTCTAAGATCCCTGAAAATAAGTATCTCCCAAATCCTCAAAACAGATTGTACCTGTTATTAGTTTACAAACTCTTTTGTATACTGTACATGTTGTTCCTTTTTGTATCAATAATGATTTACCCTGTATGTTCCCCTTCCAACTTGTTTAATATATGTATGTATGTATGTATTTTTGAATCTACTGTTAAATGTGTAACTCTGTGTAACTCCATTCTGGACTGGGTCCCCAGGACATACTTGAAAACGAGAGAAATCTCAATGTATTTTTCCTGGTAAAACACTTTCTAAATAAATAAATAAATAAATAAATGTTTTCCTATTACCAGCATGGCTCGTATTTTCTTGAAGAAAAAGTGGCAACTATAAAAGTGGGTGCCTCTTTGTTATCATTGCTGAAAAAATATAATGCATAGTATTATATATTTACACATATGGATTATTCATGACAATCAGGGCTGGCCTTAAGTGTTCCGGCACCCTGTGCGGGCTTCCCCCATGGCGCCCCCCACCCCGTCTCTTTCACCCCCCATGTATGTATCTCTCTCCCTTGCCATGTTTGTCCCTGTCCTCCTTATTTCCATGTCTGTCTCTCTGACTCCTCCATACCTGTTCTCTCTCTCCCTCTGTTCTGTCTCTCTCCTCCCCTTCCTCTATTCTGTCTCTCTCCTCCCCTTCCTCTATTCTGTCTCTCTCCCCCCTCCCCCTGTTCTGTCTCTCTCTCCCCCCCCTGTTCTGTCTCTCTCTCCCCCTGTTCTGTCTCTCTCTCTCCCCCTTCCCCCTGTTCTGTCTCTCTCTCCCCCCTGTTCTGCCTCTCTCTCCCCCTTCCCCCTGTTCTGCCTCTCTCCACCTCCCTCCCCCCTCCCCCTGTTCTGCCTCTCTCCCCCCTTCCCCCTGTTCTGCCTCTCTCTCCCCCCTTCCTTTGCCTGCAAAAGTGGATACAGGTAGGGGGCGGCGCTAACTGGCTGAGAGGTGTAGCTCCGCCCCCACCCTGTGAAGCCGAGCAGTGTCTCTCCCAGCGATCTCCTCCATCCAGTGCCTCTACCGGCTTTTTTTTTCTTCTTCAGGCGGGAGGGCGCCCCCTGGGGTGTTGCGCCCTGTGCGCTCGCACAGGTCGCCCACCCCTAAGGCCGGCCCTGATGACAATGGCTGTTTTCACTTCTGCAGTGTTTGTGTTAAACTGTAATTTTCCTCTCTCATTTACTGTATTCACACATATTAGAAATTATTTCTATCAGCATAAATAGAGCTTTTATAAGATACCATTATTCTGATCATATCATTATTTACTATAGAAAAATTATAAAAAAACAAAAAAAAACTTTTCTAGGAAAAATCCTTTTCACATATTTAAACGCTAGTGAGAAAACATAGATAATATGTGTCCTGAATTTAGAAAAAGGCAATGTTATAGAGCAATAGAGCTTTGTCCTAACCATTTTCTCCTTAAGACTTTTTAACCCTAGCCCTAACACTTCCCCATAATCATAATACTAACCCAATATTTTAGGCTTAAAATTGTTTTCTTTTTCCAACTGTAATATTGCTGACTGCTTCTAGAGGCAGTCCCTGAGCAACAGAAGTGATCATGCTTTTCAAAATGGCGCTTGATCACTTCCAATGATTGTTGCGCCTTTGATTGATTCCTATGCTCGCTTCAAGACGTCACGTGCGAGGCTCGTCAATTGTTGTTGACAAGATGTGTTCCTGTCACGTCAATTGTCATGAAGGGGTTAATGAACATTATTCTTTAGTACTATGTAGAAAATAACCTATGCTTATATCAAAGTGTTAAATTTAATTTAGTTTTAGAAGCCAGCTAAAAAATCTAGGAGCCAGACAATCACACATACACACAATCACGCAAACATACACACACACAATCGGACAGACAGTCATGAATACACATACTGACAGTCACACACGGGCAGTGTCACTCAAATACATAGAGTCACAGAGGCAGTCACATGGAAAGACAGACTGACAGACAAACACATAGTCAAACTCCCATAGACAGCGAGTCACATAGACAGACACCTAGACAGTCACACTCACATTGACAGACAGACATATTGGCAAACAGACAGCCACAAGGATTTTTTATTTTTATTTAAGAAAAAAAGTTTCCCCCTTCCCGCTAGTTTACCTCATTGCCGGGGAAGGGGTCGCTTCCATGACAGGTTGGTCACAAAACACAAACACAAACCATCTTCCAATACCATCTTGCTGAGAGCCAGGAGTCACGTGACACTTTGAGCATGATGTGTGAGGGGGTGGAGATGATGGTGTGTGCATACTGGGACAGACTGCCCCCGGTGCTTCACTGAAGAAAAAAAATCCCATCAGTCCTAGCTGTGACGAGCACCATCTAGAATATGACAACACGCGGGTGCCAGGTCTCGTTTCCTGGTTGCCATGGCGACCGGGATTTTTCGAACTGTGGCTTAATAAAAAAATATTTTAAAAAAATTGCGCTTTAACCCCTTAGTGACCGAGTGCTATGTTGCATTTGACGTGCCTTGAAGACCAGAATTCCATTATTTTTGTCATACGTTTACTGAACTGTGAATTTCTTTCTTTGTGTTCAGTCCACCCACACAAATTATATATCATTTTTTAAAGGACAGATAGGGCTTTCATTTGATACTATTATTTTCATCATATGATATCATTTACTATTAAAAAAATAGAAAATATGATGAAAATATGCCATAAAAAACACTTTTTCCAACTTTGACCTGGTTTTTGTTTTTTACACAATTACAAATGGTAAAAAAGACCCCGTCTATATATTTCTACTATTTGTCCTGAGTTTAGTAATATCAATGTTTCCTTGTTTGTCTATGTTTTATTTCACGTAATAGGGCAATAAACAATATTAGTGGGTTTTTTTGTTTTCTAACCATTTTCTTCTACAGTGATTTTTTTAACCCGAACCCTAAATTTACCCCAACTCTAAATTTAATCTAACCCTAAATTGACCCCCACCCCTTAATCTAACCCTTGTAATCATCCGAACCCCCATTTAACCCTAATTATTACCCTATTTGGACCCTAACCCTAGATCTAGGTTCAGTAGATCAAGGGTTAGCTTTTTCCATTTATTTATTTAATTTATTTATTTAATTAATTTTCTATTTTTAACTGTAATACTGCCTAACTGCCTGTAGGGGCAGTCAAGTAGCGGTTTCAGAGCGACGGAAGAGATTTTTTTTTTTCTGTCTTTCGTCGCTCTCCTCTGGGCATGCTGTATCGGAGGAGCATGCTCCTCCGATACAGCACACACCCGCGATCACCGGGTGATCGCGGTGCCCAGGAGGGCACAGATTGTGTTGTATGATGCCTCGATAGAGGCATCATGCAACACTTTAACACACATAGGCAGTGATGAGCTTTCACTGCCTATGTGTGTTTGCGCGCATACGATCACATTCGCTGTGATCGTATGCGCGCGGGGGGGGGTCGAGGGTGGGCTGAAAGCCCTCTCAGAGGCTGCTTCGTATCCGAAGCAGCCTCTGAGAGTAGCTGCAGGCATGTAGTGTTGCGCTCATTAGGTCCTCAAGGACCATGCTTTTCAGGACGTATATATACGTCCACATGCGTTAAGGGGTTAAGACAGCTAGCTCCTTATATATTTAAATAATCATAAACATCAGCATAAAATAAAATAAATCTAATACTATAAATAGCAAAAAATGCATTTAAGCACTATAGTCCAAATGCCCTCACCTCAAATGCTCAACATTGGCTCATACTCCAACCACAGACTTTGCTGCTCCCACACACACTGGTCACACTCAACCCAGGCTCACGTGGAAGAGCCTTTATTTGTACTGCCTGCTGATGATTTTACGGATCAGAACGGAGGATTTTTCCTATGCAAAAGAAACTCTCTCGGGAGATAAGTCGGCTCCACTCTTGGCCAATGAATTCCTCTCCTGGATAGAGACACCAGATAGAGCAGTGATGGTGAACATTTTTGGTCCCGAATGCCCAATTTTTGACCGACACAAATTTGCAGACCACAAAGTGCCAACACCGCATACTCACACACGCTTATACTCATACACACACATGCTCATACACACACACTTATACTCATACACACGCACACTCATACTCACGCACACTCATACACACGCACACTCATACACATACACATGCACACTCATACACATACACACGCACACTCATACACATACTCACACAGACACTCATACTCATACACACACGCACACTTATATTCATACTCACACACTTATACCCAAACACACACACTTATACTCATACAGACACTCATAGTCATACACACACACACACACATACTTATACTCATACTCGCACACACTTATACTCGCACACACTTATACTCATACTCGCACACTTATACTCATACTCACACACACACTTATCATACTCACACACACACACACACACTTATCATACTCATACTTACACACACACACTTATCATACACACACTCATACTCATACTCGCACACACACACACACACACTTATACTCACACAGACACACACACTTATACTCACAAACGCACACACACATACAGGTTCAGCTCTCACCGCTTATCTGCTCCGTTGTCCTGGAGGTGCAGGCATCAGTGTATTAGACGGGCACTGCCGGTCACCTGCTTCTTATCCATGTGCGTTATGTGAAGAAGTGTTCAAGTCAGAAAGCAAACAGTTAATTGGCATGTGCCAATCATCTGGAGAAGAAGCAGATGACCGGCGGCGCCAATCTATTATGCTGATGCCTGCACCTCCAGGACAATGGAGCAGATAAGCGGTGAGAGCTGAACCTGACCGCGTGCCACAGCTGAGGGCTCGGCGTGCCAGTAGTGGCATGCGTGCCATAGGTTCGCCACCGCTGTTCTACTGTTTGACAAACATTTATATTCAAGTTAAAACTTAAACAATAAATTGTTTTCTAAATAACAATCTGCAGTAGTTTGAAAAATCACTAATGAATTAAGTTTGCTTAAGCTGTAATTACTTCATTAATAAGAGTTTTTTCAGCAATTATACAGCAGTGATCCACACAACAAAATATTTTTTGTCGGTACTATAATTATATTATACTTTTTGGTGCCCACGCACTGTGGTACATTTTAGGGTTAGATTAAATAGCCATTGTTAGTGTTCAAATATGTATATCTGTCATTACTCCAAACAATTGTTTAACAACAGCAAATAGCCATTGCCTGTTATCTGGTGACCTTAAAAGCATAAAGGGTTCTGCTATGATCAATCTATGTACCACAGGAAAGACTGTAATTTAATGCTATATATAAACCTAGAACGGATAATGATAAAAAACAATGTGGTTGGAAAGAGATCACTTTAATAGAGTGAAAAGGTCAACAAGAAACAATTCCCTCTCCTTCCCATCATTAGCAATTTGAAAGTACAGGGGATAGTTTGAGATGTGGTATTTTCCATTGTTCTTTTCCATTTCACTTTTACCCTTCATGGACCAAAATATTGTCCTTAGTCAGTGTTGTCAGCATTGGCACTGAAATATGAACTATAGCAAATACATGGCTTTAGGGCCTACTCAATAGGTTGGAAAAATTCTCCAATGCAGCTGAATGAACCAATGAAACCAGAAAATGAAAAGGTTTATTTTTATTTTTTTTGTATTGTTGATTACAGATATGTCTTTTGTTTTTGTTATGTGGCTGTATTTAATAAAATATGTAACTAAACAAGTGTGACTGGACACCGCCATTATGTGAAATATAGAGTTTTTGTGTGCCACCCCCTACTGACTTTACAGCACAAATTTATCACTTTAGGGCTGGGGACACAGAATGCAGTCTAAAAGTCAGAATTCTGATCATAGGCTTGTATTGAATGGGAAGGTAATATAACTATTACATCACAAGGGGCAGAGTTACGATCCTGTTTGATCAGGTTAATCTCCTCTCTTTGTGTTGGGGTAAAAAAAAGTTACACATAGCCCCCTAGTCCTGCCCACTATGATACACAGGAGCCAGTAAGAGAGCAGGGGTGTATCTTATGACATCATCATGCAGGTTTTGGCAACAGTTGTAAAGTGAAACTGGCTGGAACATTTTGGATGATGCTGCATCATATATTCACGAATGAAAATATTCACAAAATGGAGCATGGAGATTAACACCTAATTTTATTTTTTCTTTTCTATGCAATTAATTCAAATATATTTAAAAAACTGTGTTTGTTTTAAATAAGCAGGTTATCTAGTTACATCTTATGTAAGTGGTAGTGTCCCTTTAATTTTGAAATTCCCATCTCATTCCCTGCATTTTTTTCTTTATTGAGTAGACCGTTTGTTTCCCACAGGGAAAAGGAAGCTACTGCCCATCTAAACTGCATTAGGGGCAACAATCCCATTTACCCAATTTTTGTCTTTAACAGATAAATAAATGAGAGGGATGAAACTAATTTGTTTGTTAGGGGTTTATTCATGAACGAGGGAACTGACAATTTTCAAACTTAAAGCCAAAGTAGCTGAATTGGAAAAGTTCTCCAATTGCCTTACTAATGCCCTCTTTCATGAATAAAGCCAAAAGTGTAGTAAATACCAATATGAGAGAGATATTTACATGGGGATATAGGTAGAGAGAGACATTCATGGAGATATGGGGAGAGAGAGACAAACATGAGGGTGTTGGAAGACAGATAATATAATAGCCAGCCTTTGGCACTCCAGTTATTGAGTACTCACTTTCCCATGATGCTTATCATACCAGACTGGCTGAGAGTCATGGGAAATGTAGTCTCAACACCTGGAGTATTAACTAATCTTAGCAGCAATACATGTTTGAAATAAACTACCTTGTCTCTGCCCAAATAGGGACTCTATGCATTTGAAGTAGCAGCAGCAGCAGCAGCAGCAGCAGCAGCAGCAGCAGCAGCAGCAGCAGCAGCAGCAGCAGCAGCAGCAGCAGCAGCAGCAGCAGCAGCAGCTAAACAGTCTACTGCGTCTCCCTCTATTGCTGCTGCTGCATTAGGCCTGTTTGAATTTACAGGAAGGGGCAAGTGCCTCCTCTTGGCCTACAACCAGAATGCCCATGAAGTCTGGCTTGGATTACACTAAATTTACACCAATTCTGCTACTAGTTTTTCAATATTTAATATAATATGTGTTTTCATTTTATAATTAATATTATTTTCAATTTGCATTTAAAATAGAAATGATAAAAAACTAATTTTGTGTGAGATATTGAAACGCTGTCAGATGTCAAGATTTAGAGATCATAATTACAAAACTTCAAAGCGGTGACGACTAATTATGTAATCTGTGATCTAGTGTTGCTTGCGCTCAATAGAAATAGGGGACAAGCATATTTCATAAAACACCAATTACAGAGATCTATAGGTCAATATTTTCACAGGGCCTTCACAGAGGGAGTCACAAATAAACACTTTCAGATATGCCTTGTTATGTATACTTTATGTTACCTTCAGCTGTGTTGACAATAGACACTTCAATAAGATTTTACAAATTTCAGTTAACCATGTGACTGCCGCACTAATCTGTGTCTCTGAAGGGCTTGCAGCTAATGTTGAAGTAACCTAATACTTGTCAGATGCAGTATGTGAAGATTTATGAAGGTCGATCTCAATATGCACATTTTTGCTTTATTATTAAGTTAGGGCTTAATATATCAACAAAACCCTGATGGGCTTTATATTTCAAAACAATGATATGTAGTACACTCCACTATCACATGTCAATAACTGGGATACTACTATGACTGGAAGGCTGCTAGCAGGCGTACAGGAATTGCCTTACCAACCGTAAGTGGCCCTGTGGGAGCAGAGTAATCACATTAGCAAAAGAGAGCTGCATTAATATCCATACAAGGATTGGAACATCAATATCATAGTGAAATAATACACAGTCTTTTTAAAAACATTGAGATCTGTCCATGTTCCGATACTTGTTTTTTTTTTTGAGTGAATGATAAACGTGTCCTATGTGATGTCCTTGTTACAGATGACAAGGTGTAGGTGCCAACAGATCTCTAGGCGTCACTGAACTAAAACTCTTAGGATCCTCAGACAGTCTGTGCTCAATAAAATTCTTGCAAAGATCACAGAGGATGGAGTCCTTCTGTAGGAAGTGTATGTGTTCTGACAGTCACACCACAACCTCCCATAACAGCAACGACTAGGGTTCAAGTGATGACCGCGCTTGTCACTTGAAGCACCTAAAAATCGCCATTTAGTTTTATTTTGCAACATTAAAGGCACATCAGACTCCACAAAATAAAAAAAAGAATGATTTGAGAGCACAATGGAAAAAATGCCAGCAAACGGATTACGGTAAATGTTACAGCAGTCAAAAATAAACTCCTAGGACTTTAAACAAACATGTTTTTCATATGAATCGGTAAGCTAAACTGTACTACTGAAGACTATGTTTAACGTTAAACAGTATGTTTGTTTTAATAATAGAGACCCTTTAATTGTTTTGGACTAACTATTATTTCTATATCAATTACAGACAGCTATACTCCTCCAGATTCAAATTAAATGACATGTTGCTACTCAGCAATATCCGACTGCCTACAAATCAAATTAAGCACATTTAGGACTCAAACCAGGGTCTGTTCATTCCTTTCTTATTTTGCAGTTCATCCAGCACTAACTAGAGAACTATTCATCCAACCCTGCAATTATATTGCCTTTGGGTAGTATTTAAATATTTGGTTTACTTTTCCCATCATGTTACAACTCCTACTAAATATAGTTTTCTTTTGTTCAGCTTTGTTGAGATCATTGCCACTATTTATTATCTTCTTAACCCCTTCATGACTGGACTGCTTTACGCTAAGGACAGCGGTTGTTTTAACACTTCTGTTGTGTTTGTGTTAGCTGTAATTTTCCTCTTTCTCAATTACTTTACCCACACAAATTATATATATATATTATTAAACAAGTCATGTAATTTATTATAAAAATAAAAAAAAAATATGGTGACAAATTGGAAAATACAATACTTTTTCATATTTTTTTTCTTGAAAAATCTTTTACTCATCTACAAAAGCTAAATAAACAAAATTTGTCCTGAGTTTAGAAATAGTCAATGTTATTTTGTTTTCCAAATTAGCATTAGTGACATTGTAACATTGGTATCAGTCATGAATTCCTGAATCACCCCCCATATATTTATATAAGTATTTTTCAATAGTAGATACCCCAGGGTCAGTTTTCATGCAGTAATTTTCCCTGCACAATTTGTACTTCAGATATGGATTTACATGGATTGTCATGTGTTGTTTCTAAACAACTCCCCAATATATGTTTATATATTTATATAAACCTCCCCTGAGTCAATAGGGCTTTGAAATATGTAATTTTGTTGTATTGCTTTTTTACTTAATTTCCTATCATGCTTAGGGTTGCCACCCGGCTGGTAGTTTACCAGCACAGCCGGTATTTAGGGTCTTCAGGCCAGGGCCGGTATATTAGATATACCGGCCCTGGCAAAGCCTGGTATTTTCCTTCCCCTTCCCCAGCCAGTACTTACCTCCTTGCTGATGTCTTCCGGTGCAGGTCCGTAGCTGTGAGGGAAGCGTTGTTCTATCCCCTCCAGCCGCGCGACTTCAATAAAGTTTGTTCAAACTTTTTTTTTCAATAAACTTTATTGAAGCCGCGCGGCTGGAGGGGAGCGCACAATGCTTCCCTCACAGCCACGGACCTGAACCGGGAGACAGCAACAACGAGGTAAGTACTGGCTGGGGAAGGGGGGAGGAGGGTGGCATAACGAACATATTGAGTGGCTAAATCCTGGCATATTGAGGGGAATAACCCTGGCATATTAATTGGCATAGCCCTGGCATATTGAGTGGAATAACCCTGGCATATTAATTGGCATAACCCTGGCATATTAATTGGAAAAATCCTGGCATATTTATTGGAAAAATCCTGGCATATTGAGTGGCATAACCCTGGCATATTAATTAGCATAACCCTGGCATATTGAGTGGCATAATCCTGGCATATTAATTGGCATAGCGTTGGCATATTGAGTGGCATAACCCTGGTATATTCATTGGCATAACCCTGGCATATTAATTGGTAAATCCTGGCACATTAATTGGCATAACCCTGGCATATTAATTGGCAAAATCCTGGCATATTAATTGGCATAACCCTGTCATATTTATAGGCAAAATCCTGGCATAATAATTGGCATAACCCTGGCATATTAATTGGCAAAATCCTGGCATATGGAGGGCAAAATCCTGGCATATTAATTCGCAAAATCCTGGCATATTAATTGGCAAAACCCTGGTATATTAATTGGCAAAATCCTGGCATATTAAATGGCTATTAAACACTATGGAGGGGCAAAATCCTGGCATATTTTGGGGCTAAATCCTGGCATATTGAGGGGCAAAATATTGGCATATTAAATGGCAAAAGAATGGCATACTGAGGGGCAAAATATTGGCATATTACATGGCAAAAGAATGGCATATTGAATGGCTAAATACTGGCATACTGAGTGGCAAAATACTGACTTATTGAGTGGCAAAATACTGACTTATTGAGTGGCAAAATATTACTGGCATATTGAGTGGCAAAATATTACTGGCATATTGACCAACTGCTCGCAACCACCCTTCATATTACATTAGACCGGGATAACATGCTTGTGAGGGTAGGTGGGGCGGGTGGGAGATATTGTCGCAGAGGTAGGGGGAGTTTGTGAGAGAGTGAGTAAAATTCTGTGTGTGAGCAAGAGAGACAGTCTGTGTGTGAGCAACTGTATATAAATATATATATATATATATATACACACACACGCTTCTCACTGGCATGATATACAAATAATATGGCCCCTCTCTCTTGTAGCCCCGCCCACACATGGACGGTATTTTTTGGAGGAAAAGGTGGAAACCCTAATCATGCTCAGTCAGGCAAAAGCAAACTTAGCATAATAGGAAATCTAGTAGGAAGCACAGATCACTGCTATCCTGTGGCTGCATGGATGATATATTCAGCCGCTGCAGGTCCCTATCTACTGTTGGGGCCCAGAATCTCTAGAGGACTTCTAACAGTCTTAACATGTCACTTGTCCTCTACTTGATAATCTCTTATTTTTGTGTGTGTGTGTTTTTTAAATGTTCAATAACCCTAACCTTGTGAGGCAGGGAGAGACTATACTGTCAGAGCAGGCACTTGCATTGACAGCTAAACACATCTGATCGCTGTGTTGACGTTCAGAGGAGGGGTCTGCAGACATGGTACTCAGCCATGTCACTCACTGCCTGATCACAGTATGCCAGCGTGCATACCGCAATCACAACTGCCATGATGTATCAGGACTGACAGCAGTCCTTAATCCCCATTTTACCATGAAGCGTGTCAGCGGACAGGAAGGAGTTAAAGAAGCAGTGAAGTGCAAACTGTTCATTTTCTTTTCTGTGATCAGTGAGGCAGATCATGATCTACTATTAGTGATCTGGCTCACTGCAGAGCCTTTTTGGGGATCTGTGCATCACTGCCAGATCACTTAACTCAAGAATATTAATTGATAATAAACCTCATCTCTCCTAGTGGAGACAAAAGCAGCACTCATGCGTCAGTATTGAACATGAGTGTGCTTTCAACATATTCTATATGATGGAATCATTCCGCATTGATAATTCTTTTTAAAAAAAAGAGGAAAAGAAAGGAGGAAAGGAGTAAAAGAAAGAAAGAAACAAAAGAAGGAAAAGAAAGAAAGAAACGAAGTAGGAAAAGAAAGAAGTAAAAGAAAGAAAGTAAGAAGCAAACAAAAGAAAGCACAGCTCCTGTAAGTTTTGTCATTTTCCCTGCTAGCGCATGCGCATAGGGTGCTGCGCAGCCATCTTGGTGACTACAGGACTCCGGAAAGATGGCGTAGCAGGAAGAAAGAGGGGGAAAAAGTAAGAAACAAGGAAAATAAATGAAGAACTTAAGAGAGACAGAAAGATGAAAGGAACGTGAAACAATAGACGAGAGAAAGACGTAATAAACTTGCAGGGTGGATATTAAAATTGTTAGTTAAGACTAGAAAGAGTAAGCACTAAAGGTTAGTAATCCATCCATGTTTTTAGGTACGCATATCTATGAGTGTATTTATGAGCAGAATCATATAAAAGTAAGGAATTATAAAACTGAACAAACTAAGTTCTATAAATTAGTTCTAGGTACTGCTGTATAAAATCCAGAAGATACATTGAAAAATTGCGTATTTTAATAGCATCCTCTTCTCTAGCAAAATGTATTTATGGGGGGTCAAACATCTCTGCTTCAGGAATACAACTTTGTTCTTAACTTAACACTTCTACTATGTTTGTTTCTGATTTTTCCCATTCCCTTGTAAATTAACCACAATTTGCTTTTCAGTGGATAGATCAAAACAAACAGGTAAACAAAAGTGCGCTTAACACAAACTGTGAAAAATACAAGGTGTCAACCTTATTAGGTAATATAAGTGAATTCAAGTGAACTGTGGTGAGATCCAGGAGAAACTATGTCTCCCTTATGGTAATGCACTCACAGAACTTCAGAAACAATGAAGCACAGCACTGGAGGTCTTGGGAAAGATGATCCTCTATGTAAAGAACTCCAAAGATAGACAAAGATCCAATTAGTGATAGTACAGGCTGTATTTAATATGAAAAAAGCATCTGCTTACATAAATGGGATCCTATGACAAGCGCAGTGGGGCCAGCACAGCGGTATAATCAGGAACTCAGTACAAATAAAGTGCAGAGCTATATTAAAACATACAAATAAAAAAACAATAAAACTCGAGGTAAGCAGGCAATAGATAGATAGATCACACAGTGATCAGGATTCTTCTAACACAGGGCTTGACAAATTTATTTTAATTTTAGGAAATCAGCAAAACAATCACGCAAACATACATACACACACGCACAAATATACCAATACATACAAACATACACAATAACGCATACATACAAACACACACACACAAGTATACACATACACACACGCACAAATATACCAATACACACACAATAACGCACACATACACACACAAATATACACATACACGCAAATATACCCATACATACAAACATACACACATATAGAGACTGTCACATAGAGAGACAGACAGCCACAATCACATTTACAGAGACAGCCACATATAGAGACTAAAGAAAATCTATTCTAGTCACAAGTCATTTAATGTGTCCTTTACCTTGTTGCACTTCTATTCCAGGTTGGTCTGCCAGGCACAGACCATCTTGTCTTCTGGCTGAGCACCAGGATGTCATGTGACGCCATGGCGACCTGGTACCCCGGGGTTTGTCGAGCCTTGTTCTAAAATACCTCCCAACTTCTCCCCCAGCAAACCGGATGCCGGGGGGCAAACCTTGGGAGTGTCAACACTCACTGAAATGGACAGCGCCATTGTGCACGAATCTGTGGATGCGCAGTAAGTATTCTCATATATCTCTGACATTGGAAAATTACCACTGGACTGCAAGATTGTGGTCCCAAATCACGCCAAGCTCAGCCTCGAAAAATCCTGACTGTCCCATGCTAAGGGGCACAGTTGGGAGGCATGTTTTAATTTCTGACTATGAAGTTGTGCTCTTCTGAGGCTGAATAAGATGCCAAATTTTCTCAATAGCAACATTCCAATCACAGCTGTAACTTGAAACCGTAAGTGCCTGGATGTCTGAAGTAGTCGCTGCTGAAGCAACTTATACAATATATGTAATGATTGTTATATGTTATTCTATATAAAACACTCATTGGTGTTTGCAGGGTGAATATTATTTAATCGAAGTTGATTTAAATCACAAGTTGAATCATGATTTAAATCACTATTCACTAAGACTCGATTTAAATCATTTTTTCATGGAAAGACTCATTCTTGCTGTTCGTTATAATGTTTATTAAAAAGATTAGTAAAACAGCTATAACTGATTTTAGTTTAATAGGTTAATAACTCATTGGGAGAACTACTTCAATTTTTTTTATTTAACTAAAACAATAACATCATATAGCATACATATCATTGTATTTGCATAAACATCAATGTTTAGTAACTGAAGAGTGTGTTCTTTTTTGGTTGTACATAGATTTGCAGAACAACAGTGGGATTAAGGTCTTTCCTGGACTTTGAAGTTTTTTTAAATACCATTTTTACTGTTGAAAAGTACATGCTATCTCTGCATGGATAACTTGGAGTAATTGAATCAGTTTGCCAAAATCTCTAAATACAGGTTGAGTATCCCTTATCCAATAACCTGTTATCCAAAAAATGTGGGTGGGTGGGTGGGGGGGGGGGGGGGGGGGGTTGGATACAAGTTACAAATTTCACACATATCTGTCATAATGCAAGCGCACAACTATTTATTCAGCATCTAGACGACTTAAACTGATATTTTTTTTTTCCGTGCATGTCCAGATTCCCCCACACAAGCACGCCCACAAAGAGTAATACAAAGTCACGTGTGCAGGCCTAACACGCCAACGACAGGTTCCCAGTGATGCCTCACATCACAGTTATTTACTCTATACAGTATTTGCAGTGTATTTCATAAGTGCTGAGAGGCTTTAACATGCAAAGGTGAGTCAAAAATTATCCACTATACATTCTACACTATTCTACACCTTGAGTGCGGATCATTTTTGACACACCCTCATATCTTTTTTATTAAAAATGATTTGTTATCCTAAATGACCCTTTATCTAAAATACTTCTGGTCCAGAGAATTTTGGATAAGGGATACTTAACCTCTATTGCATGAATATATAGGCTCATTACACAGACCTACGCTCTATTTCATGCTGAAAAACCTTTGAACTATAATGCAGGGCTCGACAAACCCCAGGCGCCAGGTTGCCATGGCGACCAGGAATTTAGACCTGGCACCTGGGTGCAGTCAGCCTCATGGTCCCCTTGCCGCTGCCATCAGATTTCTTTTAATTTTTTCGCAGCGCGAGGGGGTAAAGTCTGTGCAGATGGCACAGACTGCAAGCTCTGCCCCCTCGCGCAACGCGTTTGTCTGAGTGTCAGGTGTCGTCACGTGACATCCTGGCATTCAGCAGGCCGACCAACGAAGATCAGCTGCAGCACGAATGTCCCCCTCCCCTGCAGTGAGGTAAAGCAGCAGGGAGGGGGGACACATCAAGAAGAAACCAAGAAAAGACTGTGTGAGGTGGGTGTGTGTTTGTATATTTGTGTGTATGTAAACTTTGTGTGTGTGAGGTGTTTGTATATTTGTGTATATGTAAAGTAGGTGTGTGTGAGGGGTTTGTATATATGGGTATATGTAAAGTAGGTGTGTGTGAGGTGTTTGGATATTTGTGTATATGTAAAGTAGGTGTGTGTGAGGGGTTTGTATATATGTGTATAATGTAAAGTAGGTGTGTGTGAGGTGTTTGGATATATGTGCATATGTAAAGTAGGTGTGTGTGTGAGGTGTTTGTATATATGTGTATTAAAGTAGGTGTATGTGAGGTGTTTGGATTTATGTGTATATGTAAAGTAGGTGTGTGTGAGGTGTTTGTATATACCGTATTTATCGGCGTATAACACGCACTTTTTCTCCCTGAAAATAGGGAGAAAATGGTGTGTGCGTGTTATACGCCGAAAAAAAAAAAATCTAAAACTTACCTCGTTCCTGCTCTGTCCCCCGGTGCTCTGAAGCTGCGTGGCTGTGAGGGAAGCGTTGTGAGCTCGCCTCCAGCCGCGCGGTCAATAAAGTGTGTTTTTTTTAAAACAAACTTTATTGACCGCGCGGCTGAAGGGAAGCTCACAACGCTTCCCTCACAGCCACGCAGCTTCAGAGCACCGGGGGACAGAGCAGCAAAGAGGTAAGTGCTGGGCTATGGGGAAGGGGGGGGAGGAGGGTGGCATAACGAGCATACTAAGGGGCAATATCCTGGCATATTGGGGGCAATATCATGGCATATTAAATGGCATATTGGGGGCAATATCCTGGCATAATAAATGGCATATTGGGGGCAATATCCTGCATATTAAATGGCATATTGGGGGCAATATCCTGCATATTAAATGGCATATTGGGGCAATATCTGGCATATTAAAATGGCATATTGGGGGCAATATCCTGCATATTAAATGGCATATTGGGGGCAATATCCTGCATATTAAATGGCATATTGGGGCAATATCTGGCATATTAAAATGGCATATTGGGGGCAATATCCTGCATTTTAAATGGCATATTGGGGGCAATATCCTGCATATTAAATGGCATATTGGGGGCAATATCCTGGCATATTAAAATGGCATATTGGGCTTCAAAGTTCTTAATTTAGGTTCTTAAGTTTTTTTTCCTGAAATTTCCTTCTTAAAATTAGGTGCGTGTTATACGCCGGCGCGTGTTATACGCCGATAAATACGGTATGTGTATTTGTAAAGTAGGTGTGTGTGAGGTGTTTGTATATATGTGTATATGTAAAGTAGGTGTGTTTTGTATATATATGAAGTAGGCGTGTGTTTATGAATTGCGTTTATGTTTGCGTGATTGGCTCCTAAAACAAAATTCTGGCTCCTAAAATCAAATTAAATTTGTCAAGCCCTGCTATAATGTATCTTAAATAGAAGATGGTTGGACACCCACGATTGCATAAGCATTTACAATTGCATTTTGATATAATTTAACACGTTGAAGGAGCTCACTTATGTGACTGACTCTAGTGAGTACATTAAAGTAAACTGGCAAAAATTTAATTAGACTTTTTAAAGTATGTGAGAATGGAAATCTGAATGAGAATTCTGAGAATGTGAGAATGACTGTGAAGTATACCAGTGCTTGACAAATTGACAGCCACTAACAGAGACAGCCACTAATAGAGACTGCTACTGTCAGAGATGGCTACTGACAGAAACAGGTACTAACAGACAGCTACTAACAGAGATAGCTACTGACAGTCACAGAGACACTACCATAGACAGACAGTCACAGAGACACTCACTTAGACAGGCAGTGACAAGCCAGCCATTTATTTATTTAAAGAAAATAAAAAGTGCATCATTCGATGTGCCCGCTCTGCTAGCCTGGTCTGTTAGCCAGAGTGCAACTTTGCGTGCCATCCACCTGATTGCCGGTATGACACATGACACCCGTCACTCAAACACTAAAGAGTGATGTGTGAGCGGGTGGAGCTGGCAGTCTGTGCAGCTGCACAGACTGTCCCCTCGTGCTGCACACCTCTTCCCCGGGTGCACCTCATACCAGAGTACCAGTATCATTTCCTGGTCACCGTTGCGACCTGGCGCCCAGGGTTTGTCAAGCTCTGAAGTACATATAGTAGGAAGAAGTAGACAGACAGTGAGAAAAGGGGGATCTGAAGCCTCCAAGCAGTAGCACAAGATATCAGCACTATAATATAAGAAGGAGCATGCTGAAGATTTGTAGATAGACTGTAGATAAACTGCACTTTATACCAGGGCAAAATGTAGTAGGTAACTTTTATAACAGTAAATTTTGTTTTTAAGGTTTAGTCTCTCTTTAATAGATTTTAAAAAGATCAGGACCAGGGTTAAGCAGTTTTTACTGACAGTACAAACAGTTCTGTGCAAAGGTTCACTTTAAATTCTTGGGTTTCTGAAAGAATTTGTGCAGACAGTCACTATGACACAGTCAGGGGATGATTAATGCTGATGTAATGAAAGCTGAGCCTCCTAATTCGTGCTTTGGAACTAGTATGTTTGTTAACAATATATTCCATTATTCAAAATCAATTCATTCATATGTAAACCAGGCTATTTTTTAACCCAACTCGTGAGTTTCTGCAAACAAACTACCAGGTTTGGTCCCACTTTGGAATACTGTGTGTCTTTTGACATAGCAATTAGCCTCATGGATGAAAAGGATGAGAACTCCCACATGCCTTGAACTATTCATGTAGCAATCTTTATTTTATGGCGGCATAATGCGTCTTTGATCTACCGTTTACTAAACAAGACCAACAGTACAGAAGTTTATTATTTTTAAGGAACTTCACCTTCTAAAACAGTTTTTGTACATTCCAGTCCAACTGCTAGATACCATTCCACACATGATCACCTATGTATATAAAAGGAATTTTTGAAACCGCACATGACTTTATCAGTGAACAATTTTATATCCTACAACTTCCCCCTTATAAAGGTAAAATTTAACTTGATTTTTTTACTGTAATTTACAAATCCCTCAAACAAGGAAAACTTATTGAGATCAGCATGATTTAGAAAATACCCTAACAAACGTACTATTCACTATTACTCAGTGCTCCGAAAGCTAAATACTGATACTTAACGACATTGTACTTTTTTTGATGGGAGACAATTTGCATAACATTCTACTATTATGACTGTTGTATTTCTGTCAAATATGGGGTTAGAATAAGAGTCAACATTCTCTCTTTTGGGACAAACCTTCATGAATGTTCACCTAGAGACACTTTATTATGATTAAAAAGTATATCAGTGCTTATAAATATCAGAAATTGATTTATTATGAACCTCTTAACACCAGCTTTTTGGGGCTTTCTTCTTAAGTGTGTGTTTATCTGTTATTTCCCTCTTTCTCATTTAGCGTACTTAAACTATATATATATCACACACAGTCTTCCTGAATTTCAGAGCCAATCCACACACTGGTCTAGGTAAAGTTACCTTTTTATTGTAGCTCCAAGATTTCAAAAGCTTACAGCAAAGTATACATATTTAGTTCAAATAAACAAACAAAAGTTCTTGCTCTTCCCAACAGAAACACCCACCTTTCTGTCTCATAGTTGCCAACATCGGCCATGTTTCCAGGGACACATATGTGTTCCACATGCTGCAGAAAGAGGATGCAAATGCAGCCCGGCAGTATGTAGGATGGATATACGCACAGACACAATCCAATTAATTAATCAGGGTGGAGATCTCATAGGACCTATCATGATTAATTAAGTGGATGGTGTCTGTGCGTATATCCATCCTACATACTGCCGGGCTGCACTTTGCATGCTCTTTCTGCAGCAAGTGGAACAAATATGTGTCCCTGGAAACATGGCCGATGTTGGCTACTATGCTGTCTTGGTTTCTTTTAGTAGCTCCTGTTACACCTCACAGGTATTTAACATCACCTGCCATTAATTAACTTTTGCAGGTGAGGTAAATAAGAATGCTGGAACACTAGAACTGGATTCCTCACCTGCAGTCTCCCAGCAATCTCCAAAATGTGGAGTGGAGCACTGGCTCACCCAACTGTCCACATGCTCCACCCCAGGGCCCAAAACATACACTTACATAAAGTGTGAATATTTAACACAACCCATTTCCCTGGGGCTAATATTCTTTATAGCATCAAGTAGGAATCGTTAAGTATTTTGGGAGATTTAAACACATAGTCCATTATGCACAATGCCTTCTTTTTGGTCACAATATATTTATATATATATATATATTTTTTTTTTTTAAGGAAAACCTATGACTTTGTTTTCATGTCATATTTATCCTTATAAATTTGAATTGAATAAGAGGTTTTTTTTTTAAATCTGCCACGCCCCTTGTTTACATTCATATGCGTTATGTTAATCTGATTAAGCTTTATTTTAAATTGGACGAATGGGTTCTGTGAGCTAACTGCTGTTCTGGAGTAGGTACATTGTCATCTAATAGAAAGAGAAGAACACCTAAGCTACAGCAGTCTTTGATCTGTGCCAATGGGAATCTGCTGAAAATGGTTGTGTTCACCTTTCACCCTAGTGTCTTGACATTACGGTTTAATTCATGTGCACACAACATGTTGGATCAGTTTGATAAAAAAAAAAAAAAAATTATTACAAAAACGCAGAAAATCTAAATACAAAAAATACACTGGCAGTGGCAGCTGAGGCTCTACCCCAAATCAGATTTTGCTCTGATACTCTTGCGTAGATGTTTAGAACAAACTTTGATGACCATGAAGATGGAAAACATTGTTGAATATTTATATTAGCAGTTGAGAATGAGCAAATTATCATTAGAACTATTCAAAATGTCTGATACATATGACTCCAAACACGATGAACCACACTCAATCAAGCACTCAACAAAGTGGCAAAATTCCATACCTATGGGGTGTTTGTCAATGGTTTGATAGGGTTTTTTGGAGTTATTGCATGGAATATTACACATATGATACATTTCCAAATTCAATACATATATTTGCATATCCCAGATAATGAATGAAGATAAATTTGAATAGTTATTCTAAGAATTTGTATTACCTAATTTTAAGAAAGGCCACCTTTTGCAGTCAGAACTGTTTCATCAAGTATGTACCTTAAAATGTGTAGGGGAATGCTGCAACATTTTTCAAGAAAAACATGCCTTCAGGGACGAAGGAGGAGGAAAACGACTTCTTAATCTATGCTTTTAAACTTCCTATTAATGTTCAATGATGTTTTGATCTGGTGATTGTGGTGGACTTCAGCCTTGTGTTTAATAACCACTTTTGAATTTGTTTAACTGCAAGTATATGCTGGAGTATGAAAAAAAAGATTCACATATCAAAGAGGGAATTGCTATATCTCTTAAAGCTGACACAATAACATTGGTATTGCTATTTGGAAGTGACCTACATTAGAAGTTGTTTTTTTTACAACACTCCTTTTCTGTGTTGTGTCTCTCTTATTTTGCATATTTTTTATAGTACTGTGAAATCAATCTGGGTAAGAAGGCCGTTTTACTGTCTGAGTGCCCCCCACCCACATTATATCATAGGTTTACTTGACAAGTTTACCAAGCTGTATTATTAAATATATGTGCAAAACAAATCAGTGTAAATTGAATGTACTAAGAGTAGTAGTTTGGCATTTCAGTGAGAAGTTACAGTCCTTCTTTCATATATTTTTTTGTGTGTGCAAATTATGAGTGCCACAGGGGAAAAAACAAGCACATTATTTATTTGATCAATATTTTCCAGGATGAAATGGCTGAATATCACTGTAGTCATGGGCCGAGAGCCAAAGCTCATGGAAGTATAATAAAGTGAGGTTATATGAATGGCCTGGACAGGTGGTGTAAAACAACATGACAAATAATATGTATTTGCTGATTCACAGGTGACAATTATAAAAGGGTGAGAATTGGTAAACAAAAGATAACTATGGCTTATTATTCAACTGAATAGAGACCAACAATGTATCTCAAATGTTCATTATAGATGATAAGGATTTATGGATGTTACAGGCTTCTAGTTTTATCCCAAAGATACCATATTATTATTATCCGCTTCATCACTTTTCCCTCACCCTCAACATTATCCTAATTCCTCTCTTCACCCCCTTTATTCTTATCTATTTTACAATTCCTTTTCCTTATTTACTGCTTAAATTGGGACTTAGCCCTAAAACTATTTTGTATGTCCTGCTTTTCTAAAATAACATCCACACCATTTTTAAATGCATCTATTGTTGTTGATGGCACCACCTCTCTTGGCTACTGGCTACTAAATTCTACAAATATTTGTCAAGACCTGCTTGAGAGTAAGTTATAGTTAGGACAATATTGCATGGAGTAAAGCCAAATCAATATGTCATTATCAATATGGTTTGAAAGGGTAGCAAATGGAAGTGAAAACTGCAAAGGAAGAAGTATAGCATTGCAAATTCACCCATTGTGTTAGAATATCAATGATTTATTTTATCTGCAATTTTGTAGACAATGAAAGATAAAACAGCTTCAGCATAAGCAGAAAATAAAATGCTGTACCCAGATACTGTTGTAGAAACACGTGCATCTGAAAGTATTCTTTTTTTTTCTTAGAGTTCTCTGCAGGAAGTCTGAGACAGACTGATAAATTATACTACTTCAGCTTTTAGATTTTCTTAGAATGTATACCACAACCGGTATTCTCAGAGTTATGGCAACACACAGCATTATAAACCAATCAAAGTCAATACAAACCATTTTCCTTATCAAGATATCCTACAGCTATAAAGGGTATTTTGAAAATGTGTGAGGTTATCACCACTGTTCATTAAATGGCTAGTAAAATCCTAAGACAAGAATAATTTATTTAGTACCTTTTAATATCATTGGAGCTGAAATATGTGAATTTAATTTCCGTTTAGATTCTCAGGAAGATTTTAATTGGATTTAATATTCTCAATTTTTTTTTGTGTGTGTTATTTATTCATAAAATGACATTGACTTATAGTGTCATCATATTCCACAGAGCTGTTCAATGGATGAAAAATAAGCATATCAATAGTATGGATAGAACAAATTTAGACATAATTGAATAAAAGGTGCGGCTTAAAAAATATTACAATAAAGTTTGTCATCAATCTCGTATTTTAATAGAGACTATTTGCTTGAAGAGTTTTCTGGGGAAAGAATTAATATATTTTTGATTACCACAGGAGAGGACACACTCATGATTTGAAAAGAAGTAAGATATATATTCCTCTTGTAGCACAGATCTCTATAATACTGCTCCCTCACACTTTGGTTGGGTCTCTGAACGGTGATTGTTCGAATGTGATGCCCTTTATGTAAAAAGTAATGTAAAGCATGAATAAAAGTCTGTGTGTCACTTGTAAAAGTACAACACTAATTACAGTCTTGCTGAGGCACGAATGACCCAAAGATTTAAGACTCATATGTCATACATTAAACATAGCTAAATCTATATTATATAATGATGTATAACCAGCTTATTAGACAGATCACAATGAATTGTTTTCAAGTCAAATATGACAAGTTTTTTAACCTATATGGAGCAATAAATTATCATTTTTATAATTATAAATCTAAATAAAACAACCCACGCTCAAGATGTATATAGTGTTATATTATTTAGATTTACTGTATTGTGAAAAATGTTTAGGCAGGTGTGAAAAAATGTAAAGTACGAATGCTTTCAAGAAAATGTTAATAGTTTATTTTTATTAAATAACAAAATGCAAAGTTCACATTAAATAGGTTATTCTAAGTAACAGTATGCTGGTTGCCATGATCCTCATTAAATTACTAAATGACCTGTTGGATATTGATTCCAGTGACCAGCTGACTCTAGGACCTTTCCATCATTCCAACACGCGGAAACGCAAATCTGCTACTTCTTGACCTTGGGCTGAAATGTATCAAAATATTCTTTGACATGCCAGAACGGCTTCTGCAGACAAAGAAGCTGATGGTAAATTAGCTGTAACTGTGGGATGCTGTTGGTCCAAAGAATTTGGCTGGATGTGAACCTAGTTTCCAGGCACCATACAAAAAATATGAATGCCCTGCTAGGGCCTGTGACATGTCCCTGGCCCAATAACTAAATAAAAATAGATTCCACTTGGGGTCAAGGGCCGGCACAGTGGCCGTGGTCCCATAAATAAAAAACAGTACCCAAAATGAATGATTTCTTTGGTTGTTCTTTTTTACCACCTCTCATTGAATCACCGCACAGAACTGTGTTTCAATACGTTTTCTTTATAGTGGGTGCAGCAATTTTTTAATGGGTGCCGTAATGGTTTTAACATCAGTGGGCATTGAATAAAGAGTGACCGTAATTTTACCGCTAACATCACGTTAAAATATTTTCCTATAAATCAGTACTCAAAGTTTCTGGATGAACCAACTGTTACTGAAAATGTAAGAGCTCAGTGTTATTTGTATATAAATGTAAGCAGTTATGTTATATAAATGATTAGATCAGCTAAAGAATGGGAGCAATGCTTCATATACTATTAATGAACTACATTAGCAGAATATAGAATTGCTATTTAGGCCATAACATCCTAATTTTATAACTGTAAGTGACAGAATTTGTAGGTCATTCTTTCTTACTGGAAATGTGAATGCACAGTACTCACATTGTCCTTTGAAATGTAATTTGTGTTAAAGAGACACTAAACAAAAAAAGTAGCAAAAGACAAACATTTTTGCAGATGCCAATTCACATACAGACTACAACTGACATTAACAAGTGAACTGTAAAAACCAGGCATCAATTGCCAAGTTAGAAAAATAGGCAAGTTAGACAATTGTTCCAACTCCGTTATTAGAGCCAGACTTTGTAGTTCATTTGTCAGTTCAGTTTTAGCACCTGACATGTTCTAACCGTTTATAAAACTATTCTGTAATCCACATGGCAATTAACTTTATCAATTTAATTTTTAAACATGTGACTCCTTGCTTTTGAATATTTATTGTCGATGGTTTTCACTTGTGATGCTTGACTTTGGAGTATTAAACTTCAGTGTGCAAGACAATTAAAAAAATACAACACACATTTGTACATATATACATATATGAAAGTGCTAACTAATTACACATTGCTGTACAATATTATTATATAGATATTATATAGTGGGCATACTAAGTCACTTAATACAGGGCTTGAAAAATGTTTCTAGACTTTAGGAGTCAAATAGACCAATTGACATTTAGGAGCCTGGGAGATGGTATTCCATAATCAAAAAAGTTATGAGTCAGCAACATGGATTTTAAGGAGCCATTCGGAAGGGGTAGAAGGAAACTTTTAAATAAAGACAAATACATATAAACCACAAGAGAGAGGAGGACTGTGAAACGCATTGGTGACACATGCACAGCAGTGATTTATGGCATTCAGTTTCTGTGTATTCCCATGATCCCTTTTTGAAATATCTATCATATTTGTTTGGCAGGAATCATAGCTGTCTGGAAGGACCTCTCTATCTTGCTATTGTACTGAACTTACAGGGAGGTGACTGGGAATATGGCACAAGACAGAAGGATGATGTAAGAATTCTTATCGATTTTTTTTCGACTCTTCCTTACATTTGCTAGAAGAATCCATGGGTCTGCCAAATTCCCTTTATTTGTTTTAATTAATGCTTAGCCTTAAACCTTTTACTAGTTTTGTATTGTACTTTCCCCACTGGTGTATAAAAGAAGGTACAAGCAGGAAGCTATATAATAACAACTTTGCCTTAGAAATATATGATTTCACTTAAAATTACCTACACGACAAAGAACATATGTTTTGTTTTAGTTTTTTTTTCTTTGTTAGTTACCACTGTAAATCCCACTGTTGTTATACTAAAAGGGCTTTTGCTTTCATATTTACAAGGAAGAGTGTTTCTTAGAAAATAAAACAAGTAATTCTTAGCAGTGCAAACCACACATCATCTGTGAGGATGATAAGCGACCAGTTTCCTGTTGCCGTTCCCTCCTCTTCATACACTATACCTTATATACTTACATTCATTACATCACTCTGGTTTAAAAACAAAAAAATGTTAAACCTGGAATTATACTTGTAGCTAAGTGAATTTAACCTTTAAAACACTCTTCTGGTCGATGGTCTAAGTTTGACGTGCAAGCCCTTTTCTATTTCACCAAACCTCTTGGAAATCATCATAGCTTTCATTAAATGACATCATCTATTGACCCTGCTGCACAGAAGATAAGAAAAATTCTATGGCCCATTCAGTGAAGCCATATTTCACTACCATGAGTCTAAATTGAAAAGTGAAAACTAAAATATGTACTTTCAACGGATTTCTCCAATTACTTGTATCCACTTGTAGCTCAAACAGCTGCACTTTTGAATTTTACAGACTGCCCATATGGGCCAACAGACGAACGCTATACTTCATTCTGGTCCTACTAGTCTTCTTAAATTGATGTATAACTTTAGTATGTTTTTTTCTGTTTAGTTAGCTTCATACAAACACGTCATAACCAGATGCAAAATGGCTTTTTGATTTTTCAGCATCATCCAACAGTATTGTTCCAGGTCACATGCCCACATGTTAAAGAATTGTAGCTATTGCAGGTCATATGTCATCCATATCCATATTATCCAATCAGTCGTTAGCACACAAACAGACACAGCGAGGGCTATTGTCAAAAAGATGAGATGAAGATTTAATCTCACCACTTTAGCTTTACATTGTGCAGGGACAAACATGGTGATTTGGCTTAGGGGTGGAAACTCACCAGGTTTGTCTGCACAATGTAACGTTAATATGGAGAGATGAAACACCCACTGATTTATTTATTGCTATAACATTGGCCTTCCCCAGAGGACTTTTTATACTTCATACAGGATGTACTCGAAAACAGCATCTATATGTGATCCACGCCAGAAATTTCCAGAAGAGGAAAATGAAGCCATGTAAAATGATCATGCAGCAGTCAGGTGTGCAGTGTTTGTATGCTTTTATTGCAACAAAAGAAAGGCTTATAACGCATTTTCCCTGGGACAGGACAGAACATGATCAAAAGTGCATTTAATAACATTCACAAACAACATACGGAACATATAACACAAGCTTCCTTTAAAAGAGTCTCCGAAATCGCTATGCAAACATCAAATGCAAAGATTATTCAGTGTACAAAAACAAATTTGTTTCAAGATGGATAAACCATGGTATTACAATAAAAACCCATCCTAATTGCTGCAGGCAATTTCAAAAGTCTCTCACTTTTTTTTTTCTCCTTCTTCCCTGGCCCAATTCCTGAATGGCAGAGCTCCGAGTCTGAACAAACAGTGTGGGTGGTGACTGCACTGTGGGGCCCCAGTTAAGGATGCAATTAGATTCGTACGCTACTCTGCACTAAATCATGTAACAAAAAAAACAAAAAAACATTTTGCATTGCATAGTTATTTAATTGAGAAGGAACATCCGTGATGCTTTCCGGAACTAGCTTACTTCAGCTGTTGTTAAATAAGACTTAATTTGCTTTGCTCCATTTAAAGTGCTCAGTTGAATTGCTGGGTACAGCGGCCTCACAGAGTGCTGTCAAATGATTAAAGAGAGGCCTATGAAAGGAATGTGCGGAATGTCGTGGTGTAAGAATCAACAATGCCAAAAAGTGCAGGGAATGGAACAAAAAGCAGCCAGTATCCCAGAGATCCATTTAACCCTTGTGCTGCAGTAAACGGATACTGAAATGGTTAACCTCACCTCAACATTCCACTAGTCACTGAAAGGTGATCATTACAGCCCACACTCACTTCCCTCTGAAAAATTCCAAAATACAAGAGGGACTTTGCATGTGACTGAATGAGGTAACTATGTTTATGGCTAATTTTGCAGTTGAATGCAGAACATTTATTTTTAGGCTTTGAGTCTATTTTCTTTTTTTTCTATTAACTCTGCAGTGTCTAAAAGTCTCTGGAATTTTACATCCATAATGGGCCTTTTCCATCAACAGGAATCTGTCAAGATAATGCTCACTGGTCCCTGAGCACCTCAAAAGGAGAGTATTTTTGTTAATGCAAAAACCATGGATCCCCAATACCTGGTTCAAATATGTTAGCCTTTCGAAGTCAGATACACACAGTCAGTCACACACTGTCTTTTATTTACCACTATATATATCTTTATTGATTAAATTGTCTACCATAGACACACCCACTTCGCAGCCGGTTTCTCTGGTGGCAGGATTCCATTCACTGCCCTCTTGTGGTGCTAAATGTTAGGGCATCAGGATGTCATTTAACAATCCAGAGTTCTGATTCGGTGGAAATAGACACGGTGTGAGATGGCAGGGCAAGTACGTCAGTGTGTTCTGCACTACTCCCTTGCACTGTTCACATAGCAGGGTTGCTTAAGAGATCTCTCCTATTAGTCCAGCATTTCTGAACTCAAAAAACAAACTGATGCTGCTTCTGCCATCAGTAAAGAGAGGTGTCTGGTTGCAGTGCACCCTGGACACCAGCCTGATTGAGAAACTGCAAATCTGCCACATTTGTGATAAAAGCAGGAATTGTCTTCTGAGGGTACGCTCCGAAAATAAGTATTAGTAACCAGGGGGAATTAAAAAATATTGTTTTATATAAATCATATTTCATATAAGGGAAAGCTTTTAGAAGAAAAATCTATCTAAAGATAGTTTTCTATGTAAGGTACATTATAGTTCAAAGGTTATTCAGCATGAAATATGTAGCTAAGAAGCTGTATATGAGTGCAATATTTTTTTTAAAAAGTAATTCAATTAATGCAAGTTTTCTAAGATAAGATTACATGCATTTTCTTCTCAGTAAAAATGGTATCAAATAAAGAAAGTTCAGGAAAAGACCTTAATCCCACTGCTGTACAGCAAATCTATGTACAAACAAAGAATGCATTACATCCACATGTTAACTCGTCAGTAGTGTTGAGCGAACCCGAACCGCACTGTTCGGGTTTGTACCGAACATTACGGTTTTTGGACCCCGAACACGGACATTCCACTGTATGTTCGTGTTGGAGTTTGGCGATTTAATGGCGCATTTTGAAATCCTGCAGGGCAGCCAATCAACAAGCGTTTGACTCGTTTGCCCTTAGAAGCCCTCACAGCCATGCCTACTAATGGTATGGCTGTGATTGGCCAGTGCAGCATGCGACCCAGCCTCTATATATAAGCTGGAGTCACGTACACGCACATCACATGAGCTCTTCTTAGTGTAGGGAGAGGATGCTGCCGCTGTGAGGGACAGATTTAAAAAAATTCTGGTGTTGAATCTGCAAACTACTTGCAACTGCATGTGTGCCAGGCACATGACTTTAATCCTGTTCTGTCAGCTCAGTGGGCAACATCTAGGCATTTTTAAATACTGCAATTTGTTGGTGTTAAATATTACATTTGCGTCCTGCACTTCATATCTGAGAGTCAAATAGAACCGTCAAATACTGTGCTTACAGCGCACTTTGAAAAATTCTAATAGTTTTGGGTGGTAAATAGTACATTTGCGTCTTGCGGTGCACTTCATATCTGAGAGTATAATAGAACAGTCCAAAACTGTGCTTACAGCGCACTTTGAAAAATTCTAATTGTTTTGGGTGCTAAATAGTACATTTGCATCTTGCGGTGCACTTCATATCTGAGAGTCAAATAGAACAGTTCAATACTGTGCTTACAGCGCACTTTGAAAAATTCTAATTGTTTTGGATGCTAAATAGTACATTTGCGTCTTGCGGTGCTCTTCATATCTTAGAGTCAAATAGAACAGTCCAATACTGTACTTACAGCGCACTTTGAAAAATTCTAATTGTTTTGGGTGCTAAATAGTACATTTGCGTCTTGCGGTGCACTTCATATCTGAGAGTCAAATAGAATAGTCCAATACTGTGCTTACAGCGCACTTTGAAAAATTCTTATTGTTTTGGGTGCTAAATAGTACATTTACGTCTTGCGGTGCATTTCTTGCAGTCCAATAAATAAAAAAAATACAAATAAAAAATGTTGACAATTGGCGGTTACATTGTCATCTGACATAAACCATCTGTTACTTTGGTGGGTGACTGCAAAGAATGAGGAGAGCGTCAAATAAGGGACGTGGCCCTGATCGTGGTGCTGCTGGTGTTGGTGGAGCTCCTGTAGCAAGTAGGGGATGTGGTCGATCTGTGCCAGCTACACGCACAAGTGAAACACCTTCCTCAGGTGCTAGTATGCGACAGAACCTTCAGTGTTATTTGGTAGGCCCGAATGCCGCTCTTAGAATGGTGAGGCCAGAACAAGTACAGGCGGTAGTAGATTGGGTGGCTGACAGTGCCTCCAGTTTCTTCACATTGTCTCCCACCCGGTCCCCTGCTGAAAGCTAGGAGTTGACACCTGCAGCCCATGGC
Organism: Pelodytes ibericus; assembly: GCA_036172795.1. NCBI lineage: Eukaryota > Metazoa > Chordata > Amphibia > Anura > Pelodytidae > Pelodytes > Pelodytes ibericus. Next base: position 114,031,440 of record CM069859.1, read on the forward strand.
CATCTGTCTTTCACCACACCCCCTTGCAAATCAGCCAAGTAGTCTGAGCCACAAGTCATGCAGCAGTCTCTTTTGCTTTTTGATGACTCTGCTGGCGGGGTCATCAAACCTAGCCTTGCACCAGAAGTGGAAGAGATTGAGTGCACTGATGCACAACCACTTATGTGTCAGGATGTGGACATGCGAGGACCACCGCAGCATGTCTATGATGATGACGAAACACAGGTGCCAACTGCTGTGGCTTTCGGCAGTGTGCAGACCGGCAAGGAGGGCAGGGCACACCAAAGCCAGCTCCAAGGAGTTGCCTGGCGTGGCAGTTCTTTAGACAATGTGCTGACGACAAGACACAAGTGGGTTGCAAGCTGTGCAATCAGAACCTGAAGCGAGGCATAAACGTGCTAAACCTGAGCACAACCTGCATGACCAGGCATCTACATGCAAAGCACGAGCTGCAGTAGAGTAAGCATCTCAAAACCCAAGAAAGGTCTCAGGCTCCTCCTGCTTCCTCTTCTGCTGCTGTCTTGGCTTCTTCCTCCAGCTCTGGAGTCACAGTGGCAGCAACGCCACAACTTCCGCCACTGTCCCCAAGCATCTCCACACTGTCCCATGGAAGCTTTCAGCTGTCCATCTCCCAAACAATGGAGAGAAAGATGAAGTATGGCCCTACCCACCTGCGAACACTGGCCCTGAATGCCAGCATTTCCAAATTCCTGGCCTTTGAAATTCTGTCACTCCGTCTGTTGGAGACGGACAGTTTTAAAAACCTGATGGCGGTGGCTGTCGGTGACAGTACGTGGTTCCCAGCCGCCACTACTTTTCCCGGCGAGCCATCCCTTCCCTGCACAAGCAACTGGCGGACAAAATCAGGTGAGCACTGCGCAACGCCATCTGTGGCAAGGTCCACATAACCACAGATACTTGGACCAGTAAGCACGGGCAGGGACGCTATATCTCCCTAACTGCACACTGGGAAAATGTAGTGTTGGCTGGGCCTGAGGCAGATAGCAGTTTGGCGCATGTCATTCCACCACCGAGGATTGCAGGGCATTTCTCTTTGCCTCCTGTTGCCTTCTCCTTCTACCACCTCCTCATCCGGTCAGCGTACCTTCACCACCAACAACCAGGGGGAAAGGACAGCAGGCTCTTTTAAAACTCATATGTTTGGGGGAAAAACCCCACAGCGCGCAGGAGCTGTGGACGGGCATGGAACAACAGATCAATGAGTGGTTGTTGCCACTGAGCCTCAAGCCCGGCCTGGTGGTGTGAAATAATGGGCGAAATCTCGTAGCAGCTCTTGGGCCTAGCCGGTTTGACGCACATCCCTTGCCTGGCGCATGTGCTGAATTTGGTGGTGCAGAAATTCCTGAAAAACTACCCAGATATATCAGAGCTGCTGCAGAAAGTGCGGGTCGTCTGTGCGCACTTTAGGCGTTCTCACCCTGCTGCTGCTCACCTGTCTGTGCTTCAGCGTAACTAAGGGCTTTCCGCTCACCGCCTCATATGCGACGTGCCCACAAGGTGGAACTCCACCTTGCACATGCTGGAGAGATTGTGCGAGCAGCAGCAGGCGATAGTGGAGTATCAGCGGCAGCACGCACAGGTCAGTCGCTCTGCAGAACACCACTACTTCACCACCAATGAGTGGGCCTCCATGCGAGACCTGTGTGCCATTTTGCACTGTGTCGAGTACTCCATCAACATGGCCAGTGCCAATGACGCCGTTCTCAGCCCTACTATCCCGCTTGTCTGTCTTGAAAAAATGCTTAGGACGATGATGGAAGAGGATGTGGCACAGGAGGAAGAGGAGGAAGAAGAGGGGTCATTTCCACGGTTATCAGGCCAGTCATTCACAAGTGGCTTGGAGGGTGGGTTCCTGCACCAGCATAGGCCAGGTACACAACTGTCAAGCCAGGGCACAGTTTTGGAGGAGGAGAAGGAAGAACCATGTTCACAGCAGGGTGGCACCCAACGCAGCTCGTGGGCATCACTGGAGCATGGCTGGGAGGATACGGAGGACACAGATGATACACCTCCCACAGAGAACAGCTTGTCCTTGCCTCTGGCCCACTTGGCACTCATGAGCGACTACATGCTGCAGTGCCTGCGCAACGACTGCCGAGTTGCCCACATTCTAACTTGTGCTGATTACTGGGTGGCCACCCTGCTGGATCCCCGTTACAAGGACAACGTGCCGTCCTTAATTGCATCACTGGAGCGTGATCGTAAGATGCGCGACTACTAGCGCACGCTGGTAGACGCACTGCTGAGGGCATTCCAAAATAACACGGGGGCTCAATGGAAGCACAAGGCGAAGGCAGAGGAAGAGGTTGCCAACACAGCTGGGGCACCACCAGCACCTCAGAAGGCAGGGTTAGCATGGCCGAAATGTGGAAAAGCTTTGTCAGCACGCCACAACAAGCAGCACCACCATCTGATATGCAACGTCTTAGCAGGAGGCAGCATTTCAGCAACATGGTGGAACAGTACGTGTGCACAGGCCTACACATACTGACTGATGGGTCTGCCCCATTCAACTTCTGGGTCTCCAAATTGGGCACATGGCCTGAGCTTGCCCTTTATGCCTTGGAGGTGCTGGCCTGCCATGCAGCCAGTGTATTGTCTGAACGTGTGTTTAGCAAGGCAGGGGGCGTTATCACAGACAAGCGCAGCCACCTGTCCACAGCCAACGTGGACAAGCTCACATTTATTAAGATGAACCAGGCATGGATCCCACCAGACTTCTCTGTACCCTGTGCAGAATAGACATTTATACCGGCCTCACCCAGTCATTGTTATACTCAAGTGCACTTATTCTTTGTTTTCTGTTGTTATATGTCCCAATATTTTGGGGGATACCCCAATTTAAAAAACCAAAAACAAATAAAAAACAGTGTTGGCTACCTCCTCCAGTGCCGCTTCCACCTACACCGCCACGGTCACCGCCTCCTCAACCTATGGGTCACTTAGTATAAACTGAAAGAGAATACCCTGCACTCCAACCCTCTCTCAAATGGATAATTCTGTTGATCCTCCTGGCAGCCATGCTTTAGATTTATGTTCTTCCAAAGCTAAAATCAAAGATTCCATCTAGTGCTATTTTATGGCTCAGCTGTATTTGTAATTTGTATGTATTTTATGTTATTTTAAGTTATTTCCCTATCCACATTTGCTTGCAGGGCGCTTGTTCTACTCTTACCCACATTTTACTTGATTTTTCAGCCTTCTAGCCCTTTCCAGGACTTTTTTAGAGGCATTTTAGTGGCCAAAAGTTTGTGTCCCCATTGACTTCAATGGGGTTCGGGTTTGGGGTCAAGTTTGGGGTCAAGTTCGAGCACGGACCCGGACATTTTTTCGACGTTCGGCCGAACCTGCCGAACCCGAACATCCAGGTGTCCCCTCAACTCTACTTGTCAGTTAATAAACATTGTGGTGTTTGGATATATGTGTATATGTAAAGTAGGTGTGTGTGAGGTGTTTGGATATATGTGTATATGTAAAGTAGGTGTGTGTGAGGCGTTTGGATATATGGGTATATGTAAAGTAGGTGTGTGTGAGGTGTTTGGATATATGGGTATATGTAAAGTAGGTGTGTGTGAGGCGTTTGGATATATGGGTATATGTAAAGTAGGTATGTGTGAGGTGTTTGTATATATGGGTATATGTAAAGTAGGTGTGTGTGAGGCGTTTGGATATAAGTGTATATGTAAAGTAGGTGTGTGTGAGGTGTTTGGATATATGTGTATATGTAAAGTAGGTGTGTTTGTATATATGTGAAGTAGGCGTGTGTGTTTATGAATTGTGTTTATGTTTGCGTGATTGTCTGGCTCCTAAAAAAAAAAAAAAAAGCTCCTTAAATCAAATTAAATTTGTCAAGCCCTGGTTTAAGCAAATACAAGAATAGGTATGCTCTATAATGTTATTATTTTAGTTAAATAAAACAATTTAAGTTCTCCAATTATCATATTAACTTATTAAACTAAAATCAGTTCTGATACAGCTGTTATACTAATCTGACATGTTATTTTAAATATAAGATCTTATTATAATTACCAGCAAGAATGAGTCTTTAAATTTAAAAATCATGATTTAAATTGAGTCTTACTGACTAGTAATTTAAATTGTGATTTAAACTGACTTGATTTACATCAACTCCACCCTATTAGTAACTCTTTTACAATAAAAATGCACTATTTCCCAAAATAAAGCAATGGTTAAGGGTGTTTTTCAGTAGACCAAATAGCCTTGACTTGATATTTTTACACATGGTTCTGTTTTTTATATATTTAGATCTATAGAATTACTCTTTGGTGTGACAACTGCCTTCTGAAAAGGCACCGCAAGGCCATTTCATGCAAATCAATTTCTTCACTGAGTCAGTGGGGAATAACCTAAGGCAATCTGAACAAAATGGCCACTTAACTGAGGCAAAAGCCTGAAACAAACTACCCAAGAGCCAATGGGAACTCATCTCATCAACATCTCAAGTTAAGTCCTTACTGAAGTCAGATGGGAATCATTTTGGTAAAGATCCTGAAACAAGCTTCCAAGATACACAGGTCACTTGGAACTCATTTCAAGAAAACACCTGAAATAAGCCCTCATTGAAAGCCAAGAAAACACTGAAAAACTCACTACAACAAACTTCATGAAACAAACGCCAAACTCAAGTTGATATGAACTAATTTTGACCAAGTTTAAAAAAAAAAATCTCCCTGAATCAATGTGTAGTAATCATGTACAGGAATTAGCAAATTATTGGAAATAAGTGTGCCCCTTCCCTTCTCAGATACATGTCTGGTTTACACTCAGCTCTGCTTCTCAGCTGAGGTAAAGCTGATCTGGCTGCAGGCGTGAACTATCACTGTTGGTTGCCACCTGTAATACCTGATTGTCTCTCTCTGCTCACTAGAGGGTACCTAGGAATGATACCCTCATTGATTACACAGAAAAACTAGGGTCACTCACTGCACTAGCAATGAGTGACAGTCGATCAAAGATTCTCTGAAATTACCAAGCCATGGTCGTAACCAAAACTGGTACGATTGTTAAAAAAAAATCCACACAAAAAATATTTCAACTATTACTTAATAAATTCTAGTAAGAAAATTACCTATTAAACTCAAGTATCACAGATTAAATTTAGGCCATAATAATAGTTTGCTGCAGGTTTTGTAACAATATACCTAAAAATCAATAGATTGAGATAGAACAACTTGAAATGACGTATTTATGACTGATCTTGTGATTAATAGCACATATACACCACACTTTTTTTTTTATTACTGGCAATAACATAAATGAAGACATTTGTGAACATGCATCAAATGAAACATGCATAAAGATTTTTTGTGTAGGCAAACCCATTTAAAACCCCAAAAAGTATGGCTTATAGGTGAGGACACCAGTGTGGCAAGGTGTGTGAAGGTCCATAGAACATCATTAAGTAACAGGGATGTACACACACTTTACTGTTGCTAATGTATGTGTCACAGCAGAGCATCATGACTTATCCCACTAGTTGAACTGAACCTTACCAGTGTCCACAGCACTTGATGTTGAGGCTCTGTTGAAAGGTTGTATTCCTAACTTTGCAACCCATAAGGCTAGATGTCTAGTGGGGTTGCCATAACATTGTAAAATCCTATATATAGCAGTCTGGGATATGATGAGTGCAGAAAGCACACAATAACTAAAATGTGTGTCCTTAGTGACAATAGACGTGTCAGGCACGTCCAGCCGGCAACTCTGTTGCTGAAAAATATAGTTGTTAGGGTTACAATTTAATAAAGTGTTAGAATAAGGGATAGGGTTACAATTAAATTAAAATGAAAATATATTAAGGGTTAGCATAAGGCTTAGAGTTCGGTTTAAATTTAGGGTTAGGGATAAATTTCACTGTAGGAAAAAAACAAATAACACTATTTTGGGTTTTTGCCCTATAACTCACAAAAAAGAAACTGCAGAAAAACAGGGAAACAATTATATTTCTGAACTCGGGGCAACATTTAGAAACTATTTAGATGGGATCTTTTTTAATGATTGTATTTGTGTAAATTTTTGGGGGGTGAAAGTTAGAAAAAGTGTTTTTTTTTTTTAATCTTTTCATCATATTTTATGATTATTTTTGTAGTGAATTATAAGATATGATGAACATAATAGTATCTAATGAAGGCCCTTCTTATGACAATAAAAACAACATATCATTTGTATGGGTACAGTATGTGAGAAAGAAGAAAATTAAAGCTAAACACAAACACCCCAGAAATGTCAAAACAGTCCTTGTCACCAAGGGAAAGACAAGGTCAAAAGGTCTTGTCACTTAGGGGTTAATAAAGCAGTCACATTACTGTGAGTGTTTTGCAACAAAATACATATTAAAGTATAGGATTTGCTTAGATTAAAAGAGCTATGGTATGATTAAAACAACAATGTACAAAGGAAAATAGTTGTTTCCAAGAAGTGGCACTCATGTTTTTCTGTAGACGTCACTTAACACATAACAGATGAATTAGATGAATCATGTAGTATATGATATAGTATCTGTTGTGTATTGAAATCCTCTATAGACTAAGCCTATCACATGTTACAGAAGCTAAAATTAAAAAGTGTTTTGGTGCGGTGACACTTAAACAAGTATTCAAAACAACTCCCAAGAGACATGATGAAGTTTAATATACACTTCCCTTCAATATATTTTTAATATCCATTGAAGGAGGCAATTTCAACATATATAAGTAGAAAACTGTCCTTATGGCAAACCATTTGATTCAATATCGTGCACTATATGTATGTCTTTATTCATAGCCTTATTAAGAAAAGAGGAACAGTAAATGGTAAACATTTGTGTTTGAGTAGACAAACTAAAAATATGTCTACTTTTTATAATAACAACACAGAGCAATGTTCTGTGCACGATACACATACTTATATATATATATATATTTATTTTTATTTTTTTATGCAGTATTACAAAACACTGCATGCAAGTGGTCTTTGTCTATAGAATTTGACACAATGGCACAATAATGACAGCTGGATAAATACATATTATGGTAACTATGCTGAAGAGAGTGGATTTAGCAATCCGCTTAGAGAAAGTACCAGTCCAATTCTATAAGCCTAATGATTAAATGTATAGAGATGTCTACAGGAAATGATTAAGACTAGACTTACAGCAACAATATTTGCAACATTTGATCATCTAAAAGTGATAAACAAATGCCAATTGTGTTTAGATCAAGCACCCTGTTTTCACATGTGACCTTTAAAAACAGTTACATGCAAGGTTACAAACACCCTTTAATGTCAAGTTAACAACAACTGAGTGCTAAAGCTACTTATTTTTGGCCATGACATTATCAGTCTGCTGTCTGTTGACATGGCAACATCTGTATTTCCTATCTACTGGTCTTGCACAGAGCTTTAATCTGTTTAACCTCGTTTCTAACTTGCCCCCAACTTATTACTATCAGCGGTAATTGAATATACAGCATTGGTATACATATTTAGCCACAGTGAGGTAAACAACAATATGTAAACTAATATTAGAGAGAGAAATACATATAAAGAAAACTGTAAAGGATATGGTCCATCCAATTAAAATTAGTGATGCAATAAAAAAAGTAATTAAATGGGGAAAGACAAAATACCGTATATACTCGAGTATAAGCCGAGTTTTTCAGCACAATTTTTGTGCTGAAAAATGCCCCCCTCGGCTTATACTCGAGTCGGTGGGGAAAAAAAAAAAAAATCTAAAACTTACCTCGTTCCTGCTCTGTCCCCCGGTGCTCTGAAGCTGCGTAGCTGTGAGGGAAGCGTTGTGAGCTCCCCTCCGGTCGCGCGGTCAATAAAGTGTGTTTTTTTTAAACAAACTTTATTGACCGCGCGGCTGGAGGGAAGCTCACAACGCTTCCCTCACAGCCACACAGCTTCAGAGCACCGGGGGACAGAGCAGGAATGAGGTAAGTGCTGGGGTCTGGGGGAGGAGGGTGGCATAATGAGCATACTAAGGGGCAATATCCTGGCATATTGGGGGCAATATCCTGGCATATTGGGGCAATATCCTGGCATATTGGGGGAAATATCCTTGCATATTGGGGCAATATCCTGGCATATTGGGGGAAATATCCTGGCATATTGGGGGCAATATCCTGGCATATTGGGGGGAATATTCTGGCATATTGGGGGCAATATTCTGGCATATTGGGGCAATATCCTGGCATATTGGGGCAATATCCTGGCATATTGGGGCAATATCATGGCATATTGGGGGAAATATCCTGGCATATTGGGGCAATATCCTGGCATATTGGGGGAAATATCTTGGCATATTGGCATATTGGGGGAAATATCCTGGCATATTGGGGCAATATCCTGGCATATTGGGGGAAATATCCTGGCATATTGGGGGCAATATCCTGGCATATTGGGGGAAATATCCTGGCATATTGGGGGAAATATCCTGGCATATTGGGGCAATATCCTGGCATATTGGGGGCAATATTCTGGCATATTGGGGCAATATCCTGGCATATTGGGGGCAATATCCTGGCATATTGGGGAAATATCCTGGCATATTAAATGGCATATTGGGGGCAATATTTACCAGTAGCTGCCTCATTTTCCACCCTAGGCTTATACTCGAGTCAATATTTTTTCCCAGTTCTTTGTGGTAAAATTAGGTGCCTCGGCTTATATTCGGGTCGGCTTATAATCGAGTATATACGGTAAATAATACTTGATAACGTAACTAAAAAGGCAAAACAGTTAAACAAATGTGCTTATTTTACTAGTTACCGTATTTATCGGCGTATAACACGCGCCGGCATATAACACACACCTCATTTTAAGAAGGAAATTTCAGGAAAAAAAACTTAAATTTCAAATAAAGAACTTTGAAGCCAAATATGCCATTTTAATATGCCAGGATATTGCCCCCAATATGCCATTTAATATGCCAGGATGTTGCCCCCAATATGCCATTTAATATGCCAGGATATTGCCCCCAATATGCCATTTAATATGCCAGGATATTGCCCCCAATATGCCATTTAATATGCCAGGATTTTGCCCCCAATATGCCATTTAATATGCAAGGATATTGCCCCCAATATGCCATTTTAATATGCCAGGATATTGCCCCCAATATGCCATTTTAATATGCCAGGATATTGCCCTCAATATGCCATTTAATATGCCAGGATTTTGCCCCCAATATGCCATTTAATATGCCAGGATATTGCCCCCAATATGCCATTTTAATATGCCAGGATATTGCCCCCAATATGCCATTTTAATATGTCAGGATATTGACCCCAATATGCCATTTTAATATGCCAGGATATTGCCCCCAATATGCCATTTAATATGCCAGGATATTGCCCCCAATATGCCAGGATATTGCCCCTTAGTATGCTTGTTATGCCACCCTCCTCCACCCCCCGCCCCCTTCCCCAGACCCCAGTACTTACCTCGTTCCTGCTCTGTCCCCCGGTGCTCTGAAGGTGCGTGGCTGTGAGGGAAGCGTTGTGAGCTTCCCTCCAGCCGCGCGGAACAAATTTTTTTTTTATTTTTTCATTATATCGGCGTATAACACGCACACATCATTTGCCCCCTATTTTCAGGGAGAAAAGGTGCGTGTTATACGCCGATAAATACGGTAATTTTTTTGTATGCTACCAACATCAAGAAAAAAAATAAAACGTTTTGTTAACCCCTTAGTGACATGACCTTTTGACCTTGTCTTTCCCTTGGTGACAAGGGCTGTTTTGACATTTCTGGTGTGTGTGTTTAGCTGTAATTTTCTTCTTTCTCACATACTGTACCTACACAAATTATATGTTGTTTTTATTGTCATAAGAAGGATTTTCCTTCTATACCATTATGTTCATCATATCTTATAATTTACTACGAAAAAAGTCATAAAATATGATGAAAAAAACAACACTTTTTCTAACTTTGACCTAAAAAATAATTTACACAAATACAATCATTAAAAAGACACCATCTAAATAGTTTCTAAATTTTGTCGCACGTTATAGGGTAAAAACCAAAAATAGTGGGGTTTTACCCTACAGTGACTTTTGGCCCCAACCCGAACCCTCTAACTCTTAATATATTCTAATTTTAATTTAATTGTAACCCAATCCCTTATACTAACCCTAAATTAATTGTAACCCTAACAACTATTCTAACCTCTAGGGGCCGAAGAGCAACGGAAGTTAATTTTTTTTCACTTTCGATGCTCTACCCTCGCGTTCCTCCACAGGATATGCCAGGCACGTCCATTGTCGGAAACAGAGTTGCCAGCTGGACGTGGCTGACGTCCTTTGTTGCGAAGAGGTTAATGTAAACTAAATCTTTGCTTACGCAGCTGGATGCTGGTGCATGCTGAAAATGCCAGCGCACGCTTAGTCAATCCTTGTGCCATCTGATCAGGGTCTGTCGCAGACAGAGTTTTTGAATACCACCAACAAAGGCAACCCATTGAATATAGAAAGCTGCCGGACTGGCAACAAACACCAGCCCTGAAAAATTAGTATACCAGCCCCATATCATAACATTATTATACATTTTTTTTGTTCATAAAAGGGAAAACCATGCATTTTAAAAAGCACATCTGAAGAGTTTATTTATAGTTAAGACTGATATATAACCCTGCCTAGGGAAATATATACCTACAGTACGTCCACAACGTTATATTGAACACAATGTCCTAATACCGCATTTGCTCGAATATAAGACAAGGTTTTTTCAAATGCTCTGAAAAGACCCATCGTCTTACATTCGAGGTCGTCTTATAATCTGACCTCAAATCGAGGTCAGACTATAAGACTGGGATCCAGGTACCCCGGAGAGCTGCGATACACGCAGACATCCTCCCCTGCCGCCCGGCACGACCGCCGGGACTTCTATGATGAAGCCGGGGATGCGTATCGTGCAGACATCCTCCGGCTGCCCCCGCTAGCCAATAGGGACATTCGGGCAGCAGGGGGATGTCTGCACGATAGTGCAGACATCCTCCATGCTGCCTGACACTTCCGTCTATTATGACGGACCGGCTGTCCGTCATAATAGACGAAAAAGTGGGGCAGCATCAAGGATGTCTGCACGTATCGTGCAGTCATCCCCCTGCTGCCACCACTAGCCACCAGGGAGAGAGGTAAGAGGGAGGGAGCAGAAATAGTGTGTTCATTCAGTACTTTACATGAGGGCCCTGGACACCTCTCTTGTCCAGAGTCCTCATCCTGGATCACCAGACATTATGAGATCAGAACATTTCATGTACAGATAACACATGAAGGAATACAGGGACAGGAGAACGAAGAATCCCACTTCTAACATGATTTTAGAGGGGAAACGATTTAAAAGTAATATCAGGAAGTTAGAGGGGCAACAATTTAAAAGTAATATCAGGAAGTATTACTTTACTGAGAGGGTAGTGGATGTATGGAATAGCCTTCCAGCAGAAGTGGTAGAGGTAAACACAGTGAAGGAGTTTAAGCATGCGTGGGATAGACACAAGGCTATCCTAGCTATAAGAACGGGAACTGGGGACTAATAAAAGTATTTAGAAAAATTGGACAGACTAGATGGAACGACTGGTTCTTATCTGCCGACACATTCTATGTTTCTATGTTTCTAAGAATGCCTTAGCATCTGGACTTATGATTCCACTACCATCTACTACATAGCAACTACCTCGTCTCTTCTTTTACCATCTTAACTCCAGTCTCCAGGTTAGCTACATAACATCCCACCATTTCAGTTCAATACATAAAAGTTGGAGTCGGACAAAGTAAAAAGATTTCTGTTGATGTATGGACTTACAATAGGAAATAGAGAATATCAAGCATGGATGGATGAAGGAGCCATAAAAAGCAAGGGGCAGAAATAACTAAATGAGTGCATGCGAATGAGAGGTAATAAACGAAACAAGTTAATTAGTATTTATTAGCTAATTGAAATTTTTTTTTTTTTAATCAAAGTTTTATTGTGTCACTTATAGAAAAGGAATACACAACATATACATAATATATCGTATTGGCATCACATTTAGATATAATAGGGTTGTGTAAACAATATCAAAATACGAATATATTTTCAATTTTTGGAGAAAATATAAGAAACCCATAGTACACCCATAGGGTTAACTGTAGAATATGAAATAATTCCATAAAAATGGAGCAATAAAAATATACTAAACATATTTAAAACTTGTCATCCCTGTTAGTACATATCTTTCGATCTAGAATTAGGTCTTAGTATGAAAGGGATCTCAACATCATATAAACATTTTTCAAGAAGTATCCTTCAAGTTTAACTGAACTATGCTAAAGAGTGTCTGACAGGCGGACCCTTACACAAATCAAATAAATATACGATAGTTCAAATAATAAGAAAGCCCGTGTCAATCTTAAATTAGAGATATCACTATATAAAAAATTATAGAAAAATAGTTGGGAATCTAGAAATACAGAAAGAAAAGAAGAGGAAAAAAAAATATGCGGGAAAATCAGAAAGATAGAGAAAAATATACTTAGAAAAATAGAAAATAAGTGAGAGACAAAAAACCAAGCAGATACTTTTAAGAAAAGAGTAGATAGAACACACATGAAACTCTACCTAAGCGACTTGTTGTAATGATAGGGACTGTGCTGCTACCCATACACAAATACAGTATATACTGTAAGATCTGACATGTACATAGCACAAAACAACTTAATAAAATACGCTTCGTGTCGGGTCAAGAGAAAAAAAAAACCGTGTCAGTATAGGTAGTACTGAGTGGGGCAACCATGAAACTTAAAAACAGAGGGGGGAGAGAAAGAAAGGAGAGGGGGGAATAAGAATAAGAAAACAGAGAAGGAACAGAGGGGAAGGGGTGTTCCAAGAGAGGGTGCACCTGCAGCATTGAAAGAGAGCTGCACAAAAAGAGAATGGGCCTCAGCACTGAGAGGGGGTGATCCGAGAAAAAATACGCCGCTCCCTCAGAACAAGGACGGCATGCCCCCGGGGGGGGGGGGGGGGGGGTGGGGGGGTGGTGGGAATCCAACATGGCCAGAATAAGTCCATATGTAAAAAAAATTTAAGAAAGTGCCTGTCCAAACAGTTATAGTCCAAAGGAGAAAAACACGTTGAGAGACAATCCTACTGGAATAGATATCACAGATCCGCATCCGAGTCATCGAGCGGTGGAAGATCCAAGTCTTTCAAGAATCCTACAGCGGCGGTCGGGTCTTCAATGGTAAGGATTTTATTGTCTCTGCTTACGGTTAGTGAATGGGGTAATCCCCAGCGGTATCGGATGGCGTGAGCTCGTAGGTGAGTGGTCAGGGTGACCATGGACCTCCTCCACCGGAGGGTCTCCGGAGGCAGGTCTTCAAAGATCTGCAGCGCAACACCGTCATAGCTGACTGTTTGGAGCTTTCGTGCTGCTTTTAGAACAGCAAGTTTTTCAGACAATGATTTCAAGGTTACTATGACATCGCGTGAGGTGTTCGGGGGCGCTTTAGCAGCTTTTCTAATACGATAGCATTCCATGATCCTCACATTTCTCGGATCTACATCAGGTTGTATATGGATAAGTACCTTTTTAAGGTAGGTGGGAAGGATATCGGGCCCTACATCCTCCGTCACCCCCCGTACCTTGATATTTAGTTGGTGTGACCTGCCCTCCAAGACCCCCAGTCGTCTATGGAACTGCGCCATCTGCAAGGTGAGATTAGTCGTTTGGTTGGCGGCCTCCACCTGAGTTTGCCGCATTTGCGCTTCTGAGGTTTCCAGCGCTGCTACTTTAGTATGTAGCATTGAGACATCTGCCCGGACACTGGCTAGTTCGGCTTTGATCACCGTTTGAAGGTCTAAATACAGTTTTTGTATGTCCGCCTTCGTTGCTGGGGTTTGCATCACAGTCGATGGTTTAGAGGTTGTCCGCTTCTCCTGGACCTCTTTTTGTGGAGAGCCTTCATCTTCTGAGGAGCCCTCAGAGTCTGTCCTGGCCTGCGTTGGAATCGGTGTCTCCAAACTCGAGACAGGCTGTAAGGGCCTAAACAGGAGAGACCCAATATTTTGGCTCTTTGTCTTCTGGGAGCTCTCAAACTGCTTCGATTTTCTCCCCATTGTATATATGTGATATCCAGGTACCAATTCACTGGCTTATTGAGGGTAAAATCGTCCCAATTCCGTCTAATTTGCTCATTTAAGACGGAGCCCATGTAAAGCACGTCTGCTGCTGGCCACGGTTGGTACCGCCTTCCGCCGGCTAATTGAAAATTTGACTGCAAGCTTTCAATACTAAATTGCCAAGTCCCTTCCTCAGGATATAATAAGAAGCACTCTACACACGGTACACAACTTAAGGGGGAATGTTTTTAAGTCTTCATGCCACTTTTATGGTGGTGAAATTGAAAAAAGGGACTGAGACTGAAACCATTACATTATTAGTGTCTTGTTTTGGAAAAATGCTATCTGGGTTTTGAATATGAAATGTATATATTAAATCAAATTCACCTGCATGCGCTTTTGTGATATCTGCCAATATGAATAGTATGACCTTTTTATAGTTCTAAAAACTAGCCATTCACATAAATTACATAAAATGATATTGGCATTATGATGACATCAGAGTCCCATAGCTGCAAGATTAAGAAAAAAAAAAAAACAGGTAAATGTATTAGTGCATCAATAAAAAAGAAAAACATATAAAACCTAACTTTTATTAAATGTATTCCTTAAAGGGATCTCAGAATGTTCACAGTTTTCACGTGTACACATGAAATCACACCTTTATTCTGAGATCCCTTTTAGGAATATATTTAATACAAGTTGTGTTTTATGTTTTTCTTTTACTTGAAATACTAAGACTTTAAGCCATTTTTTGTATTTGTCTCTATTTAAAGTTTTTATTGTGTTGCGCTTCTTAGTATACTGCACTCAGTTACAACTGCTTCAAACTAAGACACTGCTTCAGCCTAATGTCAATATCCACTTCAAGAGGGTGAATAATTGAATGCTTGTCATTATCTTTTAGGGGGAAATGGTGGTAGAATGACTCTGGCATTTAGCCTTCTGAACTATCAAAACAACCCGAATGCATTCATGGAGCAACCTTAAATGTAAAAAAACATAATTGGTAAAAAAGTTAAATTTTCTAGTTGGTATTTTCCCAATGCAGCATCAATAACTGATTTTAGCTACTGAACCTATAAATTAGGTTCTGCTTATAACATTAAAGCTGTATGTCACCATAAGGTTGGGATAACCAAGAGTGTTGTAAATGCAGCTAGCAGCCAATCATTATCTGGTATTTCCTGTCTGGAGCTGATTAGTTCCCAGGATTCCCTTGTTTATAGAAATAAAAGGAAATTTTCCCTGATAAGAAAATTAGGTATTTCTTTAAAAAAATATCTTTACTAATTTCTCAATTTTCTCTACATTCTGGGAAAAATATATCACCAACAATTACTACATACTACAGTATATTTAGAGCAATTTGTAATTCTCCTCAACACCTTTTACACTCACAACCAAAGATAGTAACAGATTATTTTCCATAGCCTCAACTAAAATATAAATTACCTGTTTTAATTATATAAATCCCTCATAATTAAAATGAAATTGGTTGAATAAATAGTATGAAAGCTGGAAGTATATTTTGTTCATTTCCTTTAACTAAGTGACAAACTAAACTTGGATCAAGTCGTATCACCATGTATCCTTGTATCCATCAGTAGACAGAGTGTATCTTTGTTCTGACCAAGCTTTTGAATACATAGAAGCTCTGATCAACAAGCACATCTTGTGCCAACAATGCAGTGAGGCCTCAAGAATGTGATTGTTATGCCGGCTTTATTCATACAGTAACAATGAAAATATGTTGCATAGAGAAATAGGGATTAGCTCAATTATCTCTTTGGTAGAAGGGCATGCGAACAGGGCTCTTTAAAACTGTCTGACTTAAAAGTGTGTCAAACCTTGAATGAAAAAAAATCATGAAAATGAATACCTGTTGTACCTTTAAGTGCGTATACTGCTGTGTCAGTATTCTAGTACATCAAAGTGCTGAGTTAATTCAACGTAAACATTTTAATTCTGTAGAGCTGCTACTTATTAGACCCTATTCTTTGTTTCTCACAAATGCAGGATATTCCAGTGTTTTATGATGAGATATCAGGTTTTTGTCTACATGGGTTATTAGGACAAGCAACTTTGTGAGAGTTGGTTTGTTTGTGCTTTACGCACTAGGATTGTGTGGAATTTAAGTAATAATATATGCTTTATCCATATTTTTATCTCTAAAAGAAATTAAAAAAATAAATCACTGTGATATTATCACAGCTTGTTCTTAATACATTATCATTATAAAAGCTATAATAGAAAAAGTATTTCCCGTCTGTGGGAACAACTCATGCGTGCATCTGCAGGCGTGTTTACTATGATCATGAACACACTTCAGTGGCATAAATAGGGTGGGTGGGGCCATGTCCTGTTTTTCAAGGAGTCTTCCAGCTCTGTTTTACTTGTCTTGCATGTATTTATCCTGGACTGTGTGGCTTCACTTGTGTCTAGTGTAAAATATACTGTATTTGCTCAAATATAAGAACCTGAATATAAGATGACTCCCCAAACTTTGGATATTAATTTAGGATAAAAATAAAAAGTGTGAATATAAGACTACCCTAAAAAATAATAAAAAATATAATTTCCTGTTAATGCATCCCCCACAGAACATTCTTTCCCCCCTACATTTACCAAATGCATCCCCCACACAGCCAACACCGCCCCCTAGACTTAGCCAAGGCATCCCCCACAGCCATCTGCCCCAAGAATTTGCCTTTGCATCCCCCCAGAGCCATCTGCCCCCCCAGATTTTGCCAATGCTGCCCCCACCCCTACCCCAGTCTTAGCCAATTCTGCTTCTGCCCTCTCCCACCCTCCACCAATGCTGCTGCTTGTGCCCCCTGCCATCCTCACCCTCCACCAATGCTGCTGCTGCCTCCTCCCACCCCAACCCTTCACTAATGCTGCTGCTGCCTCCTCCCACATGTCAGAGCTATTGAACAGTAATCTCGAGACTGGTACATATGAATAAAGCAGAAGCAAAGGAGAACAAAATGGATGCCTCCTCCATTTTGTGTCAGTTTTTGGACATTCTTCTGTGTGTTCAAATCTTATTCTGTGTCCCTGAGGCTAAAAAAAAGTCTTTCACATCCCTAACTCTGTTATCTGAAACCAAATATTTTACTGATAAGTTCATAGTATCACCGGAACAGATAAGGTGGCAAAATTGTTATTTATACATAACTCCCAAGACATACACTGAGGATATAATTATTATGAAATGTTGTTAAATTATATTTACAGGGTGAATACAATGGAATTATTGATTGATTGCTTATTGATGTGACCCATAAAATCCATTATATATAGTATAGCTCAAGGGCAAAGAAAAGTTAAAGATGGCTTTTTGCTACATGACATCGGGATTGTGTATGTGTTTTATTAAGAGGATAAGTGATCAAGACAAATGATAGAAGTGCTGTTAAATGGAGCATAACAGAAGGATTGCTTGTTTTAGTCAATCAGGCTCCCTCACTTGAGTATCAAGAGTCGCAACTCTGCTAAATTTCTTCAAGAACATATGATACAAAGGTACACAATGAAATTAAGTTGCAACATTAATGGAAAACAAAAGTGTGATGCAGAAAGTCAGCAAGGTACATTGTCTACTTTTAGCTTGGTTCTGTAAGCTCTTCCAAATGAGATATTTCTGAGCCTGTTCTCTAAAAGCTTACAGAATGTTATTGGCCATTTAATTTAATTACAGGGAAAGTCTGGATCCAGTTACAGCCGCACTGCCTCCCACACAACAACATCCTTATTGGTACAGATAGTTTTCCACATTTAGTCGTTTTTATAATCTTTCTGCACTAAAATAGATGAGAAATGGAAACAAACAAGACACCAGGTGAAAGAAAAATTCATAAACAACCATCCCGGATGTAAAGCCTAGAGGAAATAAAGAATGATGCTGGTATTTCGACATCTAAATGGAAACACAGAGTGAATTGTGTATAATTTTCCATATCCCCCCCTTTTTTTAAACAGAATCTCGGTACAGCACATTAGGAGGGGGTGGCTGCAGCTGCACGGGGCTCTCTATTCAGGTGTTTTAACTACAAAGTTTGTATGGTATCATATTTCAGGGTTAGAACAATACTCTCAAACACATTCTATTGTATTTGAGAGTATTAAAGAGGTCTGTATTATAAAAAAAAAAAAAAATACATTTTCTAACATATAGAAAATGCCCATTGTTTTACAAGTATCATTGTTAATGTTCCAGTCAAGAGTCCCAGTATCAGTATCAGGTCTTTACAGGAAGTGTATGTCACACTGCATGCAAGGTAAAACTGTAAATATAATATCAATCACTAAAAGTTACCAATATTTTACCCACTCTTAGATATACTTATATTTTACAGTTATCCATTCACATCGTTGATTTCACTGGCATAACTCCCCTAATCTAGAGGAAATAAGTGAAACATATAGAATATATATATATAAACATACATTTTAATTGGTAACATTCAGTACTTTTATATCAGCAATACTGCCAAATAAACTATTTCTAGGTACCTTAATTAACTCACTGTTTTGTTTTTTTTTAATTTATGGCTGTTGCAACACAGTGATTACTGAGAAAGGTTTTACTCCTTGGGAGATAATTTAACAGACTTTTTATAATTTTGTGTCTTTTTCCTTTGTGTTAAGTTGTAGCTGTTGTTCCTAAGCAACATAACTAATATCTGGAACCACTGCCTGGAGTTGCATAGTTTACATTTATTACAGAGACAAGTAGGCTGGATCAGTTAATACAGATATTTCTCTAATAATACGTTAACTTCCTTCCATAAGCCTGATTCTTTAAAGTGGTATTGACCAGCATCTTAATGTAAAGGGCTGGGTGTCATCCTGGAGCATAGTGCATCAGGCTGGATGCTACTAAATTAATGATGCAATTTACTGCAGGCATTTTCAGGTAGTAGACGTAGTACACACTAGCCACCAGTTTTAAAAATTATAGCTACATTTTAACAGTGATAAAGAACACCTCATATGCCACAGAGGGGATGTCTTATTGGGACCACAATTGGTGCAGAGGTCCCAAATTTGATTTTTTTTTTAGGAACTAGTTCCATCAAAGTTGGGGCGACTAGTACCGTCAAATTTGAGGCAACTAGTCCTGTGACATTAGGGGCTCTCCTGTGTCTTCCTATGCAGATTGTACTAGTGGAATGGGGGCATGCAAAGGAAGTGAGCTATAGACACCTGGCGGGCTGGTCAAACTCAGGGACCTCTTTTGGTTCCAACTTCGTTGCATCACAGGACACTTCTCATATCTGATTCTCTGGCTAGCTTATTGCAGCCAATTATTAAGATGGAGAAAACACCCCAAACACACTTATATAACAGCTGATATTGCTCACATTACCTTGCTCTACATACAAAATTTATAAAACTGAAATGACTGAACTACAGGCCTACTGACTTAACTAGGCATATAACTAATATTTGGATTATAAGTGTAAATATGTACATTATACTTTGTAAGTGAACCACATGATGCACAGTTTGGAAATAAACTAAAGTTGAAAGAGATTCTCGAAAATTAACACAAATGAAGCATAACAAACTTGTAATCCTTTTTTCACCGTAAATGAACCATGACGTTTCCTTCTCAGGTTCCTCACAACAACGGCAAGATTCAACAAAATAAACTAGGGGTTGGCAAATTGAGGTAACATAGCTGATGCCTAACTTCATCACTAATCACCACCAGCCATCTTTCAGCTGATGTCTTTCAATATGCTCACTGCGCATGTGCCATGGTGTACTATAAGGAAGAGATTTGCAAATGGCTAAAACAAACAGTGTTAAATCCATGTTTAGCCCAGGCCCTTGCCAATGGGATCATTTTTTTTTCTTCTTTTCTTTAATCCAGCTCTAGGCGAGGGAGAAGAGTGTGTGCACCAAATGCATAGACTTCCTGCTCCGCCCCCTCGCGCACCGCGCTGTAGTGTCACCGGGCTGAAACAGAAAACCACCCACTTCCCTGTAATAAGGTGTAATAGTGGGGAGGGTGGACCATTTTGATGGGTGAACTTTTTTTTTCACCCAAAAAAACATACAAACTGCAGCTAAGGAGCACAACGCTACATTTAAACTCAAGACATATATATACTTCAAGGACCATGCTTTTCAGGACGTATATATATGTCCATCTTTGTTAAGGGGTTAATATCTTGAATAGTTTTAAGAAAGCAAGAGTGAGAATTGTGAGAAAGCAAGTGAGAATACATTTCCCAGATGTTGGAACAGCAGTTCACATGTTAAAAAATCCAACACAAAACAACTCTTTTACAGTAAAGGTTTTCATTTTTTCAGTCATACGTCACTTTTAACATTTGCAGATAATGATCGCAAGAGCTTCATGAAACCGAGAGAGATGGAGATTTAGAAGGATTTGCATCTGTACTTTTATGGTGCTCTGTTTTTTAGGCATCTTTCTTTACTTCTGATATTTGGCAGGGTAGTCTTTGCTCAAAATAACCTTCTGAGTGTTATTGTTTTATTGTTAAAGGCTGATGCGTAGAACATTAAGAACGTGGAGAGAAGACTCTGTGGAAAAGGTGTATTGTTAGTAGCAGAAAGCCACTATAAATAAATTCAGTATTCAAAGCAGAGATAACAATCCAGAAATGCTGTGGGATGTTTTTTCCAGTACATATCAGAAATCAGCACTTGCTGTTTTTCCACCATTCACTATTTAAGTAGTTTAAACAGATTTATATTTAGTACACGGAGAGGGGGAAGACGGGGGAAATGGACACTACATTTTCATTATTCAAGTATATCAAGTACAGGGAATGATAGATATTATGAAGACAGATCAGAAGTAGAGGGAGTTCAGGTAAGATCTATCCAGATTAATAGCAAAAAGTGTGTAGCAATCCAGAAAGTGTGGTTGAGAAGGATGGCTTCTTAAAGAACAAGTAACAAAACAGTAATTAAACAGTGTTTAGCTTGGAGTGGACCTTTATTGCAAAGTCAGATGCATTCTGTGAACGAGCTAATTTTGTAGTTAATATTCCTCCAAATGTCAGAGGAGAATCTAAGTTGTTGGGCCATGGGCTTAATTGTGAGTGTGAATAGTAGAGACATGAGGGGACAGTCTCTTCTAACACAGGTGTCCCATTCTTATTCCATACACAAGAGAGTGTTGTAATTAAAACCAATGTTCTCTATTAATATTGCTTTTCCCCCTTTTATGGGCATAGGCACGAGGGATTTGATTTTAAAGGAATATTTTAACCCCTTGGCGACACAGGACGGACTAGTGTCAAAACGAGCACTGAAAGCGGAGTTTTTCCGCTTTCAGTGCTCAAGCCGCATTGTAACGATGCGTGTGGAAGCATCGTACAATGCTAAAAAAAAAACCCGTCGGCATTTCGATCGCTCCAGAGAGCGATCTAAATGCCAGTTTTAAAGGCACAGCGCCTTTAAAACACGTGCATTGAAAAAATGAGCATAGGAAGCTAAGTGTTCCTGATTGCCTTGCAAGTCGAGGCAATCAGAAACACTCAAAAAAAATGCACGATCTTGGTCACCGAGTGACCAAGATGGCGCTGCCCTTCTAAGGGCAAGAGCACAGGAGGCAGGAAGTACCTGCTTCCTGTGCTCTCTGGCTGTCACACGATTGCCTCTTCACAGAGGCAATCAGTGACTGCCAGGCACACTGACAGGCAATGGGGATGTTCTGCTGAACATCCCCACTGACTGGTCAGATCAATATTAACCCTATATTGATCTGACCAGTTATGATCTGTCTCCCTCTCCTCACATTTTTTTTAGTGAGGGAGAGAGACAGATCAAAGTAAGTAAAAGTAAAAAAAAAACAATAAACACACAACACACAAATAATAAAACAATAAAAAAATGTTTATTAAAGCAATTCCCTTCGTTTAACCCCTTCCCTGCCACTGATCTTGCGTAAGCAGCGATCGTGCACATCAGCGCATTTATTTTTGCTGTTTGTGCATTTTTTAGGGTTAATTTTTTTTGTACTATGATTTATTATAGTACTACAAAGGCTCTTCTAAGAGTTATTAACCCCTTCTTTGCTGTCGATCACTGCTTACGCAATGATATTGACGCCAAAGCAATTTTTATCTGTCTGCATATTTTTTTTTTTTTACACATACCCGCTAGCGGATTACATGTAAAGTAAAAGTATTTGAGATTTTTTTAAGCTGTCTGAGCGCATAGCGATCAGTAACAGCGAATTAGTGGCAAAGGCGGTTTGGTGATTTCTAAATTAAGTTCACCATTCGCCCTGGTCAGATCAAA
Source organism: Pelodytes ibericus (assembly GCA_036172795.1). Taxonomy (NCBI): domain Eukaryota; kingdom Metazoa; phylum Chordata; class Amphibia; order Anura; family Pelodytidae; genus Pelodytes; species Pelodytes ibericus. The sequence continues at coordinate 114,053,853 of CM069859.1, forward strand.
ATTGGTCGGATCAATATTCACAAATATTGATCTGCCTCCCTCTCCTCACTTACATTTTTGTGACGGAAAGAGACAGATCAGTATTAGTGATATAAAATAACATTTTATAAAATTGGCAGGTTTTATGAAAGTCTTTCACTGTGTATTAACCCCTTCCCTGCCATTCATCACTGTATAAGCAGTAATCTTGCACAGCAACAGTATGTTTTGCTGTCTGCACTGTTTTATGGATTAATTACTTTGTACTGTAATGTATTACAGTACTAGATAGGCTCTTATAAGAGCTATTAACCCCTTCTTTGCTCGAGATCACTGTTTACGCACTGATTCTGAGGCCGCGGACTCAGGGTTCGATTTTGACCCTGGTCAGCTTTCTGATACATCATCTAGTGATGTATCGGTGGCTGCTGAGCCCTTGCCACAAGGAGTGATGGGTGTCTACCATTAAAAATTATATGGTTTGGTGGGGGTAAATTATATTGGCTGGCTTCAAAGATATATCCCATATAGGACACGGACGCAGGTTGACTACATGTCAAAATTCCAAGTTGGAATTTTGAGATGCGCACCTCACAAATGTTGCCTTCTAGCCAAAAAACAAACCAACAAACCTATGCATAGGTGCTATCCCTGTACTCGGGAGATGTTGCTGAACACATATTGGGTTGTTGTTTGGCAGTGACATATACCAGAATCTGTGAATTCATGCCTGAAGTACAATGCATGTGGAAAAAAAACTCCCAAAAAAGAACTACCACAAACTTTTACAAAGGCTGGTGGTAGAATTAGTACACATACAGTATTAAAATACCACCATTTGAAATAGCTTAGGATGTCTATTTTCCAAAAATATATGTTATGATGGGGTACAATTCATTGGACAGCTTCAAAAATGTTCCAAATGGAACATGGGCGCAGGCTGACTACATGTCAAAATTCCAGGTTGGAATTGCGCACCCCCTAAATGTGGCCTTTTAGCCCCAAAACAAACCAACAAACCTATGCATGGGGGGTATCCCTGTACTCAGAAGATGTTGCTGAACACATATTGAGGTGTTGGTTGGCAGTGGCAAATACCAGAATCTGAAAATTCCTGCCTGAACTACAATGTGTGTGGGGAAAAAATGACATCCCAACCCTTTGACATAGGTTGGTGGTAGAATTAGCACTTGGAAAGTGTTAAAATACCACAGCTTTAAATACCCTAGGATGTCTAGTTTTCCAGAATATATGGTTTGATGGGGTAAAATACTTTGATAGGCTTCAAAAGTGTCCCAAATGGAACATGGGCGCAGGCTGACTACATGTCAAAATTCCAAGTTGGAAATGCACCCCCCCTAAACGTGGCATTTTAGCCCCCAAACAACCCAACAAACCAATGCATGGATGGTATCCCTGTACTCAGGAGATGTTGCTGAACACATATTGGGGTGTTGTTTTGCACTGACACATAACAGGATCTGTGAATTCATGCTCGAAGTACAATGTATGTGGAAACAAAACATTGAAGAATTACTAACCTAAAATTTGACATGGAAAGTGTTAAAATACTATCATTTGAAACACCCTAGGGTGTCTAGTTTGCTAAAATGTATGGTTTTGTGGGGTAAAATACACATTCTGGCTTCACAAATGTCCCGAATGGAACATGGGCGCAGGTTTTCTGTATGTCAGAATTCCAAGTTGAAAAACCAAAAAGCGCACCTCTCAAATGTGGCCTTTTAACCCCCAAATAATCTAACTAACCTACACATGGGTGGTATCCCTGTACTCAGGAGATGTTGCTGAACACATATTGAGGTGTTGTTTGGCACTGACACATAATAGGATCTGTAAATTCATGCCCGAGGTACAATGTATGTGAAAAAAAATTACTACCCAAAACATTGACATAGGCTGGTAGTATAATTAGTGCATGGAAAGTGTTAAAATACTACCATTTGAAATACCCTAGGTTGTCTAGTTTTAAAAAATATATGGCTTTGTGGGGTAGAATACACTTTCTGGCTTCAAAAATGTCCCAAATGGGACATGGGCGCAAGTTTTCTGCATGTCAGAATTCCAAGTTGGAAAACCAAAATGCGCACCCCCTAAATGTGGCCTTTTAGCCCCAAAACAAACCAACAAACCTATGCATGGGTGGTATGCCTGTACTCAGGAGATGTTGCTGAACACATATTGAGGTGTTATTTGGAAATACCCCTTCACATTTTAAAGTAATGTTTACCTAAATTGCAATCTATGTGAAAAATTAAAAAAAAAGATTTTTTGCGCAAACTTTGGCAAATATTGGTGGTAAAATGGCTCCATTAAATGTGTCAAAATACCCCAAGTTAAATGCCCTGAGTGGTCTAGTTTTCAAAAATATATACATGTTGGGGGTCATTCATGGATTTAGTACAGAAATCAGTGTTACAATGTCACTATCACTAATTTTGAAAAAAAGGATTTTAAAATAGCTTTGCACTACTTATAGTTCTGGCCCTGTAACATGAATAAAAAAGCACAAAAACATAAAACATGGGCTATTTCTGAACTCAGGATATATATTAGAAACTATTTAGCAGTGTTTTTTTGTTGTCTCTTGTATATGAGTATACGATTTTTCAAATAAAAGTCATAAAAAAAATTTTGTTTTCATTTTTTTTGCCATATTTTATTATTTTTTTTACATCAAATGATATGCTATTATCAAAATAATGGTATCAAAAGAAAGCCCTTCTTATAACAATAAAAACGATATATAGTTTGTGCGGGTACACTAAATGAGACAGAAATAAATTACAGCAAAACACAAACACCTCAGAAATGTTAAAACAGCCCATGTCACCAAGCGTCGGACAAGCTAAAAAAGTCATGTCACTAAGGGGTTAAAGGCATAATACGGTTTTAAAGGTGTTTTGCATCTGTTTGAGGGAAATACTGTGAGTGACCCTGTGTCTGCCCATCTACCGTGAGATTGGAGTATGAGAGTGTGTCCAGTCACAGTTACCTATAATAGAGGGTGCATATTTTTTTTGAAATGTGAAGCATTTTAAGAAATGCGTCATAAAATTTAGCTTGTTAGCTATAGAAAATGTTTAGTTATAACACAAAAGCAGTCAGAAAACAGCTTCAATCAACTTTATGCAAACAAAACTACACATTTATAGTGCTAATGAGAATATGTGTAGGTTAAGTCAGATGAGGTTGCTGTCAAATGGGACGCATTTGGCCCATGGGCCACACACTGGACAACTCTGATATATAAAGTCATGCTAAAATAGATAACAATGGTAGTTTTTATTATACAAAAATAAATCATTCATAAGGTAAAAGTGGCACTAAATAATGTTTTTAACTTTTTCTTCTTCAACAGAAAACATAATACCAGAGTTCACATAGAACTCGCTCAGCTGACCAGAGCATGGGCTCGCCTGTGAAGTCTAATAGAACCCAACTGTTTCTCTCTGCTGTTGCAAACAGAGACCTCATTTTATGCAATCACTGTAATTACTAAATAGAAATGAAAATTAACCAGTAAATTTTAAGTAAGAAAAATAGTTGCAGTTCTATATTTCTACATTTAAATAAAAATGCTGAGTGCCACATTTAGATGGAAAAATTAGGCATGGTTTAGGTGGCAAGGGGTTAACATTACCCCAAAGCAAACATGCAGAATTACATCCCCTTTTCATCTTTGCCTATGTCGTGCTTGCTGCTTGCAGGTCATTCTCTAGGAAACGGAGGTCTTTCTTGTTTATGTATGGCCATGAATACATTTTACCCTTGCAATGGGATTAAATTGCATCATCGTAAAGCACTTAAACACATGACTCTGGGGGCAATGACTTCAGCCTGCAATGAGTCCTTTGATTTCTTTTGTACTGTGGAAGCCCTGGAAGAAGATGTACGGAGACAAACATCATGACGTCCAGTATGTTACCAGCTAAGAAACATACAATGTAACCCACTATGGCTGTTATCTGCTTGGCACATATTGCAGGGTATGTCAACTAAGGCACATTTAATTCCACAAAATTATCCCTGGTACAACTTAATGACTGCATCCTCACCATTTAAAGTGCCACTAAACTGTTTTTTTTTTTACTTGAGCTTCTATTATAGAAACACAAATGAAAATATGAGGGGCACTAGTATTTTTAATGTACATGCCAGTTTATTCTCTGACCATCAGCCTGTTGCAGAGCCCCAACAAACTCCAATCTGACAGTGCAGGGCAAGCTCCAGTGCTGATTGGTATGCCAGCATCCAGCTGAGCTCTGCTTCGTTTTAGAGCCAGAGCTCAGTGTAACATATATATTGGGTTTACTTCAGCAAGAGTTATAAATAAAAAAGGTTGATTGTCCTTAAAATAATGTTACTATGTTACTGTTCAATTATGAGATACTTTTCTCCTCTCTCAAACCTAAAGTGGGCTTGGCACATTTCCTGTTTTTTCATTACTAGAAGTGGTACTTTAGATCCTGTTTGTAACAGTACAAGAGGACTAACTGCCCATCAATAAGTAGGCTTGTCCATAGCACTGATAATGAAATAAAGTGTGAGTAAGTAAAAGCATACCATATAAATTAAGCTACATAGTAGTTTAGGTTGAAAATAGACTTGCTTCCATAAAGTTCAACCCTTTTCCTATCCCATGTGTACTGTTGTTGATCCAAAAGAAGGCAAATAAAAACCCCTTTCATCAATTTCAAATTTTGCTTTTAGTCGGGGGAAAAATTCCTTCTTGACTCCAAACTCAGATTTGTCCTTGGATCAACAAGCACTAAATACATATTAATGTCTATACTAACATGTATAGCCCTCTATGCTCTGCTTTATTTAAAAAAAAAAAAAGTATCCAGGCCACTTTTAAAGGCATCTAACGTATTTGCTAGAACCACTTATTCAGGCAGTGAATTCCATATCTTAATTGTCCTTAATATAAAAAATCCCTTCTGATGTTGTAGACTGAATCTCTTTTCTTCAAGTCTTAGTGGGTGACCTCTTGTCCTTTGTACTGTTCTGTTAATAAACAGGCAGTGCTGTATTTACCGCGAGGCATCCTAGGCGGATGCCTATGGCGGCAAATTTGGGGGGGGAGGGGGGGGGGCAGCGCCCCCCAGCACTGAAAAAAAAATGTAAAAAAAAAAACGTGGCCCTTTAAAAAAAAAAAAAATAGACCACGCTTGCAGGCAGAGACGGAGGTGAAAGGGGATCGGAAGATCCCCCCTCACCTTCTCTGCCTGCCAGGCTGCACGGGGAGCTGAACAGGCAGCACAGAGAAACCTCCGTGCTGCCTGTTCGGCTCCCCGTGCAGTGTGCCGACACGGAAGTGCCGACAGTCACGTGACGGGCGCGCTGACTTCATACGTGCGCCCGGTCACGTGACTTGTCGGCACAATCGCCGGGAAGCCGAACAGGCAGCATGGAGGGACCATGCTGCCTGCCACTAGCCACCAAGGAAAGGTAAGTGCTGATGGGAGAGTGTGTGTGTGTGTGTGTGTGTGTGTGTGTGAGACTGAGTGTGATGGGAGTCAGAGTGTGTGTGATGGGAGACAGTGTGTGTGACTGAGTGTGATGGGAGTCAGAGTGTGTGTGATGGGAGACAGTGTGTGTGACTGAGTATGATGGGAATAGGAGTGTGTGATGGGAGTGTGTGTGTGATGGGAGTATGAGCTTGATGTGAGTCTGAATGATGGGGCATGTCTTAGGTGTGTAACGTGGGTGTGCAGCTTGGGTAGGGGTGTGCCCGGATTTTGTCTGCCTAGGGCAGCACAAAATCAAGATACACCACTGTGAACAGGTCATTAGAAAGCCCTTTGTATGGGCCCTGTATGCTCTAGCATGGTTTCTCTAGCATGTAAGGAAAAGGAAAACAAAACGAAATTTGGGCTTGCAGACTAAAACAGTCATACGGTAATGTATTCAGCTCCAGTAGTAGTTCCAGTAGAAAATGGCACTGAATCATAGCGTGAAACGTGTCATGTTGTGAGACACCTTTGATTTTTTCCCCCATATGTGGTTGTGAAGACTTTTTGTATCAGTCACTTGCACATGAATAAATCACTTTTTGCATCCATCTTCATGAGTGCCATTTTCTCTGCATTTTCTGCCTCTTCTCTAGCATGTACACATTTAACTTTTCCAGAATTTCTTCATAACTAAAACTTTCCATTCCCTTTATTAGTTTTGTAGCCCTCCTCTGCACTCTCTAGTTCCATAATGTCTATTTTTTTTAAACGTCCAAATTCAAACCGCATATTCAAGGTGATGTCTTACCATGAACCTCTAAAAGGCAGAATAATATCTTCCTCCTGTGATTCAATGCCCCTTTTATTACATCCCAATATCTTATTGGCCTTTGCAGCTACCAAGTAAGGGTATCAGAGAGTGAAGACACTCCATGATGCTTCTTACCTATATCCAGAACAGCAGTTAGGGTGAGTTGGCTGGGCACAATTTAAATGATGCAGTGATAGTCCAGCTGAGACTAATAGAAATTATAGTCATCAGCTGAATATGTTAGGTGTAAACATCAGGACCCATGATGCCCAGCCAGCAAGCTAAAAGTCTCCCAAAATGTGTTTTAAACTACAACTGGTTAACTACTAATTAGACTACTTATGTCCAGCTAATTATATAATAATGGGAGCTATACTGTACCACCCTGGCTTTATACATTTTCTTGTTATTTATATAACTTTCTTTATTTTCGGCAAAATAACAGTTATGAAATTACATTGGGGGCGCAATTTTCTATTCTTGCTTAGGGCACAGAAAGCGCTAGCTACGGCTCTGCCTATATCATTTGTACTCCAGTGAACTTGTTTTTCTCGCTACCATGAAATAATTTGTGTACAATACAGCACTTTCCATCAACCACTAGTATATTGTAATGTCTCACAAAACCATTTTCCTTATGTAGTGACAAGACATTGTTTCATTTCAAGTTAGGTCACTCACAATTTAAAAAAGGGTGTTATTCCTAATCGTTTACCCATCTTACCCTATTCCCTGCATCCACCAAATTAGCAGTGACAATTATAGCCAAATCTATCGCAACTGAACATCGATACAAACAAATGTGTAATGAAACTTGAATAAATACATTTACCAAAACAAAGAACACAAAAACACAGTAATAAATACTGTGGAAACTTAGCAGGTAAATAAATTTAGCGATTTTTATGTGTGTCACCTGCACAACTTCATAATGGATAAATACATATAACTGAAAAAAGCAGGCAAAGCACAGTATTTCCCAGAATGATACTGTTTATAAAACAGATACAAATCAAATAGTCTTTATACAACCACATATCGCTGGACAATGATTTTCTCAAACTGCAATAAGAAGAAACACTTACTCTACTTGTCAATGCACATTCATTTAAAGGAACACTAAACTTTTTTTCACTTGTGCTTCTAATATAAAAAATATGAAATTTTAGTTATTCCTATAGTGAGGATGAACTGGCGTGTACTTTTGATTGCACACGCCAGTTTATCCTCTGACCGACAGCTGCCACGCTTCCATAAGAAGCAGGCAGCCGTCTGCTCGGTGACCGTCTCTCTCTGCTAGCACAGAGGGAGCCCTCGTTTTTACATGGGAAAAAGGAGGGTCTCTTGCTGCGCTAGCAGCGAGAGACCATCACATTTGGCTGTCAGCACATGACAACCAGGAACTGCTGTGTCTTGCATGTGAAACAAACCAGTTAGTAAACCTGCGTGTATCTATTAAGATACATGTCGGGTTTACTTACAAATACCTTGCTTAAAGGAAGTAAAGGTTAAACAAAGTGCAATGTCCCTTTAAATCCTAAACATGGACAACCTCTGGAGTCTTGGTGTTATGAGAAGCTATTGGTCAACTTTGGCTGTGCCATGGCTCCTTACTATAAATAATGACGTGTACAACCTGATTTTTCTGTTGAATGTTATGTTACCATGATCAATGTTTAGTAAAACAAAAATGCTCTTGTGCGTGAGATCCTCTGATTTCCAATCCTAATTTTATTTGTAATTTGAGAAAGATAATTTAAAAGAAGAATCTAATGTCCTAAATAGAAATATCCTTATTACACATTCTCAGACGATGGAATCAGTGACGCTGCAAGAGAACGAGATAGCAATAGTGGAGACATCAATCGTTAACAGTTACACTGGTCCAAATACCATAGGAAAATTTGACTCTATGAAATGCAAAGCAGATTAGTCTTTCTTCTGTGTGTGTGACCATCATGGTTGATCAGGGTCACATATAATTTCTATGTTCTATGTATCCGAAGGCAGTCACTGAACATCTATAAGAATATCTGGATCAATACGTCAATTAGCTTGTTCTGTTTTGCTATCCTAATTCACATGTAATGACATGTTATTTGTTTAGTTTAGAAATTCAATTGTAGCTAAACCAATAAAGAAGCAACAATCCATTTTGAATCCTTGCCAAAGAATTCTGGGTTATGCTGATGAAATTACTTGAGTTGGCCATGAATCAATATTGAATTTCTAGAAAATAAAAATCATATAGAAAGGAAATGACTTTGTCAGAACAAAAGAACATTTAATGGCATAGCATTCGTATAAGTAAAATGCATGCCAGAGTCTTCATGTATATGTACCTAACATCTTCAATATATTACACCAAACCAAATTCTAATGTTCCCCAAAAAAATGTCCTCAGATTCCTCAGCTTCCATGAATTCCTGTCTAACCAAAGCTGCTTTGTAAGTGAAGGGCAAACATCTCATACACAGGGACATCTGTTTAACAGACTTCCTCCCATTCTATATGATGCCCATGTTTATCTGAAAAACATATGTACACCTTTTACCTCAGTAGAAATGAAATCCCATGCCAAAATGACATGGTAGAGATTGAATATCATTAGCTAATTAACAAAATGAATATATTCTTGCACTACTGCAAAAGTTGGTATTTTATGACCAGCGAGATAATGACAATATTTTAAACCACAGTCCTAGGACATGTCATTATTAATATATTTTTTTAAATACATTTTTTATAAAAAAATGTTATTGATACTTTTTGCAAATTTATAGGGGGATGAAAAAGGGATACAGAAAAAAGAAAAAACGGGGAGGGGAAGGGAGGCAAAGTGAGGGGGACACGCAGTAATGCTGGACATGTCATTATTAACCCTGTAGTGACATGACATTCTTCACCGTGTGACATATACACTTTTAACATTTCTGCTGTGTTTGTGTTTAGCTGTAATTTTCTTCCCATTTACTGTACCCACACAAATTATATATTGTTTTTATCCACATAAGATGGGCTTTCTTTAGATACCATTATTTTCATCACATCATATAATATACTATAAAAAAAAATAGAATATGATGAAAAATATCTAAACACATAAATAAAAAAATACCTGGTAAATAGATTTGTTCTGAATTTAGAAATAGCCCATGTTACAATGTTTTTGCAAGTTATAGGGCAACAACTTAAAGTGGCATTCAAGTAACAAAATGTTTAAACAAGTGTAAGTGTCCTACCTATTATGTGTACAAGCCATCATTTGCAAATGTGCCATAAAAATAATGAATTTTCTCATTAAACTAATATAAATCATTTGTTTTTTTTTAGATTTGTACATACAAGTACTAGTCAAAGAAATTTGTTCTCAACTATGAATAAAATGTCAAAATGCTACCAGCCTAGCAATTATTTATTTTAAGAATCCATTCACTTAAAGATACCATGCCAATATCTAAAGATCCCAATCAGGAAAACCAAAAGCAACATTTTATTATTATATATTTGCCAGATTATTAATTTTGATTTAAGGGTCTGTTTAATCATGCAACATGTAAATACATGTAAAATGTCAAAGTAATAAAACAGAGGCAAAATTAGCTTGGAGAGGCACTTTAAAATTTCATAGTGGAAGTTTCAATTCCCAGGACAAACGTGCTACAAAAACTAAAACAACAATAACAAAAAGAAGAAATAAATTATTTTAAAATTTTCATCGTTAATATACATTTATTTGTCCAGTTTTTTTTTAGACTGTAATTATGCTTTAACATACCACAGTGTCACTTTGTCCCACTGAACTGCCCCTGCAGAACATGCCACAGTGTCACTTTCCCCAACAGTACATGTTACTTTGCCCCACAGAACATGCCACAGTATCACTTTGGCCACAGCCAATTTGCCCATTATGCCACGATTAGCCTGTAAATTAATATGCCACAGCCAGACATTCAGATTGCCAATTAATCTGCCACAGCCATTTTCCCCATTAATATGCACTATTAGCCTGCTCATTAATATGCCACAGCCAATTTTCCCATTAACCTTCCAGTTATTTTGCCCATTTGCCAGTCATATTTTGCCCATTTGCCAGTTATTTGCCCATTTGTCAGTTATTTGCTCATTTGCCAGTTATGTGCCTATTTGCCAGTTATTTGCCCATTTGCCATTTATGTGCCCGTGTTATATTGCCCATTTGCCAGTGTTATTCTGCCCATTTGCCAGTTATTTGCCCGTGTTATATTGCCCATTTGCCAGTGTTATTCTGCCCATAATTTGCCAGTTATTTTGCCCATTTGCCAGTTATTTGCCCTTTTGCCAATGTTATTTTGCCCATTTGCCAGTTATTTGCTCATTTGCCAGTTATGTGCCCATTTGCCGGTTATTTCCCCATTTGCCAGTTATTTGCCCATTTTCCAGTGTTATTTGCCCATTTGCCAGTTATGTGCCAGTTATGTGCCCATTTGCCAGTTATGTGCCCATTTGCCAGTTATTTGCCCTTTATGCACTCATTTGCCCGTTATGTGCCCATTTGCCCACCCCCCCCGTACTTTCCTGTATGCTGCTCGTCGGCCGTCTCCGCAGAAATGTTTCCTGCACAAATATAGCCACTGGATGTGACGAAAATCGGGCTGCTGCTGAGACAGTCACACGGGCAGCGAGGGCCCACGGGGCAGCTGCTTTGGGCCCCACGAATGAATGGGCCCTGAGCAGCAGCCCCGTTTGTCCACACATTTATTTTTTTTACAATTTTTTTTCTGTGCAGGGGTCTGAGGGCGGCCGGGCCCCTGGAGTGACGGGCCTGGTCGCAGCTGTGACCCCTGCACCAGTGGTCCACTGCCTGTAACAGTCCAAACGCTATGGTTATCTATTGTTCTAGCATTCAAAGGACTAGAAAAAGGAGATAGAATTAGCTCTTTAAAAAGGGTTGATTGTATTTTGTTAGAAACATCACCAAACACTAACACCATTTTATTTTTATCAGACGTAAACATTTACCGGATAGACTCAAACAATGTGCTTCTTTTGATTAAAAAATGTCTATCTTTCTCATAACAAAAGGAAGCAAAATGACGTACTCTTTCAGAGAAAGACTAAATATTAAACTATAGCTGGTTAAACAAAGTATTGAGTAATTCCACAACACACACTGAAGACATTTAGCAATCATGGAAAATATGTATTTTGCTTACATGATGTATACATATACACAGATATACATTTTTTTCGCCTTTAACAGAACACTGAAACCAACCAGGGCAATTTAAAGTATAATAAATTAATTCTCAAGATACAGGGAATGATGGATTAAGATTTCATACAGGTATGACACTCTTTAGTCACTTTACTGACCCACAGGACTAAATAAAATGTAGAATAATCAAGAATGATCAACCATCTGCTCTGCATACAGTCCAATTATCAAGCCACCAAAGTGTTATTGCTATTAAAAAACATTATTAAAGCATGCATGATTAAACCTTGGGGAACAACAAAGATTTAATGACAAAATCTATGTAAATTATTCGCAAGAGACTTTCCATAAAGCAGTAAGCATATAACACTGAAAACATTGTCTGTCTTTTATCCTCATTTTGCAATCAATTCTGTTTATTGTTTCCTACGGGCAGCTGCAATAGTTGGTATTTTACAGCAAAGCCTGTGCCAAAATTTTCAGCGATCTATCCCTCTGCAGGTGCATTATTCAGAACTCTTTCGACAGATATAATGATTTAGGTACTCATGGAATTACACTTTGGAATGATCTCAGTTTCACCACAGTCTCTAGTAGGTCTAAAGAGAAACTATGTCATAAGAAATCCTCTTCCTCAAATAGTAGGTTGTATTATTTTGATTTTGTCAACTGAAGATGCAGTTTTCCATTCTACCTTTCCCTTCACAATGTGCCAGTTCTCACTTTCCCCTATGTTCTATAGCAGTGATGTCAACTACAGCCATCCAGCTGTTGAAGCCTCTTAAATGAGAGTGTATACGGGAAATATAGGCATTTTGCACTAGGATATATCCTACCAAACACATGCAATGATTTGCAATATAAACACAATTTTAAATGTAAACCGTTATTCTCCAAAACCCGAGAGACCAGACTGTGGCAATAGCTTTACCACATTTTAGAATTACCTTACTTAAAATAATTAAACCAAATGTTCTGAAAAAATTACCTTATCTTTTATTCAAATGCAAAGCTGAGATCCTGGGTCCCCGCAGACCTATAGGGACCTGAATCTCACTAGAACCCTCCGACTTCTCTGTCACTCAAGCAACCAAAGGCAGCTGGAGAATCTGTGCACCTGGGAAGTGCATAGACATCGCCACTAAACTGCCAGGGATGTGGTAAGTTAGGGCAGGGACAGGGTGCCGTGACAATTCCTGGGGTGAAATATGTATGCAATGACAAGTCTTGGGGTGCAATGAAAAGTCTTGGGGATCCTGGAGTGCATTATGGGTTCAATGGCAAGTCCTGGAGTGCATTGGAAAACGTTGTGGTGCAATAGAGGTGCTTTGGCAAGTCCTGGAGTGCAATATAGATGTAATAGCAAGTACTGGGGTGTGATATAAGTGCACTGGCAAGTGCTTTGTGTGCAATATGGGTGTAAATGGCATGTTTGTGAAATTTGGGTGCAGTGGCAAATCCTATGCATGCAATGGCAAGTCCTATGGGTGCAAAAGCATGTGCGCGCTATGGGTGCACTGGCATTTACCATTGCACGCAGGACTTGCCACTGCATCCATACATGCAATAGGTGAAAAGTGTGTGTAATGGCAATAAGTGAAAAGTGTGTGTGCAATATGGGTGCAGTGGCAAGAACTTTGTGTGCAATTTGGATGCAGTAGCAAGACCTATGAGTGCAATGGCTAGTCCTATAGGTACAATGACTATATGGGGGCAGTGGAAAGTCTTCTAGGTGCAGTTGCAAGCCCTTTGGGTACAATACTATTCCTGTAAATACAGATGAGATAAATAAAAACAAAAAATGCACTTTTTCCCAATAGATTTTATTAACTATATGAAAAAAAGTTTTCATGTGAAGCAATATTTCTTTTGAAAACTTTTTTTTCCTAGAGGTTAACCCTATATTTAGGACTTTTCTTTATTCATTAAGATCAAAAGTTTGGTGTGTCGCCTTACAACTAGGGTCACCTTATATTTGAACAAATACGGTATTTTTTTAGGATCCAGTTTCTCACTAAAGAGAGGCTAATAGAAATATTGAGTTTCTAACATTATAACCGTGCTCCTCTTTACAGTTTTAGAATCACCAGAGCACAACGCAATGTATTGTGTTTCTCAATACACTTTCCCGTCTATGCCACAACAAATCAAGAGTTTAACTTAATGTCCTACTGGTGTGAAAGTCATATCCATGGAAACATGGCAGCAATCCACAGAGGTAGTAGAGCCTAATAGAGAAGTTCGTACATTGCATACACCAACATCTTTCACGTGCCCTTTCTGAATTCATAATGTGGTTTCACATATGTTGTCCTGCCACAATGTAACATACTCTAGAGGAAGTGTCTTGTTACCTGATAACTGTTACTCAGATGTGGGGGAAAAAAGTGACAGTGATAAAGTTTTTCCATAACACAAAAAGCTTTAAAAATTAAATAGAAATATAGTTGTGTGAACAAATGAATCTGTCATGTGACTTAGAGGTGATCTAACTGTATATGATGATACCTTTGTATATTAAATACACCTAAGCAGCTCTGGATGCATGGAATTACATAACAATACAAGTAGGATCGAAATGTGAGTCCCAAGATCACCTACTCCTGATCAAGGTAAAGGTCAATTTAAATTTAAGATGGGAATATAGCTATACCTTACAACTCACATATTTAAAATATCTATTTCTTTAAAAACAAATGTAGCTGAAATGTAACAACTCTTAGAATATTTGCATTGTTTATACAGTTTCATAAATAAAAAATATTGGGTTATTTCTCCCTCAACTTCATTACAACTAATTATGTGTTTATAATTAGTGACTGCAATATTTTAGTTAAAGCAAATATGCTAACCCTGCTATTTTTGACACTTGCTTTCACCACATTAGCTGCCAATAAGTAAAAGGTCTAGCTTGCCCATCTTAAGAGACATTTTTATAAGTGAGCTGTAACTGTTCCTAATGTACCTGTATCTTGAAAATTACTTTGAAGAAAAAAGTAGGATAGCATCTCAAATACACAAAATATTTGCAAATACTTAGCATAGCAGCTGTTAACCATTCTGCCTATATAACACTTGTCAAATGTTGATGCATAATATTAACCCGTATGGCTATATTAGCACATATAATTATAGAGAAATCGGCACACATGACTTTTGCAGTACACTTTACATGCTCAGTTAATAGCATGTCAAATTACTGAAGTATATTAATTCATGAGGAACCTGAGCTTTTCATGTAATATCAATACTCTGGAACAGTGTGCATGCAGTGATGAGCTGGAGGTGTGTATGCTATGTAAAAGAGATTATAAGGAACATTACTGAGGGGAGACACAACTGACTTCAATAACATGTTTTCTCCATTTTAAGAATCAATAAATATTGGATGTCAAGGCAGGCAAGACTTGGAAAAAACAGTCCATAACTAGAAGATTTATGTATCCTTTGCAGAAAAACATTCACTCCCACGCACCTTTGCAGTCTGTAAAGCAAGATTAATAGGGAATCTGTTTCGTTCTAGTTTGTTATGTTAAAATGTACTTACGTTTAAAAGATGCTGACAGCATACTTAGTATTCCACAAATGGTTATTTAGGCATAGTTCCATTATAAGTATAAAAAATAAATAAATAAAAAAAAAAATAAAAAAAAAAATGCTGTGTAATGCTTATGTTTTCATGTTTTGCAACTGTCCATATATTTAAAAATAGATTTAATTATATTAATGCAACATCCAGAGAAGGCTCAGGAGATAAAGGTGTACCACCTGAACAGCCAAACTCTGTACAGGAAGCATGAAATAAAGTGGAGTACAGCCGGAAACTAATCTTACAAAGTTACCATGGTGATAAAGGTAGGAACACCAAAGAAGGTGAGTAGCGTGTGAAATGTTTTCATTTGTCCATGTGTAAGACTTTGAACATGTGTTGCATTTAATGGGAATTGTTACCAAACATGACCAAATCATAAGTTCTGCAAGGTAAAAGTATCACCAGAGCACAATAACAAATACAGTGAGGCTACAATAAGACAAAGCTTCCCAAGCATAAACCCAGTGGACAGGTACCACTTATCCTTCACTGTTTATTAATGACGGCTGCATATGTGAATTGATGTGAAGAACAAAGTTCCATTAAGTACTTGTCGGGAAATGAAGGAAAACATGTAACACTGTGGGCCTTCAAATCAAATTTTTTTTTAACACTAAGGTTCTTTTTTCCAACATTTTCAACTGAGAGGAAAAAAAGAAGAAATTGCTTGATGATTTTTTTTCCAGATTGTGATTCCTCTGTTTATTACATTCCACTATTTTGTTTTATTAAGCTTGTGTTGCTGTAGATTCCAAAACAACTTTAAAATTCAGGCTTCAAATTTGGCCCTGTTTAAATTTTCATTGTCTTCACAAAGCATGCAATAGTTTTTACCACAATATTCTCCAGTAGAAAATAGGCTTTATAACACTTTAAGGTTGCTGAAATTAAATGGCATTTACAGGAGTCACATTGTGTAAAAAAAAAAGTTTGCAGTCACAAAATCCCTTCTACTGTTTTTGAAATGAACTAAGCAAGTGAATGTAATCTAAACCTATGAGTACGTCCAAAGGTATGAAATGCATCAGGCACTTATTGCCAGATGAAATGTCATGAATTCTTTATCATCTGCTTGGGACAATCTATGGTTGTTTAGCAAACCAGAATCTTATTAATGCTTCCAGAGATGACCGTATTGTCCAGATAATATGCTGCACTCCCCCATCCCCCCTTCCCCCCCCCCCCCATTAAAATCCTTAAATTAGGTGTGCAGCCTGAACCTGGGGTAAAGTTATTCAGAATGGCAAGTGTGGAGTCACGCTACCAGTGTGCAGACAGACTGACCCGATTAAGCAGAGCAATCCAAGCTCTGATGGTAGTGTGGTCCATCTTCTAATATGATCCCCAGTACAGAATTGCTGCACACTTTCGTTCCGCTCTGTTCTTGAGCACCTCAGTCTGTGCTAGTGGGCAGGTGCACAGTGAGCTTCCACATCTACAAGTTGAGTTGTTGGTCGAAATATAAGGAGGTGGGAGCATCAACCTACAAAAAAAAATGTGTATCTATAATCTGTGTTGCTGCATTGTCCTGATTATAGGACGCACTTTTTTTCCTGAATTTAAATCCTTAAAATATCGGTGCGGACTATAATCGGGACAATGAGGTAAGCAGAATTATATTATTTATATTTATGTTTCAATCGGTTTTTATTGGTATTTTTCATGTTACATAACGTACATTTATTGCCACAATTTACAGATAAGGGAAAAAACAGGGAGAAAAATTAAGATTGGCGACGTGTGGGGGTACAGAAAAGAGAGAGGGGAAGGTCAACAAGGGGGTATCTGTTGAGGTTACGGGTTACATGTATGGGCGGGCAGCCTCTGAGAGTGCCCACCAAAAAACAATAGATATGCTTAATGGTCTACCTTGTGTCTTTGACTTGGCTTATTTGCCAGTTGGTTGATTCTTGTGGTCCAAGCATGTAATTTAGGTATATTACCAGTTCCCATGCAAGCTACTATCTCAGGGCTTTCTTGCGTGCCATTCTGGGGCAGGTGCCTTTTGTGAGTTGATATACTGAAAAGGATTTACGTGTTAGCTGTGATGTATGTTTGGAATGAAGAGCTGTCAAGGAATTCCAGCCAATGGAACCATTTCTCTGTGTATTTCACTGAAAGCTGCGGTGTGTCCGCTGCCATCTCTGCCATACGCCTAATTTCTTCTACTTGACTGACCCATTCACTGATCGCGGGGGCCTCACTCGACTTCCAGTGAGCTGGAATGAGAGCGTTTGCCGCCGCCACCAATGTAGGGAGCAGGGATTTCTTGTATTGGGCGGGGGTCATTGGGGTGTGATGTAGTAGTAGGTTAGCGGGTTTGAGCAGGGGGGGCTTGTCTATTATGTGCTTCAAAATGTTGTGTATGGCTTCCCAGTAGGGTGTTATTTTATTGCATTCCCACCAGATGTGAAGAAGTGAACCCATGGATGTCCCGCAGCGCCAGCAGAGACCATCATGTGGTTGTGCAAATTGTTGGATACGTGCTGGGGTCATGTACCACCTGGTCAACAGTTTATAGGCCGTTTCTTGTATTCTAGAGGAAATGGAGACATGGTGGACGTTATTGAACACTCTCTCCCACTGGTGTTGAGAGAGGACAATCCCCAGGTCCGCCTCCCATTTGCCCATAAAAGAGGGGAGGGGGGTATTGTCATCACACAACAACAGTGAGTAAAGTCTTGAAATGCCGTGTCTGCTGGGTTCTGATAGTGTGCATTCTTGTTCAAAATTTGTCATGGTTCTCTGTATTCTGTGACTGGCTGATATAGAGTTCAGGTAATGCTCTAGTCTATGGTAATGGAATCTGTCAAGAAAGGAGGGTTCTCCGCCACCCACTAGATTGTGGAGTGGGGATAGTTTGCCGTCTGTCATGAAATGGTACAGGTGTCTTGGTCGTATTCTTGTGCCTTCAGGCCCTGTTACCACTCGGAAACCTGAATGGAACTCAGTGTTGTTGGTCACTGGGGTCATGGGTGACGGGAAAGAGGTTAAACCATATTTGACACTTGTGGCATTCCATACTCGCATTGTTGCTTGAATGTGTGGACGAGTTTTGAGGGCGACGTCCCGGTTTTGCTGGGGTAACCAGAGTGAAGATGGCAAGAGCCCTTTTGTTTGACTCCTGTCTATGTGGACCCACTGCTTGTCTGCCGAGGCCCGGGACCACTCTACGATACGTAACAGGTGGAATGCCTGGTAATATAGTTTGAAGTCTGGTAGTGCAAGGCCTCCCCTGTTTTTGGGCAGGATCAACTGGGTGTATTTCCATACATATCTCAGGATAGCTGAACGGATAGATGCAAAGAACGCTTTCGGGAGGGCGATCGGTATTGTCTGGAACAGATACAGTAATCTAGGGAGTAGATTCATTTTCACTACGTTGATCCTACCTAACCACGTAACATGAGGGAATGCCCATGATTTAAGGTCCGATAGCATTTTGTCCAGCAACCGCTGGAAGTTGGCCCCATACAGGTGTGTTGCCTGGGTTGTGATACGGATCCCTAGATACGTAAGATATGAGGCGCTCCACTTGTAGGGGAAACTGGCTTGGAGGCCAGCCGCTTCTGCCTAAGGGATGGAAATATTTAGGATTGACGATTTGCTATTGTTAATTTTTAGATTGGATAATTGGCCATATGTTTTGAGCTCTTTCTGTAGGGAGGGTATGGAGATGCGGGGATTCGTGATAAGGAATAGCATATCGTCAGCAAATGCAGCAACTTTATACTGGGTATGGTTAATAGTGGGACCAGTGATGTCAGGGTTTGATCTAATTGCGTTTAGAAAGGGCTCAAGTGACAGCGCGAAGAGGAGAGACAAGAGAGGGCAACCCTGTCTCGTCCCATTTGTGATCTGGAAAGGTTGTGAAAGAAGCCCGTTGACCCTGACCTGAGCTGTGGGGGCGTCATATAGTGCTGAGATCCACTGAAGAATATTGGGGCCCAATCCCTAAGTGTTTCATAGTCTCTAGTAGGTATTTTCAGTCGACCCTATCAAACGCCTTTTCGGCATCCGTCGATAGGAGTAGCATGCGGGATTTGGTGATTTGGGCATATTGTATAATGGACAGTACTTTTGACGTGTTGTCTTTGGCCTCCCTTCCTGGAATGAATCCCGCCTGGTCAGAGTGTACTAGTCTGGGGAGTTTGGGGGCTAGTCTGAGTGCTAACATTTTTGCTAATAATTTTATGTCAGGGTTCAGTAGGGAGATGGGTCTGTAGCCGGTGCATTGTTCCCCCGGTTTGTCTTCTTTGGGGAGGACTATGATTGTCGCCTTAAGGGAGTGTGGGTGAAGGGGGTGTCCCTGCAGAAGTGAATTGAAAACGTCCACCAGATATTGGCCTAAATCGTCTAGGAAAAATTTGTAATATCTTAGGGTCAGCCCGTCCGGGGCCTGGGGCTTTACCCATTGGTGTCACTGTTATTGCCGCCCTGAGTTCTTCTATTGTGATAGGTCTGTCCAAGTCATGTGCCTCGTCCGGTGACAATTTTGTTGTTACGTGTCTAGCTAGGTATTCCCTTATATTGTGTAATCGTCCCGGTTCGTTTTGTGCCGTTGCGGAGGCATTCAGATTATATAGGGAGGCATAATACTCTTTAAATGCCTCAGCAATTTGGGGGCATGTGGAAACTGCCTTGTTCTGTGCATTGTAAATCTTGGAGATACGTGCTTTCTGCGTGCGCTTGTGAAGGATACGGGCTAGAAGTCTACCACACTTGTTGCTATTTTCGAAAAAGAACTTTTTCGATCTTTGATGTAACATTCTATTTTTAAAAGTAAGCACCTTCGCTAGGCATTTCCTTTTACCAGTTAGGGCTTGAAACGTATCTGCTTGGGGTGAGCGTTTATGGGCCATTTCTAATGCTTGTATGTCTTTCGTTAGTGAGACAAGTTGGGCGTTATTAGCTTTCTTCCTCGCGGAACCTTGTGCAATGAAATGCCCCCTCATTACGCACTTATGTGCCTCCCATATCACCGGTTTGGCTATGTCCGGTGTGCTATTCTCTCTAAAATAGACCTGGATAGCCTGGCGGGTCTCGGCCGCAAGCAGTAGGTCCAGCAAGAGGGAGTCATTGAGTCTCCATGAGGGTTGGGCTGGGCGAGTGGCAGGGTATGTGAGTCGAATCGAGACCGGAGCGTGGTCCGACCAGGTGATAGGTCCTATTGCAGCCCCCTGTAATAAATCCAGATCGCGGTGGGAAATAAACAGGTAGTCTAGCCTCGTATACACTACATGTGGGGCAGAGTAGTAGGTATAGTCTCTTGTTTCGGGGTTCAAGGACCGCCAGCAATCTATCAGCTGATGGGTTGCTAGAGCGGCTCTCATGCGCCTCACAAGTCTTGTCGGGGGGCCTGATGAATTCGAGGAAGAATCTAGGCGAGGGTCCAGAGGAACATTAAAATCGCCTCCAACCAATAGTATGCCCTCTCTGAATTGTGTGACTTGTCGCAGCAACCTAGTTAGAAAACTCTGTTGGCACTTGTTTGGGAAATACCCATTGACTATTGTGTATGTTTTGTTCAGGTTTCTGCCCTTTAACATCAGATATCTGCCTTCCTCATCTCTCTTGCACTCTATATCGGTAAGTTGGAAATGTCTGGACAGCATGATTGCTAACCCTTTGGTTTTGGAAGTCGGATTGTTACTGTAATATACGTTAGGGTAGTGTTTGTTATGTAGCACCGGCGCCTTGGTGGCATGAAAATGTGTCTTCTGAATAAGAGCTATAGTTACATGCTTGGACCTAAGATCTCGGAGTAAATTGGACCTTTTTTCAGGGGTATTTAAACCTCTAGCATTTAGCGTAAGCACATTGATCGGGGCAGGTAACATTTCCATACCATGTACTTCAGTTGTATCAAATATTAATTCCTTAAGTGTAACTGAGGGGGGTGGGGATGGGGTACGGGGGGGGGGGGGTATACCAATTATACTAGGCCGGGAAGGGGTCACAATAGGTTATGGGGGGGGGGGTCACGGATACTTGTCCGCTTCCCAGATATGGACGGGTACTTACAAATAATATAAAGGTAGTGTAAGACAACAATATGCCCGATGTACAATATAGAACAACAAAACCAAATAAGAAATAACAATACAAAATGGAAATTTTACCACAGCGGTCCATGCCTCTGGACCTAGTGCTGCACCTTACAACTAGTCTGGCATGTATGGGATGGCTAGTGCCCTCACAGTGGCCCCCCGTGCATATGCCTCTACATAGTGTTCGATGTGCCTGGAGGTAGGTTGTGTCAACCCTAAGTCGGCTCACTACTGTAGCACGGTGACAGCCGTTTAGTGCAGGGGCCTGTGTTTGGGGGAGAGAGCCATTGAGTACCTGTGTTACATGTAGGCTAGAGTGCCTGAGTGAATAGGGCCAATCTACTTATCTGATGCCCGTCGGCGTTCAATGCCACCGTAAGGGTGCGTTGACTAATGCCCAATGTGTTCTGTTGCATCGGGTTTGGGGTCCACCCGTCCACGTTGCTTAGACAAAAGCGGTAAATATACTATGCATGGTTCCGCTAATGCCCGGTGTCGGCGGGTGGGGGTAATACGATCCCTACTTCGCGGTAAACATTACAATTTAAACATATGAACAGGTATGCATATATAGACAATGCAGTAATAACAGTTTTTACAAGGCAGGGGACTTAGCTGTAAGGTCCCCGGAGTTGGAGAGCACCGTGTTGTTCTGGACGTCTGTGCTGGACACTATTTTGGCAGTCTCACGGCCTAGTTCTGCTCCTGTCCTTGCTTGGCCTGGCTCAGTAAACAGGAACCAAAGGTTAGTGTAGTGTACAGCGCGGCTTGAAGTCCTCTTGTGTACTGCACCTATTCTGTCCCGGTTCACTCCTCTCTCGCCCAGGTTTCTCTCGGCGAACAGGACCTTGGTGGTGACCGGACTGCTGTGCTGCGTCTTGGTGGCCTCTGACTTCTCTGCGGTAAGGGCCTCGAGCGTGTAAGATTGGCAGGGTCCATCCAGTCCAGGACCGTAACGTTCCTGATGTCTAGGGCTTGCATAAATCCTGGCGTGTCTGCTGGGTAGCGAATTGTGTGCGTCACGTTTCCATGTCGGGCCAAGAGGCTGAAGGGAAAACCCCATTTGTATGGGATATTCCTGGATGTCAGCGCTTGAGTTAGGGGCTGGAGCAGGCGCCTGGTCTGTAGTGTAATCCAGGATAGGTCTTGGTAGATGGCAACCTCCGATTCTCCGACTGCCCAAAGTCTCTTGGTTCTTGCTTCACGCATTATGTTGTCCTTGATGCGGACTAGAGCTATTTTCCATAGTAATAATTTCCTTGATTTTGGAGCAAATTTTTTGTATGAAAGTACCAGTAACCTTCTAGTGTCTAGCAATGCAAAGCCTCACGGCCACACATGTTCTAGAGATCAGCTTATTCGCCTTGTATGTTTTATTAAGGAACACTGTCCAATGATCAGGGGAGAACGTGGAGAGTTGCTGGAATGTCCAAGGGGAGGTGTATATTTAGTGTCCATTAAGTGGAGGTAAATCTGCAAAATGGTGCATTGACTAGCTCTCCCAACTAAGGGAACATATGGGGTCAGATGCCAAGCAGGATTTTAGCGCAGGTGTGTCATAGGTTTGCCAAGTTATTGTTTTAGTTAAAAAAAACAATTTAAGTAGTTCTACATATGTAAGTGATTAACCCAGGGCTTGATAAATGTAATTTGATTCTAGGAGCCAGCAATTTTTTTTTAGGAGCCAGACAATCATGCAAACATACACCCACTTCACATATACACCACACACACACACCAACCCCCTTCATATATACACCACACACACACCAACCCACTTCACATATACACCACACACACACCAACCCACTTCACATATACACCACACACACCCCCACCCACCCCCACCCACTTCACATTTACACCCCCCCCACTTCACATATATACACCCCCCACTTCACATTTATACACCACCCACTTCACATATATACACAGCCCACTTCACATATACACCCCCCACTTTACATACACATATACACCTCACACATACACATATACAGCTCACACATACACACATCTCACACATAGACAGTTTCCCCCCCCCCTTACTTAACTTGTGTGAGTGCTGGGTGTCGTCACTTGACAACCCAGCACTCAGCCGAAAGAGCAATGAAGATCGGCTGCAGCACAAATGTTCCCCCTCCCTACTGCTTAACTCATTGAAGGAGGGGGAACATTCGTGCTGCAGCCGATCCTCATTGCTTTTTCGGCTAAGTGCTGGGTTGTCAAGTGACGACACCCAGCACTCACACACGCGTTGCGCGAGGGGGCGCCCCAATCGCGCTGCAAAAAAAAACGCAAACCAAACAAATGGCAGCGGCAAGGGGAACATGAGGGTACCGGCACCCGGGCGCCAGGCTTAATTTCCAGGTCGCCATGGCGACCTGGGTTTGTCGAGCCCTGTATGAAAGTGAAGTTGAATTTCTCTATGTATATAAGTAATAAATGGGGGGGGGGGGGGGGAATGCATTTATTAATAACTAAAAACAGATCAAGATATGACATGAAAAAATCTTAATAACACAATTATATGACAAAACAATTATATCGAAAAACAGAATGGAATAATATGCTATTATAGGATGAAATTTATAAAAACGAATGGGGACCTCTTTTGCACTTTATAGGTGGAAAATACGTCCACAAATAACTCTTTAATGAAAATTATTACCTATATGCAGAGGCGTCGCTAGGGGGGGGCTACTGGGGCTGAAGCCCCGGATCTCCCCTCCATAGCCCCGGATGGCGACTCTGACCACGCCCCCTCGCTCTAGGCCCCGTCCCTCGTGTTCGGTCCTCCCCCTGCATGTTGCAATCTGGATGCTGGACAGCACCAGACTCCGCCCCCTCGCGCTCGGCTCCGCCCCTCACACGCAACTCCGCCCCCTCAAGCTTTGAATGTGAGTCTGGCAGAGTGTAAGAGAGAGTGACAGGTATGAGTCTGCACATGTCAGAGTTATGAGTGTGTATGTATGTAAGTGGGAGAATGTGAGTGGCAGAGGTTTGAGTGTGCATGTGTATGTATGTAAGTGGCAGAGTGGAAGTGGGTGTGAGTGGCAGAGTTATGAGTGTGCCTGTGTGTGTATGTAAGTGGGAGAATGTAAGTGGGTGTGAGTGGCAGAGGTTTGAGTGTGCATGTGTATGTGTATGTATGTAAGTGGCAGTGTGTAAGTGGGTGTGAGTGGCAGAGTTATGAGTGTGCATGTGTATGTATGTAAGTGGCAGAGTGTAAGTGGGTGTGAGTGGCAGAGTTATGAGTGTGCATGTGTATGTATGTAAGTGGGAGAATATAAGTGGGTGTGAGTGGCAGAGTTATGAGTGTGCATGTGTATGTATGTAAGTGGCAGAGTGTAAGTGGGTGTGAGTGGCAGAGTTATGAGTGTGCATGTGTATGTATGTAAGTGGGAGAATGTAAGTGGGTGTGAGTGGCAGAGTTATGAGTGTGCATGTGTATGTATGTAAGTGGGAGAATGTAAGTGGGTGTGAGTGGCAGAGTTATGAGTGTGCATGTGTATGTGTATGTATGTAAGTGGCAGTGTGTAAGTGGGTGTGAGTGGCAGAGTTATGAGTGTGCATGTGTATGTATGTAAGTGGCAGAGTGTAAGTGGGTGTGAGTGGCAGAGTTATGAGTGTGCATGTGTATGTATGTAAGTGGGAGAATGTAAGTGGGTGTGAGTGGCAGAGTTATGAGTGTGCATGTGTATGTATGTAAGTGGCAGAGTGTAAGTGGGTGTGAGTGGCAGAGTTATGAGTGTGCATGTGTATGTATGTAAGTGGGAGAATGTAAGTGGGTGTGAGTGGCAGAGTTATGAGTGTGCATGTGTATGTATGTAATTGGCAGAGTGTAAGTGGGTGTGAGTGGCAGAGTTATGAGTGTGCATGTGTATGTATGTAGGTGGCAGAGTGTAAGTGGCAGAGTTATGAGTGTGCCTGTGTATGTATGTAAGTGGGAGAATGTAAGTGGGTGTGAGTGGCAGAGGTTTGAGTGTGCATGTGTATGTATGTAAGTGGCAGTGTGTAAGTGGGTGTGAGTGGCAGAGTTATGAGTGTGCATGTGTATGTATGTAAGTGGCAGAGTGTAAGTGGTTGTGAGTGGCAGAGTTATGAGTGTGCAGGGCCGGCCTTAGGGATGTGCGACCTGTGCGAGCCCACAGGACGCAACACCCCAGGGGGCGCCCTCCCGTTCAAAAAAAAAAAGAAGTAAAAAAAAAAAAAAAAAAGCCGGTAGAGGCACTGGCTGGGGGAGATCAAAGGATCCCCCCTCACCAGCCCTCTGCTCGGCAGGCTCTGCTAGATCCGGGGAGGGGGCGGAGCTAACCGGCACAGCGGTGTAGCTCCGCCCCCACCCTGGATCCAACTTTGCAGGCAAAGGTAGGGGAGGGGGAGAGAGAGAGAGGCAGAACAGGGGTTAGGGGGGAGACAGACAGACAGAACAGGGGCAGGGGGGGAGAGACAGAACAGGGCTAGAGAGAGATAACAGGGGGAGGGGGGAGAGACAGAACAGGGGAGGGGGGAGAGAGAGACAGAACAGGGACAAGGGGGAGAGACAGAACTGGGGGAGAGAGAGATAACAGGGGGAGGGGGGAGAGAGAGCCAGAACAGTGGATGGGGGAGAGACAGAATAGGGGAGGGGGGAGAGAGAGACAGAACAGTGGATGGGGGAGTGACAGAACAGGGGAGGGGTGAGAGAGACTGACAGACAGAACAGGGGCAGGGGGGAGAGACAGAACAGGGGCAGGGGGGGAGAGACAGAACAGGGGAGGGGTGAGAGAGAGAGAGACAGAACAGGGGCAGGGGGAGAGACAGAACTGGGGGAGAGAGAGAAAACTGGGGGAGGGGGGAGAGAGAGAGACAGAACAGGGGAGGGTGGGACAGAACAGGGGGGGGGGAGAGACAGAGACATACATGGCAAGGAAGAGGAAAGGGACAAACATGGGAAGGGAGAGAGACACATACATAGGGGGGTGAAAGAGACGGGGGGGGGGGCGCACCACGGGGGAAGCCCGCACAGGGCGCCGGAATACTTAAGGCCAGCCCTGTGAGTGTGCATGTGTATGTATGTAAGTGGGAGAATGTAAGTGGGTGTGAGTGGCAGAGTTATGAGTGTGCATGTGTATGTATGTAGGTGGCAGAGTGTAAGCGGCAGAGTTATGAGTGTGCACGGGTGTGAGTGTTTGGAAGAGAGTAAGTGTGTGTGAGTGAGTGTAAGTGTGAGTGGCAGAGTTATGAGTGTGCATGTGTATGTATGTGAGTGGCAGAGTGTGAGTGGAAGAGAGTAAGCGTGAGTGGCAGAGTTATGTGTGTGAGTGGAAGAATGTAAGTGTGTGTGTGGCAGAGTGTGAGTGTTTGGAAGAGTGTGTGTGAATGAGTGTAAGCGTGAGTGGCAGAGTTATGAGTGTGCACGTATCTGTGTGTGAGTGGCAGAGTGTGTGAGAATGAAAGCGTGAGTGGCAGAGTTATGAGTGTGCACGTATCTGTGTGTGAGTGGCAGAGTGTGTGAGAGTGAAAGTGTGAGTGGCAGAGTTATGAGTGTGTGTGAGTGTGAATCCCAGTGAGATTACCAGGAGAAATGTGATTAATTACTATGATTCATATTGAATGTGATAATCAAATGTGAAACAATGCTATCATCTCATATTATTTTTATTTTCACACTTGATTATCACATTCAATATAAATAATAGTGATTCATCTTTATATTTAGTCTTTATATTGATGGCAATAAAAGTCCATACACATGGCATTACACATCCCATGTACCTGGTTATAGTATTAAACCCATACATTATGAATTAATGTGCAGCTTTACATTACGTTATGGGCTTTACTCATGAAAGAGAGAATTGCAGGGAAGTGAGATGGGAATTTCAAAATTAAGTCTAAAGTAGCAGAGTTGGAAAAATTCTCCCATTCAGTTGAATTCCCATCTCAATTCCCTGCACTTCTCTCTTTTATGAGGTTGGTAGAAGGAGCATACCTTCATACCTCAGCCTATTCTCCCCAGGGTAAAAGGAGCATGCCTTCATACCTCAGCCTATTCTCCCCAGGGTAGAAGGAGCATGCCTTCATACCTCAGCCTATTCTCCCCAGGGTAGAAGGAGCATACCTTCATACCTCAGCCTATTCTCCCCAGGTTTTTGACCCCTTTTTATTAAAAAAATAAATACTTATTATGTGTGTGTGAGAGTTGCAGGTTCACACACGTGTCTGCGTGGCAGAATTTCTGTGTGGGAAAGGCCATCTGTGTGTATAAGGGTGTCTGTTTTAGGTTGTCTGGGTGTGTGTGTAAGAGAGTGTGTGAGTGTAAGGTTGTCTATGTAAGGGTATCTATGTGGGGGGGGGTGTTAAGGATTGGTGTCTGTGTGTGGGGGGGTGTCACAGACACATACAGTCGATCACAGGCAGACATACACACAGTCAGTCACATAAACACACAATCAGTTACACACACACACAGTCAGTCAAACACACGCACACTGTCAGTCACATACACTTACACACAAGTCAGCAATTTTGTTGTTGTTTACGATATAAAAAGTGCATCTATCAATATGTCCCCCTCCTGGCTGCTATACCTCATTCTAGCCTGGTCTGTACCCTGCTGTTGTTTCTAGCCCTGATGAGCACACTCAGTGCTCGGACACTATAAGACTGTGCAGCCCGTGCACACACTGGTCCCTCGCGCTCTGCTGGATAAATAAATAAATAAAACGATCCCAGCAGCGAAAGGCACCAGGCAGGGACAACAATAACTGGGCCCCAGGTATAATTTCCTGGTGCCCGGGATTTGTTGAACCCTGATATATACCCATATATACCTATTGTTCATTGGCATCATATATATCAGTCTGTATGCTGCCTAACCATGTGAGCTTATTTACTCCACTTCTATCAAATCTATCTCGGGCTCCAGCCCCGGATCTTTTGGAGACCTAGCAACGCCCCTGCCTATATGTATGTGTAACAGGATATATATATATATATATATATATATATATATATATATATATAGGTAATCATTTTCATTAAAGAAAGTGGCACAAAAGAAACGAATGGCAACGTCTAGGGGAACATGAGGGTTTGTCGAGCCCTGGATTAACCTATTAAACTAAAATCAGTCCTAATAAATTTGTTTTAGTAATCTGACAGGTTATTTTATATATGAAATCTTAATCTGTTTGCAAATATTATAGATTATAACTACCAGCAAGATGGGTGTCTTTACATTAAAAATCATGGATTTAAATGACTCTTACTGACTAGTGATTTAAATCTACCCTGGTATCAGTACTTAAAAATGTACAGTTTACAAGGAAACAAGCTTACAAAAAACTTTAAACAAAAAATAACTTTCACAGTATAAGCAAGAATTTCTTATTTTTCTTTAATAAGTAATTCATTGTTACCAACACTCACATTAGTTGACAAGTTGGATATCCCATGTTTAAACTTCCTACATCCTGATGACTTTCAGTCCAGGACACTAGATAACTGTCACACAGTATAACACATTAGTTATTCCTTATTGTCCCCTATATGATTAACAATTGTGCATTTTGATACTTAAAGTATCACTCCTGTCTGGAAAATTAAATAGGACAAATAAATGTATGTTAAATCAAAGGATTCCTATAGAGATGCACAAGTATGCCCATGGTACATGTGCAGGATGTCAATGAAATCACCAGTAACATTACACAACTGTACTCCCAACAATCATCATTAAAATAGATACTAAAAGAATCCCAAGGAACACCTGAATGCATTTGAATGCAACAAAACTGAGCAACATAAAAATTAGACACTATCAGGTGCATAAAACCTAATGTGATGCCTGGAGTATCCACTTTAAAAATATAGCAACATTTAATTTTCACCAACATACGCTGCTAACCAATAACAGTCTATCATAACATATCCATTTTACTAAAGGCTTAGTGCTCACTAAACTGTAACTCAGAAATGAATGTTGAGTTGAATGTAAAAAGAGGAATCTATGGGTAAAATAATATAAATGAAGGAGTGGATATTAAAACTAATGTGATGCTTCTGTTGGTTGTTTCACTGTTGGAATTGTGCTTTGTTAAATTTGGAAAACAGCCATTATTGTGCAAAGTTTTGTGATGCTAGAATATAACTTGCTTAATTGTTTTTTTTTTTTATTATTATTGTCTCTCCATCCTGTATGACAATTTGCAAATAGAGTGAGAACTGTGATAGATTCCTTCTGTTATAAAACTGGTGTTTGTGTTATGTATTTGTAAACATTGTATAACAAATCTCGACTATTGAATGTATACATATTATGCTGTATCCATCCCAGCTGCAACTCTTGGCAAAAGTATTTGTGAAATTAGCATGTAAAAGTGTAAGTGCGGCATTGTTACCGGATGTAGAGTTCATTTCAGTAAAATTACAGATAGCCACCTGGGTAATGCTACAGAGGTTGTTTAATTACAAATACTATGATCCTCAGTGTAACCACGTATACATCCACACGAGGACCCTATGATTTCTAGGTCACCAGCTGGAAAAATAATGGCTGGCTATTCCTGGTGTATAATAATATCTAGAGTGATTGATCGATGAGCACATAACTCTAAAAGGTGATGCGCTAAATCTGCTGTAACAGTTCTTTACACTTTCACCAAAATGGTAAACAAACTTAGATGATCTGTACGTTATTTCCCATTAGACCTATTTGAAATGTTTCATTTGTCTGTCTGGTGCATAACAATATTTAGAATGCTTTATTGTGTTTCTTTAGATATAGTTTATATGGCAGATTTTCATGCAGCAAGCTTCATTGTTTCCGAATCAGAGGTTAAATCAATTGACTTGTCATGGTTCAGTGACCTCACCTCGGTGAATCAGAGGTGACTAACACTTGCCCTTTGTGGCCAAGTTGTGCTTTCTAACATAATTTGATTGGCTGTAAGAGAAAAACCAGAAAGGCTGTGTGATAGTAGACAGCAAACCAAGGCAAGGGGAGGGACTGAGTCATCCAAAATATTAGTTCTGTATTTTTCTCCTGCTCTTTACTGTTACAAGTCATCTTTTTCTTGCTCACTGCAAGTCACTGTCTTACTGTGTCATTACAAATGGGTGATTGTTTCCCTATAATAAAGACAACAGTATGAAAGAGAAATGAAAGCAGGTCATATGCTTACAATTCTAGACTAAATCCACAAGCAGACATTTGTCAGACTTACTTCTACGTTTATTCTTCTTATCAATCTCAATAAACTTACAATACAGAAACAGATATGTCATGGTTGTATATAGCTATTTCACACTTAAAGGGAAGTGAAACGTATAACAAATAAATGCTAGTAAAGTCTGCTTACCAAATTGCCAATGTTCACTACAACTGCCAATATAACTTAAGTATCGGCCTATTATTGTTTTGCCATTTACCAAAGGGGATTGAGCAGTATTTGTGCATGTTTATATATATTCACATTTTCTAATTGTACCTCTGTGCAACGTCAGTAGGTATACTAACTACAGCAGTGGCACATTGGGAGTTTTAATGGTACGCAGTGAAAATTGAGACATGTACAAGGAAGAGGTCAGTACAAAGACACCAAATGTCACTTTAAATAGTCCAGTGCCATATATTACTTCACAGGTGTCATTTTATGGTACTTTGACACAGTTTTTTTTTTTTTTTTATGAATTGCTAAGCTTGGGCAATTTGGTTATTGGACTGTCCCTATGATTCTTTAAGAGTCCTATATTGTACATAGAGCTGATCAAGAGTAGTGAAACAGTACTTCTAGAACCACTAAACACTGTGGATCCTAGGTGTCATTTTATTGGTGTTAAACAATAGTTTGTCTACAGATCCCAGCTCATACCTTTTTTGATGGTTTTTCATTGACCTTTATGGAAGTCCCGTTCACTTATTAATACAAATAATAAACCTTTCTAAATTGGTCTATCTACAAATATTTACATTATTATTACCAAGATACTAAAGGAAAAATATGTACTGTATTGTCCTGATGATAGGCTGCACCTTGATTATAGGCCGATTATAAGGGGAAAAGGTGCAGGATATAAATCAGGAAATTTCAGGATGGCAACTGTCCTCCGAGTGCTTTGCATAGTGTAATAGCACTACCAGTATGCAGACAGACTGAGCTAATTAAGCATCTGAGCAGTACTCAGAGATAAGGGGTAGCGCAGTCAGTCTTCTCATGTGCCCTCAAATAGTCTGCACCCTTAATTAAAAGTTTAGAATTAGGGGAAAAATATTAGTATTATGTACACCTCCCCAAAAGGTAAAGTAAAAGAATTGTTATCATTATCAGGATTTGGACAAAACATTAGTCTTAGCGCATCAAAGCATGGATTTATTCATTCAACATTGAATGAATAAGTGAACACTGAGTCGAAAGAGGGAAATGTGGACACATATTGAATGGCATAGATGCAGGATGGATTTAGACGTTCCCCTGCCAGAAGATAGACTACTAACCCCTTTGCGACAATGGACGTGTCAGGCATGTCCAGCCGGCAACATCTCTCTTAATATCATTCCTAATTACAAAAATGCCTCTCACATGTATCACTAGTGTTATGGCTCACTATTCCTCTAGATTGTAAGTTTGCGAGCAGGATTCTCTTCCTCATGTACCAGTCTGTTCTAGTTTGTCTAACTTAGTATGTAGTTCCGTTCTAGACTCTGTACATAGTGCTACGTAAACTGTTGGCATTATATAAATAAATGTTAATGTAATGTAATGTTAATGTAATGTATTCCTAGGTATTCAACAGCTTTACACTGTGCAAAGGGGGCAGGGGTATGATGAGGAGCTACTCCAAGAGATCTTCTCACTA
Organism: Pelodytes ibericus; assembly: GCA_036172795.1. NCBI lineage: Eukaryota > Metazoa > Chordata > Amphibia > Anura > Pelodytidae > Pelodytes > Pelodytes ibericus. The sequence goes on from CM069859.1 coordinate 114,085,804, forward strand.
GCGTTTGGTACATACAGAGTTAGATCATAATAATGCTGTTGTTGATGCTGCGGATTATAATATTTTAAGTTGTCTAAAAATATGGTCTGGTCTTCATCTAAGTTACAATTATGAATACACACTGTTAAATAACACAACTTATTGCATTGTTCTTGTCCATATTGAATGCATAATTCAAACATTCAGTGTGGCTTGGAAAAGGTATGTGAACCCCCGAGTCTAATGACTTCAGCAAAACCTAATTGGAGTCAGGAGGTTGCAAACCTGGAGTCCAATAAATGAAATGGGATTGGAGAGGTGTTTTAGAGGTAATTTGAATTGCACAGGAAGCATATGCTGATGTGAACTTTGCCTCACAAAAAATAAATCTCAGAAGACCTACAATCAAGAATTGTTGATTCCGATGAAGCTGGAAAGGGTTCCAAAGTAACTTTAGAGTTTACATATTCATCAGTCCGTAATTCGGCAAACTGCTTGTAAATGGAGACAATTTAGTATCATGGCTGCTCTCCCTAGAAGTGGGCGCCAAGCCAAGATGACTCCAAGGGAACAATGCAGAATGCTCAATGAAGTAAAAAAAGAACCCTAGAGTTAAGCTAAAGGCTTAAAGAAATAATTGGAACTGGTTAACATCTCTGTTCATGAGCCTACCTTATGCAAAATAGTGAATAGGCAATGAGCCCATGGCAGGATACCACAGAAGACTTACTGCATTGCCTTAAGTTTGCCTATGAGGACTATGATACTCCACAACACTACTGGGAAAATGTTTTGTGGAGTGATAAAACTAAGGTTGTATTGTTCGGGAAGACAAAATGCACCACATGAAAACATCAAACCATCAATATTTGGGGCTGCTTTGCTGCCTCAGGACCTAGACAGTTTATCAAGGTATCTTACAAGATAGTGTCACAGTGACTGTCTGCCAGCTGAAGTTCAGTATAAGTTGGGTGATCCAGCAAAACAATGACCTAAAAAAAAAAGAAAATCCGCAATTTGAGCCAAAATTGCATTTCTGACCTGGGTCAGGAATGCAATTCTGTAAGATGCCCGACGGTGAACTGTGAGTGGTTGTGGCTTTAAAACTAAAGCAGAATCTATGGGAATCGGTGGGAAAAGCCGCAACTGCGCATTGCCCACAGTTTACCTTTCAGGCATTGCCAACCCAATTGTAAGCAATGCAATTTAGATGTAACATTCATGGAGTCCCTAGCAGGGGCTGGGGACTCTACTAATGAAATAAAGTATAAATTAAGTCATTGTCTCACAAAATAAATAAGTTCACTTAAGTTAATTACTGACTCAGTGTTGAAAAACACTGAGTAAAAAAAAAAGTTTAGTTGTCCTTTGAGCACTTCAGTAAGGAAAAATGGTCCAAATTTCCTCCTGAATGTTGTGCAGGTCTGATCCACAGCTACCAGAAGCGTTTGTTTGAGGTTATTGCTGCCAAAAGGAGGTTCTACCAGTTATTAAATCCAAGGGTTCACATACTTTTACCACCAGCATTGTGAATATTTAATGGATGTGTTCAATAAAGAACGTGTATTAATAGCTTAAGCACAAAGATCAGATCACATTATATGACCAATTAATGCAGAACATTAGGTAAATCCAAAAGGATTCCCATTCTTTTTCTTGCTAGCCACTGTAGCTAGAATTTGGAAGGACTAAGTTTATAAGTGCAATTATACTTTATTTGCATGATAAATCAGACATGTATTGTCAAAATAACACACTTCAAAGACAAACTAGCACACTGATCTCAGGCCAATGTACCATGATTAAAGGAAGGATAAAGCACAGTTCAAATAGGTAATTTAAAAATACCTAGGTAGTCAACATAGATTATACCTCAGTGTGCTCTGAGTCATGCAATCTCTTATTCCCAGAATAAAGAAAAACACGGTTTAATTTTAATTCCCTGCAAGTAGACCTTCACTATAAAATGTATCCCAATTTCTACACATGATCTCAGTCTAGCTTCATGCCATCTGTTCAGTAAATAATATGCAACAACATTTCTAGGAATCAGAGAGAACTTATAGTACAACCACATGTTCTCTATGGTCACCAAACTATTTACTAATGTAAGGACCGATTATGAAAAAGTGCAATGATCCTTGCATTATTCCTCCTTCATATTTAAAGTATTTTTTTAGTTGCTTTTAACTTAATGACTTCCATTTTTTGACACAATATATATATATATATATATATATATATATATATATATATATATATACACGCGCATAAGTGTAATTCCTTTTTTATTGGCCATATGTTAAAATATAAGAAAAGCTTTGGAAAGTAACTAGCATTAAGTCAAAAGCAACACTGACTCCCAAAGTTAAATATCAGCAGGAGTGCAACAATTTATGGGGTTTATTCACTAAACATCAAACTATAGTGCAAACATTTGGGCTATACTGAGAAGACCTGTTTTTTTTCCAGCATTGCTCTCACCACTGCAAACTATTCTGGGTAGACATGTGTAAACAAGGTAAAAAAATAAAATCACCTTTTTTTTTGCCTTGATATAGATCCCTAGTAACATATGTCCAGGATATCCTTTTAATTAGAGCAAAGATCTAAGCATGAGAACAAACTGAGTCTATAAAAATATATTAAAGTTCCTGTGTATATATACACATATGTTTTAATGTGTTATTGCACTATTACACATATTGTTTTTTATATTACTTTACGGAACTGTGGCTTTCTGGTTACAGGATTTGTTCTCAAAATCTGGCTTGCACTACACAAAACTCAGTTCTATATCCAGTAACATACTCTAAAGAATATGTAGTTTGTTTTATGATGGTCCTTCAACTGATGTTGAGTGCCTTATAGAAGAAGTGGTCCTTTCCATGCCAGATTTTACATTTAAATAAAAGATAAAATAGAAACATATTGGCAATTAGAATGGATGAGAAGTGCGAACTGTAATAAACAAAATAATTTGGTAAATTCCAACATGACCACAAATGATGAACTACAAGATGGGTGGATGCTACCATTTAAGGAATGTTCAGCCCTGCTTTTCAACTCTTTGATAGGCTGTGTGATACAGCCTTTTCACATGCAAAAGAATGCCTTGGTCACATAGAGAAGCCAAATATATGTTACAACATTTGAAAGTTGGCTTGTAACAAATTATAATTTTCCACTGCATTTTGAAATACTTGTTATATTTAGATTGAACAATATCTATTTGAAAACCCTCCTTAAGGTTATTCAATGTGGATGAGATTTCATGTTGTTGATGCCAAGATAAAAGCTTCCTGATTTCACATTTTTTCTGCTTTTTATTGTATACTGCAATAATCTTGTTTTTGTCTAACTCTGTCAGCTAATATTGACTAGACTGGAAGATTGCATTCAATCAACTGAGTGTTGATCATGTTATCTGGCCCATTAACAGCAGCCACTATGACATCTGTTTATCATTTCGGCAACAGCACTTCTAATCAATTTGTCCTATTTCAACCAATGAAAAAACACAAAGCCTTCAACCATAAAATATCAAGTTGCCAATCAAACAAACTGGGGCAGAGGCAATTCTGACAAATTAAGGACAATTAATGGTTAGCTCCAAGTGACATAAAGAAATACTATGCACTAGGTACATCATTTTCCAGATGTCAGGTTAGCTAATGATGGTGCCCGTTTGACAGTTTTACCTCAGGGGAGAGAACAGTTTTCCAAATTCCACCTGTCACTGCTGTAAAAATGCCAGGAAGACATATCTTTGATGAAACTACTAACTAACAAACTGAAGTAGCTAAAGCTCTATGCAAAAATGCACTAAATTTTAATGTATGAATATTTATGTCATGTTGTTCCAGAGAAGTGGTCCTCAAACCAGTCCTCACGCACCCACCTAACTGGCCAGATTTAAGGATTACCCATTTGTGTTTAACACCTTGCCGACACAGGACGTGCTAGGTCCGTCCTGTGTGGCAAGACGTTTTTCGCTGAGTTTTTCCGCTTTCAGTGCTCAAATGGTATTGTAACGATGCTTCCGTATGGAAGCATCGTACAATACTGAAAAAAATGCCCGTCGGCATTTCGATCACTCCGTAGAGCGATTGAAATGCCGGTTTTAAAGGCACAGTGCCTTTAAAACGACGGGCATGAAAAACGAGCATAGGAAGCAAATTTTATCGCTTGCTATGCTCTGTAAGTGCTGCTGATTGCCTCGCAAGTCGAGGCAATCAGTAACACACAAAAAAAATGCACAATCTTAGTCATTGTGTGACCAAGATGGCGCTGCCCTTCTAAGGGCAAGAGCACAGGAGGCAGGAAGTACCTGCTTCTTGTGCTCTTCAAGCAGTCACACGATTGCCTCTTCACAGAGGCAATCTGTGACTGCAGGAAGACTGACAGTCACAGTGGGGATGCTCTCATGAGCACCCCCCCCCCCCCCCCTGCCTGGTCAGATCAATATTAACCCTATATTGATCTGACCAGTTAGGATCTGCCTCCCTCTCCTCACATTTTTTTTAGTGAGGGAGAGAGACAGATCAAAGTTATAAAAGTAAGTTTAAGTACAATAAAATAATAAATACACAATACACTAATAATAAAACAATAAAAAAAATTTTATAAAAGCAATTCCCTGCGTTTAACCCCTTCCCTGCCACTGATCTTGCGTAAGCAGTGATCGTGCACATCAGCGCATTTATTTTAGCTGTTTGTGCATTTTTTTAGGGGTTAATTTTTTTGTACTGTAATTTATTACAGTACTGCAAAGGCTCTTCTAAGAGTTCTTAACCCCTTCTTTGCCGTCGATCACTGCTTACGCAATGATATTGACGCCAGAGCAATTTTTATCTGTCTGCATATTTTTTTTTTACACATACCCGCTAGGGGATTCCGTGTAAAGTAAAAATATTTTAGATTTTTTATAAGCTGTCTGAGCGCATAGCGATCAGTAACAGCGAATTAGTAGCAAAGGCGGTTTGGTGACTGCTCAAATAAGCACACCATTCGCCCTGGTCAGATCAAAATTGGTCGGATCAATATTCACAAATATTGATCTGCCTCCCTCTCCTCACTTACATTTTTGTGACGGAAAGAGACAGATCAGTATTAGTGATATAAAATAACATTAAATAAAATTGACAGGTTTTATGAAAGCCATTCACTGTGTATTAACCCCTTCCCTTCCATTCATCACTGTATAAGTAGTAATCTTGCACAGCAACAGTATGTTTTGCTGTCTGCACTGTTTTATGGATTCATTTCTTTGTACTGTAATGTATTACAGTACTAGATAGGCTCTTCTAAGAGCTATTAACCCCATCTTTGCTCGAGATCACTGCTTAGGCACTGATTCTGAGGCCGCGGACTCAGGGTTCGATTTTGACACTGGTCAGCTTCCTGATACATCATCTAGTGATGTATCGGTGGCTGCTGAGCCCTTGGAGCTCAGCAACCACCGATGGCAGAGTGATGGGTGTCTACCTTTAAAAAATATATGGTTTGGTGGGGGTAAATTACATTGGCTGGCTTCAAAGATATATCCCATATAGGACACGGACGCAGGTTGACTACATGTCAAAATTCCAAGTTGGAATTTTGAGATGCGCATCTCACAAATGTTGCCTTCTAGCCAAAAAACAAACCAACAAACCTATGCATGGGTGGTATCCCTGTACTCGGGAGATGTTGCTGAACACATATTGGGTTGTTGTTTGGCAGTGACATGTACCAGAATCTGTGAATTCATGCCTGAAGTACAATGCATGTGGAAAAAAAACCTCCCAAAAAAGTACTACCACAAACTTTTACAAAGGCTGGTGGTAGAATTAGTACATATCCAGTATTAAAATACCACCATTTGAAATACCTTAGGATGTCTATTTTCCAAAAATATATGGTTTGATGGTGTAAAATACATTGGACCTCTTCAAAAATGTTCCAAATGGAACATGGGCGCAGGCTGACTACATGTCAAAATTCCAGGTTGGAAATGCGCACCCCCTAAATGTGGCCATTTAGCCCCAAAATGAACCAACAAACCTATGCATGGGTGGTATCCCTGTACTCAGGAGATGTTGCTGAACACATATTGAGGTGTTATTTGGAAATACCCCTTCACATCATTTTAAGGTAATGTTTACCTAAATTGCAATCTATGTGAAAAATTTTAAAAAAAGATTTTTTGCTGCAAACTTTGGCAAAGATTGTTGGTAAAATGGCTACATGAAATGTGTCAAAATACCCCAAGTTAAATGCCCTGAGTGGTCTAGTTTTCAAAAATATGTACATGTTAGGGGTCATTCATGGATTTAGTACAGATATCAGTGTTACAATGTCACTCTCGCTAATTTTGAAAAAAAGGATTTTAAAATAGCTTTGCACTACTTATAGTTCTGGCCCTGTAACATGAATAAAAAAAGCACACATAAAACATGGGCTATTTCTGAACTCATGACATATATTAGAAACTATTTAGCAGTGTTTTTTTGTTGTCTCTTGTACATGAGTATACGATTTTTCAAATAAAAGTCATAAAAAAATGTTTTTTCATTTTTTTGCCAAATTTTATTATTTTTTTTACATCAAATGATATGCTATTATCAAAATAATGGTATCAAAAGAAAGCCCTTCTTATGACGATAAAAACGATATATAGTTTGTGTGGGTACACTAAATTAGACAGAAATAAATTACAGCAAAACACAAACACCTCAGAAATGTTAAAACAGCCCATGTCACCAAATGTCGGACAAGCCAAAAAAGTCATGTCACTAAGGGGTTAGACACCCAACCAAAAAACCCTCAACACTTCAAGTTTAGATTCTAAACAGAAATGGGTAATCCCTAAATACTGGACTATGTGGGGGCGTGAGCACTGGTTTGGGAACCAATATTTTAGGGGGATACATGTTCTACAGTAAGAATAATCTCCCACAGCAAGGTTGTGGCTTCCACGTGGCAAAAGAGACTTCCCAAGGATCGTGACTTTCAAAAAGAAAAAAGAGTAAAAGAAAGAGAATAGTGCTTTAGACCAGGGCTTGACAAATATTTATAGTATTTAGGAGCTATACATACCAATTCTTGGAAATTGTACATTCACAGAGCTCCATGTAAAACAATCAAACACATTACTAATTCTTAGACCATGCCCCAAGGCTTCAGTGATTTGTCAAGCATTTTAGTAAGTGACAAATAACTTGAAACCTGTTCTAGACCCAGTAACATACAGTAATGTGTTTAATGGAATGAACCTTCTCTTACTACCACAGTTATGTACAAAACCACATAAGAACTAAAAAGTGTTATCAAATTGAAGTGAAATTCATCCTTCTCATCAGTCCTTTGTACAGCTGTAACAAAAGGTGTCCAGTCTTTTTGAGAAGACGCAATCCTGCCCTCTCTGGCTATTGGCCCTAAGTCAGGATTTAAAATACATTTTACATTATTCTTTGGGGATTATGTAAAACCATGGTGCAGACAAAATAGTGGCGCTATCTGCGTATGCACCTATGAATAAAGCAGACTCCCAACAAATTGTGTACGCCTGGACTGGTGCAAGCCCATGTATACCGTATTTTTCGCTCCATAAGACGCACTTTTTTCCTCCTCAAAAGTGAGTCAAAATGTCTGTGAGTCTTATGGAGCGAATGTTGTTCAGTACTTACCTCCTTGCTGCTCGACTTCAATAAAGTAAAAAAAAAAAAAAAGAGACCGGAGTTTCCTTCCTCCGTGCAGGAGGAGACTGCACGGAGGAAACGACCGGAGAGCAAGCAACAAGGAGGTAAGTACTAGGGAAGGGGGAGGAGGGGAGCAAAATCCTGGCATATTGAGGGGCAGAACCTGGTATATTAAATGGATAAATCCTGGCATATTGAGGGGCTAAATCCTGGCATATTAAATGGCTAAATCCTGGCATATTAAATGGCTAAATTCTGGCATATTGAGTGGCTAAATCCTGGAATATTAAGTGGCTAAATCCTGGAATATTGAGAGGCTAAATCCTGGCATATTAAATGGCTAAATCCTGGCATATTGAGTGGCTAAATCATGGCATATTAAATGGCTAAATCATGGCATATTGAGGTGCAAAACCTGGTATAGTAAATGGCTAAATCCTGGCATATTAAGGGGCAAAACCTGGCATATTGAGTGGCTAAATCCTGGCATATTGAGAGGCTAAATCCTGGCATTTGAAATCGCTAAATCCTGGCATATTGAGTGGCTAAATCCTGGCATATGTAATGGCTAAATCCTGGCATATTGGGTGGCTAAATCCTGGCATATTGAGGGGATAAATCCTAGCATATGAAATGGCTAAATCCTGGCATACTGAGGGGCTAAATCCTGGCATATTGAGTGGCTAAATCCTGGCATATTGAGGGGCTAAATCCTGGCATATTGAGAGGCTAAATCCTGGCATATGTAATGGCTAAATCCTGGCATATAGAGGGGCTAAATCCTGGCATTTTAAATGGCTAAATCCTGGCATATTAAGGGGGCAAAACCTGGCATACTGAGTAGCTAAATCCTGGCATATTGAGAGGCTAAATCCTGGCATATGAAATGGCTAAATCCTGGCATATTGAGTGGCTAAATCCTGGCATATTAAATGGCTAAATTCTGGCATTTTAAATGGCTAAATTCTGGCATTTTGAGGGGCAAAACCTGGTATATTAAATGGCTAAATCATGGCATATTAAGGGGCAAAACCTGGCATATTGAGTGGCTAAATCCTGGCATATTGAGAGGCTAAATCCTGGCATTTGAAATGGCTAAATCCTGGCATATTGAGTGGCTAAATCCTGGCATATTGGGTGGCTAAATCCTGGCATATTGAAGGGATAAATCCTGGCATATGAAATGGCTAAATCCTGGCATACTGAGGGGCTAAATCCTGGCATATTGAGTGGCTAAATCCTGGCATATTGAGTGGCTAAATCCTGGCATATTGAGGGGCTAAATCCTGGCATATTAAGAGGCTAAATCCTGGCATATGTAATGGCTAAATCCTGGCATACTGAGGGGCAAAATCCTGGCATATTGAGGGGCTAAATCCTGGCATATTGAGGGGCTAAACCCTGGCATATTGAGGGGCTAAATTCTGGCATAATGAGTGGTCTACTTGTTTTCCTTCGCTAAAAACTATGTGCGTCTTTTGGAGCGAAAAATAAGGTATATTAAAAAAAAAATCAAACCACTGTTGGGTGTTGGAGTGGTAACAAGTGCAATATAGTTTCTTTTACATTCAACAGTTCAAAGCTGGCCAAATGAACAAATCCAGTGGGTAAAAAGATTTTTTATAGTAGTTTTTAGGATTTTCTCTGTAAAATATTTCACTTAATATATATGTGATGTTTTATATATCGTTTTTATGTAAGAGATCATAGTAACCAGCTAATTTATGAGATATTATAGTGGCACTGAAGATCATCTGTCTGTTTTTTGTATACTATATTTATTATTATATTTATTATTTTTTGTGATATGTAATAAACTTATTTATACTTTTATACTATACATATTTCTCATTGGAGTTTTTTTTTATACCAATGTCTCTTTTTTTATGATATTAAAAAAAATCAGGCAAAGTTTTGGGAGTTATAAAAAAGGCACAATCGCTTTATCCATAACAAATGGCGGTTGCGCCTTTTTATTCTACTCCCGACACTCTGAAGTGCAGGTGTTTTTTTATACATAACATACATTTAATCAGTCAACACATCATAACATACGTCAATCAACACCACATTTTTATAAGAAAGTTATTACATTATTGCATATTTGACATTGCAATAGCCATTTCCTAGTTTGGTCACTGTCCTTTGCATGTGTTATAAACTCCTTTCTAGTACACACACTAAGTCTCAGATTGTCAAGGTGACAAAAAAGTTATAGATTAGATAAAGGATGCAGATTTATGATCATACTATATCATCTAGTGCATTCTATCTGTTCTGAATGAAATGAACATTTGAGTATTACTTTTTTACAACTGCCATTATAAATGATAATCCGGCTGAAAGACCTGCCAGGTACAATGTAAAAGAATATTTATAATGAATGAATTGGCAAGCTAAAAAAGCATATTATAACACCATAAGTCCTTATTTCCCCACTGAACACAATAGGCATATTTCATGCAGTTGCTGTATTTTTAAAGCCAGTATGCAAGAGGAGGACAGTTTGTAACTGTCGTTGTTGTGACATTTATAATGGAGAGTTAGAGGTATGCTCATGAAGATTCATTGAATGCTTTGACGTGTGATGACTAAATAAGGCTTTTATTCCCAATTGTTTATGTGTATACAAAGCAAGGCAGTCCAAGCAAATCAGTGTTTCTCAATTCTATTCCAGACGCACATGATTCATAATCAGTTTACTGCACCATAGCTGTTATTAGAATGGGCTCTATTCTACTCTGCTTGGCTATGATGTAACAAAGAAGCAACGGGAAAATAATTATGTGAACAATAGTAAAATAAAATGAAATCTCTATGGCTTATTTAATATGGTGTCTGATGCAGCGATGAACTTGTGCTCTCAACCATCAGTTTGAAGAACCTGGTGACTCAGCAAGGTCAATTCCCAAGACATTGGACTATGGTGAAGCTATTAGGAAATTAAGTGCAAACAGAAGTGATTTGTGTAAAGTGAACCTAGTGCAAAAATAAAAGTTAGATACTTGCGGCACCACACTCACTGCAGCCTTCTGGAGCACTCCGAAATGCTCAATACACAATGACAATAAAAATAAAAATAAAATATTGCACTATTATATTGTGTGTTTTATTCAAGGTACCCACTCCTTCGCGCCCATCTGCTTTTTTATTGCTATTAGGAAATTGCAAGACATGAACACCGATGTTGGGAAAAATAAAAAAGTTGGTTTCTATAAAGATTTAAATATTTCTCCGACCTTCCATACTCAATACAGTAAGTCAGTGTATTTTGTAAGCATGTAGTACAGTAACTGCAGCCTTGATAGCTTACTATCCTAGACAAAATGTAAAATGCAATAATACCCATACAGAAAAAGCCTGGATTACTGTAACACACTTTACATGGGCCTCCAGGAAAAATAACTCCATCAAATAACTCCATCTCCTACAGACAAAATATAGCAGCCACATTGCTAATCAACCAGCCTTACTCATGCCACATAACACCTGTTCCCCACTGCCTTTGCATTAAATTGCCCGTCCCACCTTCAGAAGATGCTTATGTATATGTTAAGTCTTCAAAAGAAGTTCACTTTTGTATTGTATGATGTCTAAATGCTTTAATAAAGAATACATATTTGAAACAAAAAAAATGTCTGTCCTGCTGAGCTCCACCTCTACAGCGGGATTCGGGGCCACCAGATGAGTAGAGCTGTCAAGACGACTGGCAGTGCCAGTGTTTCAGTGATAGCACTGCCGTACATGGATGGTGGCGCTGACACTCAACCTCCCAAACTCTGTCCCCTGGTGTCCGATTTGCCTGGGGGACATGTTGGGAGATATATGAATATATTTTTTAAATTGGCCTGCTGATCTTCAAAGCCTTAAACAATCAGGGCCCTGAACGTCTGTCAATGACCAGAAAAAAAGACAAAATCAGGTTTTTAGGCATTGAGACATGCCACATTCTGGAATTCCTTTCTCAATAAGAAATGTTTTTGTATTATCACAAACTCAATCAGCATATCTGAAATTCATGTACTTTCAGTTGATTTGTCCGGATGTATGTATGCCACCAAAACAGTCCTGACCCGTCAACGCATAGACTCCACTAGACATCTGAAGCTGTGCTGTGGTAACTGGCACCAATGTAAATTGCGAGGTGAGGCCCTATGGATTGACCAGAACATCCCACAGATGCTTAGGTTAAGTGGTATGAGTCAAAGTTACATCCACATGAAAGGCAGCACCCAAGGTTTCCCAGCAGAACATTGCCCAAAGCATCACATTGCCTTCGCCGGCTTGCCACCTGTCAGTGTTCATAATGTTATGGCTGATCGGTGTATTTGCAAAACACTTTAACAATCTACGATTATAGTTATTATAGCAAGTGAGTTGCAGGTTGATTTCTATAAAACTGATTATTTACATTCAATTCAGCAATATATATAGATTTTTAAAACATAAAAAATCTCAGTGAAGTATGTTAATAACATTTGCCACTCAAGCTGTTGTGCTAAGAGGTAGCCATCTCTGGAATAAGATCTTATTATTCTGTATACAAGGAGTTGAAAAGCCTTCTCTCACCGAAACATTGTCACTTTTTAATCCATCTGTTTCCATATAACCTCTTTTAAGAAAGGTTGGAAACCCACTCTACAGAACACAACTGTCACTATTCACAAACACACTTTGAATTTGATAGTATTCAGTCAATAATTATATGGTTTTAATGCAATATGTTATTATCCATTTATTGAGACACACCCTCATTTTATATTAAGACTTTAGTTACATGTAGAGTAGTCCTCACAGGTTACAAGTCAGCAAGCAGAAGAGGTCAAGTATTTTTGTAACATAACTGGACAATGGTCATAGTTTGGAACTACTTTTTTTAATGCATTATGTTCTAGTTATTGTTTTCATTGACATAATCAGAAAAATACACAAAGTAATTTTGTAGTTTTTTTTTTAGTATGTCAATTGTAACAATGTTCATTACTGTACTGAAGCAGGTCATGTGGAAATTCCGGCGTATTTATTTTAACATATGGGTAGGTAGATGTGTTTTTTCTTTTTTTTATTATATGGAATTGTACATTTTAAACTGGGTTGCTGAACAAAAGTGAAACTGATTTACAACTGAAATTCAGACACCTGCACTATTAATCATTGATCACCACTGGGCATTTTTAAACTATGCTTTCAAGTCAAATTACTAGCAAGGTAACCACCTGTATTGGAGTACTAAATTCTATTTAACCCTAAGGGATGTGCAACACATTGTGGATTGCCAAATGTTTTTTATTGGAAATAATCTTCATTAAAAAGCATTCTTTCATGATTAGTAATGTATATTTCAACAGCTTTATTTCGTCGATTAAAAAACATTTCCAACTTGAGTGTACAGGTTGCACCCTCTCTACTCTGTAGATCCGCAGCTCCATAGGTTAGCGCTGTGCCCCCCCAGTCATGGATTATAGTGGCCATGAATTCAAAATAGCAAAAATCTTGCAAGAGGTTTTGGGGATTATTATTTTGGTGTTACAATGTATCTCTCACTATGGATAAATATATGTTTAGAGAGTCAGACAGACCCATCTAACTGTGTTTTATCAGGAGCAAACAAACAGACTTATAGACTTCTACAGAAAATACTCAAAAATAAATTAGAAGTCTGCAGTAAAACTCACAGGCACAGCTCATAATTACGAACCATCACACTTTTTAAGCCATACAACATGAAAGATTTCAGTTACAGAGACAGGTAAGATGGTAGTCGTGTGAAAAGTGGAACTGTATTATAATACAAGGAATCAGCAGCAATAATAGGCACTTTTTAAACTAAAAGGGTCTACTCAATAAAGAGCAAATTGCAGGGAATTGAGACTTTACGCCAAAGTAGCCAAGTTGGAAAAATTCTCCCATATCAATTCCCTGAAAGTGTCTCTTCATTCAATTGACCCTTATTATTACAATTATTATTTTACCCAGAAATGTCAGCATCCTCTGTGTTTATATCGTGCTGTCTTGAGCATATTACAAAAAAAAGTGTTAATGAGGCGGAGTAGTGGGATGCGCAGAGTATGCAGACATAATGGAAGTTAAGTATAAAGAAAATACTACAACAAGCAAATTGTCTAGATGAAGCATTGCTTATGAATCTTTCATATTGCTGCTGTCTGAGAAGAGAAGCAACATTGTGGTATCAGCATGTGGTCCATACAGTCTCCAGATTCCATACTCTAGGATGCTTGGGATACATTTATCAGTCTGTGTTGTGCACCTAACTTATTCGGTAACTCCCCTTTTTGCTCTGTACTAAGTGAGGCATAAATTGTTCACGCTTTTATAACAAAATGTTAATGTAATATAAAATAAAGTGAGAGCAGATGAGCAGTTACTTGTGCAGTATATGGTAAAACCCAAACTTTAGAAAGCCACCAAAATTCTAGCTGTAGTTTCCATAGTTACAATCTGGGAACTCTGCCAGACTTAAGGTAGTGGTACATTTTTTAACATTATAGTAATTATAATCAGACGACATACATGTCCCTCCAGTTTTATATAGCCATGAACATATGCAAATATAAGTAATGATAATAAAAATGAAAAAATGTTTGCACATACCCATCCTCCTTGTTCCTGAATCCAGTTTTGCAGATGTCTGTTCAGATACTCTGTCATCCAGCTGACAATGGAGTCCACTAGAGGTGACATCTCTCGATTGACACTCTCCACACACATGACACCTCCAAACTCGAAGAAAGCCACAATGCGGCCCCAGTTCACCCCATCATGGAAGAGTTCTTCCACTACTGCAGCAAAGCGCAGTCGAACTGTGGACGGGGTTAAGTGAAGGAGCCCTGATATCTGTCTAAAGTCTTGCTGGTAAAGACGGGAAAACTCGTCTCCTGCTCGGCTCAGTGTTTGGAGCAATGCTTGGGGCACTGGCCGTGAAAGGGTATCTTCACCATCGTTATCATCCTCTGTATCGTTGGTTCCTGAGTCAACATTCCAATTTCTCTGGGGAATGTTAAATTCACCCTGAACTGAAGGTACGGTAGAAGCAGCAGATGCAGAGCTTCTAGGAGCAGCAGGTGCATTGTCTATAAGAGGGGTTGCAGCATTATTTTGGGATGCACTATTTCTGGAAGAAGCAGCAGGAGACAAAGGTGAGAGAGCAGGATGTCCGAGTGGATCTCCAGGTATACCACACACCTCTTCATCATTAGAATGATTATTATTAGCAGCAGAAGCAACCGGGAGATCTACAGAAAGCTGCTGTCTCCCATCTTCCCATTCATATCCCCTCTGTGACAGCTTATAATGAATGTATTTTACCACTATGTCCCGGTGATCGTACCCTGCTCTCCTGGGATGAGCCATGTTATCCAGTTATGGTTTGCAAAAACAATTCGTGATTTACCAAAAATAAAAATCCAATCCCACCCTGATCTCAACAAAACAACCGTAACCGTTCTACTTTAGTTGTTCTGAGAACTGGGTCTGTCTGGTGTTCTTTCATTCTACATTCTCTGCATTCCTCCTCCTCTTCCTTCCACAGAAGCACACACTAGCTTTACTGTAATTTCCCTCCGAAAGGTGCTTTCATTGTTATCTTTCAAGGGACATTCCCTTCTTGAAGCTGAAATATAAACACATTTCTTTACTCCAGTGTGGGGTTTCCTCGGGGAACACAGAAAACTTCATAAACCTCAGTGAACACTGGTTCAAAATGAAAGGAAATTATGAATTTTCTATATCCAGATCTATACCGAGATAGATTACATGTGAATACATAGCTTTGCAACATAATTGCTGTAATACACATTTCCCTTTTCTTTTGCAAAGAACATATACACACACACACAACATGACTGTAAAATGTACACATGCACAGAGATGTATAGCAGATACTCACTTCCTTCCCCAAATAAGGTTCTGGTGCTGGGCTTTTCTGTTCATTCGAATCCATATAATAACTCTCACAAATGCTCAGGTAATATCGACTTATATCCTCAGCATGACTAAGATGCATCAGTGAGAGAGTCCAGACGTCACAGATGCATCCCTGTAAAGCAAATGCTTCTCAGGCCACCCAGAAAACACCATGGAAAGCAAACTGCAGTTTTCCTGCTCTAATCCAAGCTCTTGCAGCAGTGTGTGCACTGCCGTTAATTCAGTCTCACACACACACACACACCACACATATGCTGCTTCTCAGTGAGGCAAAAACAGCAACAACAAAAAAAAAACTAATCCAACACAGGAATAATCTCAGGATAGTAACATATATCCAAGTGGATTGTAAAACAAAGAGCAAGGAAGCAGAGGAGGTGTGTGTCATTTAGTTTCATTTTATTGTTCTTCCTGGCTTCATCTTGCCTCCATGTGAAACAGTGTAGTTGGCTGGCTGGAGGCGGGACACTGTGCTGTCCGTTGTGTGCTGGTCTGTGTGAAGCCAGGAGAGCACTGAATGCCCTATGCTTCTCCTGGGGCGGATTATTTCCACTGGAAGTGCGCATGCCGTTATATCTGTAAAGGAGCAGTGCCCTCTACAGTATAAATGCACACCCACAGCTCCTATGTTTTTTTATACTGTTTCAGAAAAAGTAATGACATGAAAAAGAATGTTATCGAAATTCAATTTAACCGGATTTCTGTTTAAACCGCTTAAAGCAAAATAGTGCAATTTTCTGTTTCATGAATGTGACAATTTACATAATATGCCATGATTTGACTGATAGATTCTAGCACCCATGTATTCTTGTCTTTGTCATAGAACTATAGATCTTGAAGGTGGGTAAGAACAGACTGGACTATCTAATCTTCTGTTCCCTATCTCCAAAGGAATCTTTTATTACTGATTTTAATTTCTATTTTATCATGTACTCTGTTATTCTCTTACTTTATTAACCTCAACCAACTCTGGAAAGTGATTCCTTGCCTCTACTCCATTTATGTTACACACAGCTGAAAGATCGGTGAAACTATAAAGGTTGCAGAAACCAGAAGCATTTATTATTAGAGATTAAGCATATAGGTGCACCATATAAAATCATAAATATAAATCAGAGGGGTGTTAAAAGGACTCTCTCACATTAACATGGATTATACAGTGACAGTAGTGAATGAAAAAAAGATCACAAATTATCTATACAGTGTGGTCACAGACTTGGAAAGAAATGCATAAATACAGAGAAAAATATAGAAACATAGAATGTGTCGGCAGATAAGAACCATTTGGTCCATCTAGTCTGCCCAATTCTAATTTTTTTTCAGTCACATTTTACCACATGGTGAGAAAACCATAATATTTTAATCTATGTCTATTTATGGCTCACCTAATAGCCTTTGCTTTCTTTTTGTTGCTGTTCTCCTTTGTAGTAGTTGATATGCTTTAAATGCATCTGTAGTGTCTCCAATTGATGACATCACCTTGATATGAAAATTGAACATTTCTCATTGAAAGTAGTTTATTTGCATACTACTTATGATGTCACAAATAGCAAACACCACAGGGACAGTCCAGGCACCAAAGTTATTATTTTAGCATCAAATTTGATGCATGGATTTTATAAGCCTACCTTTTTACAGATTGTGCTCCAGTCTTCCCCCCGGTGGAAGTTCTCTGCACTAGTCCCTGTGACTTCACTGTGTTTGTGTCCCTGTTCAGCACTCAAATCTTCAGCTCCACCTATGAAGGGAGAGAACAGGCTGACTTAGAAACATGTGCACGCAAGTTAATTTTGACAAAAGTATAGAGCAGGTGGAGTTGAACCGGGGGGTGTACCAGAAGCTGGGGAGCAGGTAATGGGAGGGGAAAGGGGGGAGGTGCCACTCACATTGGATCTCGCAAGATTTTTTGGGGATGCAAACAAATACCAGCGCTGGAGTATGTACTTGAACATTCCCAATCAAATGAGTGGAAATGATTTAACCCCTTAAGGACAGAGCCTTTGAAACATTTTTGTCCTTTCTGGACAATGCCTATTTTAACATTTCTGTGCTGTTTGTGTTTAGCAGTAATTTTCTTCTTTGTCATTTGCTGTACCCACACATATTATATATTGTTTTTATCGGGACAAGAAGGGCTTTCTATGGATGCCATCTTTTTGATCATATCTTATCATATTATTAAAAAAAAAAAAAAATATGGTAAAAAAAAAAAATACACAAATTTCTTTGTTTTTATTTGAAACAACTTCTCCTCATCGACAATAGCGAACGAAAAAACATGCTAAATAGATTCTACTATTTCTCCTGAGTACAGGGATACCACCCATGCATAGGTTTGTTGGGTTGTTTGGGGGCTAAAATGCCAAATTTGTGAGGTGCAGTTTTTTGTTTTCCAACTTGAAATTTTGACATGCAGACAGCCTGCACCCATGTCCCATTTGGGACATATTTGAAGCCAGCTAGTGTATTTTACCCCATCAACCCATATATTTTTTAAAAGAAGACACCTTAGGCTATCTCAAATGGTGGTATTTTTACACTTTCCATGCACTAATTCTACCACCAGCCTTTGTCAAACTTTGTGGTAGTAATTTTTTTGTGGTTTTTTTTCACAAACCTTGTACTTCAGACATGAATTCACAGATTTTGGTATGTGTCACTGCCAAATAACACCCTAATAAGTGTTCAGCAACATCTCTTGAGTACAGGGATACCACCCATGCATAGGTTTGTTGGGTTGTTTGGGGGGTAAAAGGCCAAATTTGGTAGGTGCCGTTTTTGGTTTTCCAAATTAAAATTTTGACATGCAGACCGCCTGCACTCATGTCCCATTTGGGACATATTTGAAACCAGCCAGTGTATTTTACCCCATCAACCCATATATTTTTTAAAAGAAGACACCTTAGGCTATCTCAAATGGTGGTATTTTTACACTTTCCATGCACTAATTCTACCACTAGCCTTTGTCAAACTTTGTGGTAGTAATTTTTTTGTGGTTTTTTTTCACAAACCTTGTACTTCAGACATGAATTCACAGATTTTGGTATGTGTCACTGCCAAATAACACCCCAATAAGTGTTCAGCAACATCTCTTGAGTACAGGGATACCACCCATGCATAGGTTTGTTGGGTTGTTTGGGGAGTAAAAGGCCAAATTTGGTAGGTGCAGTTTTTGGTTTTCCAAATTAAAATTTTGACATGCAGACCGCCTGCACCCATGTCCCATTTGGGACATATTTGAAACCAGCCAGTGTATTTTACCCCATCAACCCATATATTTTTTAAAAGTAGACACCCTACGCTATTTCAAATGGTGGTATTTTAACACTTTCCATGCACTAATTCTACCACCAGCCTTTGTCAAAGTTTGTGGTAGTAATTTTTGTGTGGTTTTTTTTCACAAATATTGTATTTTAGACATAAATTCACAGATATTGGAATGTGTCACTGCCAAACAATAACCCAATATGTGTTCAACAACATATCCTGAGTACAGGGATACCACCCATGCATAGGTTTGTTGGGTTGTTTGGGGGCTAAAGGGCCACATTGTGAAGGTGCGCATTTTCAACTTGGAATATTGACGTGTAGTCAGCCTGAGCCCATCTTTCATTTGGGACTTTTTTTTAAGTAGGACAGTGTATTTTACCCCAAAAAGTATATATTTTGTAAAAGTAGACACCCTAGGCTATTTTAAATGGTGTTATTTTAACACTTTCCATGCACCAATTCTACCACCAGCCTTTGTCAAAATTTGTGGTAGTCATTTTATTGTGTATTTTTTCCCACATACATTGCACTTTAGACACAAATTCACATATTTCGGTATGTGTCACTGACAAACAATACCACAATATATGTTCAGCAACATCTCCCGAGCACAGGGATACCACCCATGCATAGCTTTGTCAGCTTTGTTAGGGGTTGAAAGGCTACATTTGAGAGGTGCGCTTTTTGATTTTCAAACTTGGAATTTGAACATGTAGAGCAAGGAAGGGGTTAATAGCTCTTATAAGAGCCTTTGTAGTACTGTACAAAAAAATTAACCCCTAAAAATGCACAGACAAGAAAAAAATTTCTGCTGTGCAGTGATCAGTGGCAGGGAAGGAGTTAATACACTACACTATACAAAAGGTATGGCTTTTATAAAAGCCCTTGGGACTCACAATTTATTAACATTTTATTTAATTTATTACAATTTAAAAATTATGTTATACAGATCTGTCTCTTTCCCTCACTAAAACTCAAGTGAGGAGAGGGAGGCAGATCCATATGGGTCAGAACAATATTTACGAACCAGACGAATGGTGATGCTCATCTGAGAAATCACCAAACCACCTTTGCCACTGATCGGCTGTTACTGATCGCTATACACGCGTTCAGACAGCTTCAAAAGGAATACACGTAATCCCCTAGTGGGTATAATTAACCCCTAGTGAGTCTGACAAAAAAAATGCTGATAGCAAAAAAAAATCCTTCGGCGACTAGATTGCTCCATATGCGCTGCTTAGGCAGTGACCATATGTGCTGCTTAGGAAGTGATATACGGCAAGGAAGGGGTTAATAGCTCTTAAAAGAGCCTTTGATATACTGTAATAAATCAAAGTAAAAAAAAATAACCCCTAAAAAAATGCACAGACAGCAAAAAATGTGCTACTGTGTAAGATCAATGCGTACACAGCAATCAATTGCAGGGAAGGGGTTAAATACTGGAAACGGCTTTTATAAAAGCCTTTGGGTCTCAATTCTATTAAATATATTATAATTAAAAACTTACATTATACAGCTCTGTCTCCCTCACTAAAACTCAAGTGAGAGGGAGGCAGATCTACACGGGTCAGATCAAATATTTACACATATTGATCTAACCAGACGAATGGTGATGCTCATCTGAGCAAACGCCAACCCGCCATTGTCACTTATCAGCTGTTACTGATCGCTATACATGCGCTCAGACAGCTAAAAAAAAATTTTTACGTTAAACGTAGTCCCTTAGCGGGTATAATTAACACGTGACGGGTGTAATAAAAAAGTTTTAAAAAAATTAAAAATGCTTCTGCAGCAAGATTGCTGCATTTGCGTCAGATCGCTGATTAGGCAGTGATCTACGGCAAGAAAGGGGTTAATCTCTTTTAAAAGAGCTTTTTTTTATCCTGTAATGAATTTACAAAAAATGTGCTGCTGTGTATGATCACTGCGTACACAGCGATCAATGGCAGGGAAGGGGTTAAATGGCTTTTATAAAAGCCCTTGGTGTTTAAAATTTTATTACCCCTTAGTGACATGACTTTTTTGGCTTGTCCGACGCTTGGTGACATGGGCTGTTTTAACATTTCTGAGCAGTTTGTGTTTTGCTGTAATTTATTTCTGTCTCATTTAGTGTACCCGCACAAACTATATATTGTTTTTATCGTTATAAGAAGGGCTTTCTTTTGATACCATTATTTTGATAATAGCATATAATTTGATGTAAAAAAAATAATAAAATATGGCAAAAAAATTGAAAAAATACTTTTTTTATGACTTTTATTTGAAAAATCGTATACTCATGTACAAGAGACAACAAAAAAACACTGCTAAAAAGTTTCTAATATATGTCCTGAGTTCAGAAATAGCCCATGTTTTTATGTTTTTGTGCTTTTTTATTCAGGTTACAGGGCCAGAACTATAAGTGGTGCAAAGCTATTTTAAAATCCTTTCTTTCAAAATTAGCGATAGTGACATTGTAACACTGATTTCTGTACTAAATCCATGAATGACCCCCAACATGTACATATTTTTGAAAACTAGACAACTCAGGGCATTTAACTTGGGGTATTTTGACACATTTCATGTAGCCATTTTACCACCAATCTATGCCAAAGTTTGCAGCAAAAAATCTTTTTTTTTAATTTTTCACATATATTGCAATTTAGGTAAACATTACCTTAAAATGTGAAGGGATATTTCCAAATAACACCTCAATATGTGTTCAGCAACATCTCCTGAGTACAGGGATACCACCCATGCATAGGTTTGTTGGTTTGTTTTGGGGCTAAAAGGCCACATTTAGGGGGTGCTCATTTTGGTTTTCCAACTTGGAATTCTGACATGCAGAAAACTTGTGCCCATGTCCCATTTGGGACATTTTTGAAGCCAGAAAGTGTATTCTACCCCACAAAACCATATATATTTTTAAACTAGACACCCTAGGGTATTTCAAATGGTAGTATTTTAACACTTTCCATGCATTAATTATACTACCAGCCTATGTCAATGTTTTGGGTAGTAATTTTTTTTCACATACATTGTACTTTGTGCATGAATTCACAGATCCTGTTATATGTCAGTGCCAAACAACACCTCAATATGTGTTCAGCAACATCTCCTGAGTACAGGGATACCCCCCATGTATAGGTTGGTTAGGTTATTTGGGGGTTAAAAGGCCACATTTGAGAGGTGCACTTTTTGGTTTTCCAACTTGGAATTCTGACGTGCAGAAAACCTGCTCCCATGTTCCATTTGGGACATTTTTGAAGCCAAAAAGTGTATTCTATCCCACAAAACCATATATTTTTGAAAACTAGACACCCTAGGGTATTTCAAATGGTAGTATTTTAACACTTTCCATGCACTAATTATACTACCAGCCTATGTCAATGTTATGGATAGTAATTTTTTTTCACATACATAGTACTTTGGGCATGAATTCACAGATCCTGTTATATGTCAGTGCCAAACAACACCTCAATATGTGTTTAGCAACATCTCCTGAGTACAGGGATACCACCCATGTATAGGTTGGTTAGGTTATTTGGGGGTTAAAAGGCCACATTTGAGAGGTGCGCTTTTTGGTTTTCCAACTTGGAATTCTGACGTGCAGAAAACCTGCGCCGATGTCCCATTTGGGACATTTTTGAAGCCAAAAAGTGTATTCTATCCCACAAAACCATATATTTTTGAAAACTAGACACCCTAGGGTATTTCAAATGGTAGTATTTTAACACTTTCCATGCACTAATTCTACCACCAGCCTATGTCAATGTTATGGATAGTAATTTGTTTTTCACATTCATTGTACATCGGGCATGAATTCATAGATCCTATTATGTGTCAGTGCCACAAAACACATTAATATGTGTTCAGCAACATCTCCTGAGTACAGGGATACCACCCATGTGTAGGTTAGTTAGATTATTTGGGGGCTAAAAGGCCATGTTTAGGGGGGGTGCATTTCCAACTTGGAATTTTGACATGTAGTCAGCCTGCGCCCATGTTCCATTTGGGACACTTTTGAAGCCTGTCAAAGTATTTTACCCCATAAAACCATATATTTTGGAAAACTAGACATCCTAGGGTTTTTAAAATTGTGGTATTTTAACACTTTCCAAGTGCTAATTCTACCACCAACCTATGTCAAAGGGTTGGGATGTCATTTTTTCCCCACACACATTGTAGTTCAGGCAGGAATTTTCAGATTCTGGTATTTGCCACTGCCAACCAACACCTCAATATGTGTTCAGCAACATCTCCTGAGTACAGGGATACCCCCCATGCATAGGTTTGTTGGTTTGTATTGGGTCTAAAATTCCACATTTAGGGGGTGCGCAATTCCAACCTGGAATTTTGACATGTAGTCAGCCTGCGCCCATGTTCCATTTGGAACATTTTTGAAGCCGTCCAATGAATTTTACCCCATCAAACCATATATTTTTGGAAAATAGACATCCTAAGGTATTTCAAATGGTGGTATTTTAATACTGTATAGGTACTAATTCTACCACCAGCCTTTGTAAAAGTTTGTGGTAGTACTTTTTTGGGAGGTTTTTTTCCACATGCATTGTACTTCAGGCATGAATTCACAGATTCTGGTATATGTCACTGCCAAACAACAACCCAATATGTGTTCAGCAACATCTCCCGAGTACAGGGATAGCACCCATGCATAGGTTTGTTGGTTTGTTTTTGGCTAGAAGGCAACATTTGTGAGATGCGCATCTCAAAATTCCAACTTGGAATTTTGACATGTAGTCAACCTGCGTACGTGTCCTTTATTGGATATATCTTTGAAGCCAGCCAATGTAATTTACCCCCACCAAACCATATATTTTTTTATCGGTAGACCCCCATCACTACTTGTGGCAAGGGCTCAGCAGCCACCGATACATCGCTAGATGATGTATCAGAAAGCTGAATAGGGTCAAAATCGAACCCTGAGTCCGCGGCCTCAGAATCAGTGCGTAAGCAGTGATCTCGAGCAAAGAAGGGGTTAATAGCTCTTAGAAGAGCCTATCTAGTACTGTAATACATTACAGTACAAATAAATTAATCCATAAAACAGTGCAGACAGAAAAACATACTGTTGCTGTGCAAGATTACTGCTTACACAGTGATGAATGGCAGGGAAGGGGTTAATACACAGTGAAAGACTTTCATAAAACCTGACAATTTTATAAAATGTTATTTTATATCACTAATACTGATCTGTCTCTTTCCGTCACAAAAATGTAAGTGAGGAGAGGGAGGCAGATCAATATTTGTGAATATTGATCCGACCAATTTTGATCTGACCAGGGCGAATGGTGAGCTTAATTGAGAAATCACCAAACCGCCTTTGCCACTAATTCGCTGTTACTGATCGCTATGCGCTCAGGCAGCTTAAAAAAAAAAAACTCAAATATTTTTACTTTACATGTAATCCCCTAGCGGGTATGTGTAAAAAAAATAAAATAAAAATATGCAGACAGATAAAAATTGCTTTGGCGTCAATATCATTGCGTAAGCAGTGATCGACGGCAAAGAAGGGGTTAATAACTCTTAGAAGAGCCTTTTTAGTACTGTAATAAATTACAGTACAAAAAAAATTAACCCCTAAAAAATGCACAAACGGCAAAAATAAATGCGCTGATGTGCACGATCACTGCTTGTGCAAGATCAGTGGCAGGGAAGGGGTTAAACGCAGGGAATTGCTTTAATAAGTTTTTTTTTATTGTTTTAATATTTGTGTGTTGTGTGTTTATTGTTTTTTTTTACTTTTAGAACTTTGATCTGTCTCTCTTCCTCACTAAAAAAATGTGAGGAGAGGGAGGCAGATCATAACTGGTCAGATCAATATAGGGTTAATATTGATCTGACCAGTCAGTGGGGATGTTCAGCAGAACATCCCCACTGCCTGTCAGTGTGCCTGGCAGTCACTGATTGCCTCTGTGAAGAGGCAATCGTGTGACAGCCAGAGAGCACAGGAAGCAGGTACTTCCTGCCTCCTGTGCTCTTGCCCTTAGAAGGGCAGCGCCATCTTGGTCACTCAGTGACCAAGATCGTGCATTTTTTTTTGGTGTTCCTGATTGCCTCGACTTGCGAGGCAATCAGGAACACTTTCTGAGCATAGGAAGCGAAAAATTCGCTTCCTATGCTCATTTTTTAATGCACGTGTTTTAAAGGCACTGTGCCTTTAAAACCGGCATTTCGATCGCTCTCCGGAGCGATCGAAATGCCGACGGGCATTTTTTTTAGTATTGTACGATGCTTCCACACGGAAGCATCGTTACAATACCATCAGAGCACTGAAAGCGGAAAAACTCCGCTTTCAGTGCTCGTTTTGACACAGGACGGACTAGGTCCGTCCTGTGTCACTAACGCTTCGCCACACAGGACGGACTAGGTCCGTCCTGTGTCGCGAAGGGGTTAAATATTTTTTTTATTATTTTATTTTATTTTTTTACTTGATCTGATCTGTCTCTCTCCCTTACTAAAAGTAGTAAGGTGAGGGAGGCAGATCAATACTTGTCAAAGGCAATATTTAGTAATATTGCCTTTGACAGTATGGTCGCTTTCTTTACTCCATTTAGTGCATGACGTGCCAGGCACGTCACCTGTCGGCAAGTCCTCGATTTGCCGTGACGTGCCTGGCACGTCACCTGTCGTTAAGGGGTTAAACTCCTTTGATTGCTTCTGCTGTATAATTTAAAAAACAAACCTCTCTCTCAGCCAGGGCTAACAGTACCTGGAAAAAGAAGCAAATTTTACATTTCATCTAACTGTAGGTACTAATAATTTAAATCAATGAAAAAAAATAAAATATGCATTTTAAAGTACTTTAAAATTTGAAATCTTCTAAAATTAACTGTAATCAAAACCATATTTAAAGGGACTGTTTCACCAAAGCATTGCCTATACTGTGAATGTAGAGAATAATATAGGATTGAAAATCATCTGTATATTGTGTCAGCAGAATTGCAAATAAATGCCTAAATTAGGAGAACATTTTGTTTTTAAATGTCTGTGGTGTCTCCTGCTGATGACATCAGCTGTGGCTTGGTATGGTGATGTGATATGAACATTTAAAACATGTTTTCTCTTAAATTATGCATTATTATACTACAGAAAGCGGCATGATTAAAGGGACATTCATTTCTAGGAATTAACTAGTGAGAAAATTGTCTCATTCAGTAGCATTTTAACTGAATGAGACAGCGGTCTCATTTTTACATGAAAAATAAATTAAAAGCCATAGATGACTTAAAAATAATTTGTGGCTTTTATTTTGTTATTGTTGAGTAAAAATGTGACAAGACAGGTCTAGAGAAATTGAATTTAGTTTTAGGAGCCAGCAAAATATTTGGGAGCCAGACCAAGACACATTAATCATACAGACAGCCACACACACAAAACCATTTTTTTTTTTTAAAGAAAAAGAAAAAATACTTTAATTATTTTTACTCAGTGTCCCTCCTTCCTGCTGTATCACCTCATTGCAGAGTTGCAGGGAAGGGGGCATTTCATTTGCAGCCATGTCTGTGCCTCTCACACAGGCACAGACCAGCTCCTGCGGAGCGCCAGAAAGTCCCGTACATTTTGTGAGGGGGCGGAGCTTACAGTTTGTGCAGGCACATTCACTTTGCCCCATTGCACTGTGCTGGAATGAAAAAACACAGCAAGGGGCACCATGTGGATCGGTACCAGGGCATTAAAGAACCATGAGCTACAGGAAAAAACATAAAACCCTTTATCCCGACTGCTTGCCCGCAGCAGAGCTAAATGTAAAAAAAACCCCACTTGTCCGGCACCCAGAACTGCATGTCCTGGCAAGCGGGCTATAGGAATTGCACATCCCTGATGCATTAAGGAGTGGAAGATGTATTTTGGACACCAAGCCTATTTAAAACACTTCTCTTGATTTAATCATCTGTTTAGCCCAATGCATAGATTTGTTTAATTATTATTGTTTTTTTTATTCTCTACAGTCACAAAATAAACAATGTTTAGGGGACTGAATCACTTTAACCCCTTCCCGCCTGATGGCTCTTTGGTCCTTAAGGATTGTATCAAATGTAGCCATTTTAAATATAAATGATTTAATGAAAGAATACAAATAATATATTGAGCCTTCTTTGCTCCTTTTATAGCACTATAAAGGGGCCGACATGTTATTTCGGTGTGATTGTTTTAAAGGCAAGCATACAAGGAGAACTAACGGTCCTTATCCCACTATCTGTTATCTGTGGCCCTGGTGTAGAAATATCGAGGCCCAAGCCAATTTTTTTCTTGCAGTGAGCCAGTGATTCCTACTTTCTATGAAATCCAAGAATGTTCTATTACCTAAGCAGAAGGCAATTTTAAATGTACACAGAAAAAAGCAAACACTAGGGGGATTCCCCCTCATGGTGTGCTCCGTGACAGTGACAGTATGACGACATCTATCATTGGTCTGTACATCAATTGCACAGCACACATCCAGTAGCGGAGTAGAAGTTGATCATCTCCTTCATGCTGGAGGTGTGTTTGGTCACAGAGAACCCAGTAGCATGGATAGGAGGGGGCTTACACCCCACTTTTTTGGGGGGGGGGGTGCAAAAAACTCTAATATTAATAATAATATACTCTTCACTTAATATCTCATCAAGGTCCCCCTATGATGAGCTGTGATTCGGATCCCTCCTGTCAAATGAGGCCACTTTCTTTAATGAAAATGATTACCTATATATATATATATATATATATATATATATATATATATATATATATATATCCTGTTACACATACATATAGGTAATCATTTTCATTAAAGAGTTATTTGTGGACGTATTTTCCACCTATAAAGTGCAAAAGAGGTCCCCATTCGTTTTTATAAATTTCATCCTATAATAGCATATTATTCCATTCTGTTTTTTGATATAATTGTTTTGTCATATAATTGTGTTATTAAGATTTTTTCATGTCATATCTTGATCTGTTTCAATTTTTAGTTATTAATAAATGCATTTTTTATTCCCATGTATTACTTACACAGAGAAATTCTGCTTCACTTTCATACAGGGCTCGACAAACTCAGGGCGCCAGGTCGCAAAGGCGACCTGGAAATTAGCCTGGCGCCCGGGTGCCGGTACCCTCATGTTCCCCTTGCCGCTGCCATTCGTTTATTTTGCGTTTTTTTGCAGCGCAATGGGGGAAAGTCTGTGCAGATTGCACAGATAGCAAGCTCCGCCCCCTCGCGCTACACGTGTGTGAGTGCTTTGTGTTGTCACTTGACAACCCAGCACTCAGCCGAAAGAGCAATGAGGATCGGCTGCAGCATGAATGTTTCCCCTCCCCTGCAATGAGTTAAGCAGTAGGGAGGGGAAACAGCACTCCCACAAGTTAAGAAAGGGGGGGGGGGGGGACTGTGTATGTGTGAGGTGTGTATGTGTGAGGTGTATATGTGTATGTGTGAAGTGTATATGTGTATGGGAAGTGGGTTGGTGTGTGTGTGTGTTTATGAATTGCGTGAATGTTTGCGTGATTGTCTGGCTCCTAAAAAATTGCTGGCTCCTAGAATCAAATTACATTTGTCAAGCCCTGATTTAATATGGCCTTTATCTTGGTACTCTGCTATATTGTATAATACCAAATGGAACGCATGAACTAGCAGTGAAACGCACAGTGATGTGCAAAACATAGTTTTAAGAATAACGAAAAATAAAATGTTGATGTTGAGGCATCAAAATATTTTGTTTTCTAAAATGATTGTTGGTACCGTATATGTTATCAAGATGCAGGCATATAAAACTCAAAAAGTGTCCACACTGACTAAATTAAAATATTCCATCTCTTTAATTAATAATTTACTGGAATCTATATGTTTAGCAGATCTACATAGCTGCCAGAGGGGAATATGTTAGGGTAATTCATTAGCTAATTGTAGCCAAGGGCACCACACTACCTCAAAGTCTGCCTTCAAAGACATTTACAGAGGGTCTGGCTACAAGGCAGCTTTCAAATACATAATTCAGGGCACAAAGTCCCTGTATGCAGCTTAAAGTGCACCTGACATGTAAATATTATATGTCACTTCAAATATAATAAGAGCTTTTATTACATATTGCACTAGCCAAATTTCTAACAGATGTATAAACAAATGTTAGTAACAGGCTTTGGTTTCCAGTTTTATCTCTGAGCCAGCAAAATAGAAGCAAAAAATCTTAATGCCAAGGACAAAAGATTAAGGGCGTCCAACATGCAGCCGTGGGCAAAAAGCAGACCATTTGATAGCAAGGTGTGGCCGAAACTGACTTAACTGCCCATATTCACATTTACCCTATAAATGTGCAGTTTTGTTTGAATAAAGTTAATTTAAATTTGTTTTGAACTGCTTTTAATTTACTGCTAAGTAACCAAACATTTTGCTATGGCTGACAAGCTATTGTTCACTATTACTGTAAATAAAGCTAATGAGGCCTAATACACATGTGCATTTCTATTTATGCGGGCCCTTCAAAAGATACTTGGACGACCCTGGCATAAATGTTAGATAGTGAAACAGATGTGCATGTATCTCTCCACCCTGAAATGTGGATGGCAGCTCACTGTTGATCAATGTCCATATCACCATTTGGGTGAGGGAAGATTCTGGTCAAAAACATTAGCCAACAGCAATGATTTTGGAAGCCATTTTGGGAGACTTTTTTTCAATCATTGTGTTTATGCATGCGTTTTCTCAATTAAGATTTTGCCAGCAAAAAGATGTTTACATCCAACTGAAGCTAAACCTACTATGAAATTTAACAAAATATCCCTCTCTATGTATAATAATGCACGTGTTCCGGCACTGGTTGAAAACCGGAACACCAGAACAGAACGGAACACCATTTGGAACAATGCCACCACTGTTTTTCACCCTGTACTGCAGGCACTAGTTCTCCAACCTCTTCGGGGGTTTGTTTGCCAGTTCATGGGAGTGAATTTAGATGCTAAAAGTATGAAATTAGATGCTAAAACTGTGAGTATTGTCCGTTAAAGGTGGAATTAAAATGTTTTAAATACATGTAATAAAAACATAGTCCCTTTATCACAATAATTCACATGATCAGCCAAACACAGATTTTAGGTTTTTGCACAACACTTGCTCTGCATAAAAACTGCTATCATGCTCAGCCACAGTAAACATAAATATAGATTATTTGTTAAAAAAAAATAATTCACATGCTCATAATGCTCAGCCAGTCATAGTCCTGCAGAACACAAAAGACAACAATTTTATCTGCATAAAAACTCCTATCATGCACAGCTATACAGGGAGTGCAGAATTATTAGGCAAGTTGTATTTTTGAGGATTAATTTTATTATTGAACAACAACCATGTTCTCAATGAACCCAAAAAACTCATTAATATCAAAGCTGAATATTTTTGGAAGTAGTTTTTAGTTTGTTTTTAGTTTTAGCTATTTTAGGGGGATATCTGTGTGTGCAGGTGACTATTACTGTGCATAATTATTAGGCAACTTAACAAAAAAACAAATATATACCCATTTCAATTATTTATTTTTACCAGTGAAACCAATATAACATCTCAACATTCACAAATATACATTTCTGACATTCAAAAACAAAACAAAAACAAATCAGTGACCAATATCGCCACCTTTCTTTGCAAGGACACTCAAAAGCCTGCCATCCATGGATTCTGTCAGTGTTTTGATCTGTTCACCATCAACATTGCGTGCAGCAGCAACCACAGCCTCCCAGACACTGTTCAGAGAGGTGTACTGTTTTCCCTCCTTGTAAATCTCACATTTGATGATGGACCACAGGTTCTCAATGGGGTTCAGATCAGGTGAACAAGGAGGCCATGTCATTAGATTTTCTTCTTTTATACCCTTTCTTGCCAGCCACGCTGTGGAGTACTTGGACGCGTGTGATGGAGCATTGTCCTGAATGAAAATCATGTTTTTCTTGAAGGATGCAGACTTCTTCCTGTACCACTGCTTGAAGAAGGTGTCTTCCAGGAACTGGCAGTAGGACTGGGAGTTGAGCTTGACTATATCCTCAACCCGAAAAGGCCCCACAAGCTCATCTTTGATGATACCAGCCCAAACCAGTACTCCACCTCCACCTTGCTGGCGTCTGAGTCGGACTGGAGCTCTCTGCCCTTTACCAATCTAGCCACGGGCCCATGCATCTGGCCCATCAAGACTCACTCTCATTTCATCAGTCCATAAAACCTTAGAAAAATCAGTCTTGAGATATTTCTTGGCCCAGTCTTGACGTTTCAGCTTGTGTGTCTTGTTCAGTGGTGGTCGTCTTTCAGCCTTTCTTACCTTGGCCATGTCTCTGAGTATTGCACACCTTGTGCTTTTGGGCACTCCAGTGATGTTGCAGCTCTGAAATATGGCCAAACTGGTGGCAAGTGGCATCGTGGCAGCTGCACGCTTGACTTTTCTCAGTTCATGGGCAGTTATTTTGCGCCTTGGTTTTTCCACACGCTTCTTGCGACCCTGTTGACTATTTTGAATGAAACGCTTGATTGTTCGATGATCACGCTTCAGAAGCTTTGCAATTTTAAGAGTGCTGCATCCCTCTGCAAGATATCTCACTATTTTTGACTTTTCTGAGCCTGTCAAGTCCTTCTTTTGACCCATTTTGCCAAAGGAAAGGAAGTTGCCTAATAATTATGCACACCTGATATAGGGTGTTGATGTCATTAGACCACACCCCTTCTCATTACAGAGATGCACATCACCTAATATGCTTAATTGGTGGTAGGCTTTCGAGCCTATACAGCTTGGAGTAAGACAACATGCATAAAGAGGATGATGTGGTCAAAAATAATATTTGCCTAATAATTCTGCACTCCCTGTATAACTAAATATGTGTTATTTCTCAAACCACATGCTCAGCCAGTCACAGTCCTGCAGAACACAGTGCCGTTTATTCTGCTTGAAAACGCCTATCATGCTCAGCCATAGTATAACGAATATGAATTATTGCCTTTTCCTCATGCATTCCCCACACCACTATTCACCAATTCCATGAGCAGGAACACATGTTCCACATTGTTTCTCAGGTGTTCCGGCACCAGGAACATGGCATTTACAGAATTAGTTACCAGCAGGAATGCACTGGTGAATACTGGTGTGAGGAATCATTCCTGCTGCTAAAATAGGTGACTAATTCTGCAAATACCATGCTCCTGGTTCCAGAACACCTGAGAAACAGTGCGGAACATGTGTCCCTGCTCATGGAACTGTTGAATACTTGTGTGGGGAATGCATTCATGCTGTTAAAATATGTGATTCATTCTGAAAACAAACTTTTCCTGTTGCCAGAACACCTGGGAAACAGACATTTGGTACTAGAAATTATGAAAAACAGTCCAGGTGTACTGTGACTGGCTGAGCATGATGAGCATGTGAAATATTTTGAGAAATAATCTATATTAGTTATACTATGTCTGAGTATGATATCAGTTTTCAAGCAGGGGAAACTGCTGTTTAAAAAAAAACTGCACTGTGTTCTGCATGACTGTGACTGGCTGAGCATGATGAGAATGTGAAATGTTTTGAGAAATAACCCATATTTAGTTATGCTATGGCTGAGCATAATAGGAGTTTTCATGCAGAGAAAACTGTTATATGAAATCCTGTGCTGTGTTCTGCAGGACTGTGACTGGCTGAACAGGATGTTGTGCAAAAATATGAAATTTGTTTTGCAGGACTGTCCGGGGTTCCGGTTTTTAACCAGTGCCAATGTTTCCCTTGACATTCCAACATGATCAAAACTGCTTTTTGAATGATGCATCAATTGTACACCCTTCAAAATGTACGGTATTATCCCTAGTCTTTGCAAAATCCTCACTTCATGGCACCTTAGGATACTAATCAAGCTTGTCTAAATTTTTAATTTAATAAATAAGAGACATACAATTCATAAAAAAAAGTTTAATAAACCTTTCACAAAATGGTGAATACATTGATAACACTGTACATCACATGGTATTGTCTTGGATGTGGTACCCACCAAGAAAAATACTCTTTTGTGAGAGGACTATCAGGAATATAGGACTGCGGATGTAAATGTCCCCCAAAACTCTCTCTATCTCCCTATAATGCAGGTCTTGTTGTAGTAATAATACAAACAAAACGGTAAAATCACCTAGCTTTTGGGTTAGAGTAAAAAAAAAAAAACAACAACAACAAAAAAACAGCTGGCTATTCTGTACAGCCTGTGGCAAAATGGCATTGAACCAATTATTACTGTTATGCAGATGATATGCAGTAGATGTGAAATTATGAAAATGATAATAAAATCACAACTAGAGTGTTGTGATTTCAGACACAGGATAGTGAAGTCTTATCAATATATCCCCAGTTTTATAACAGCCTTTAAAAGTGACCTGTGGGGGACAAAAAGCGACCATAGTGTAAAGTGCATACAGGTGTTGAAACCAACATGCTTCATTATAGCAGTAGTAATAGAATAAATATAAAACAAACCTAATACCATTTTCACATCTTGAAACTTCTCGGTTCATCAACAGATAAAACATTATTTGCTTACCTTTTTAGTTTGACAGAGAAGACACTCTGTATCTCGGTTACTCCCTTGCTGTTTCTACTCTTTAAAGGCTGGCTCTATACTTATTTGTCTCCAATCACTGCCTACTTTAAAGCCTGGACGTCATCCAACTATGTGAGGCAGCTTACGATTGGTTGTTGGATGCATGCTTTCACATGCCCACTGATAATGGAATGGAATACTCAGCGCCAACTGATCATGCTTGAAACATCTACCGATCATGCTTGAAGCACCAATTGAAAAGCGTACTAAGAAAGTTGGGCTGTGGGTGTGACGTAACAATGGTCTACATAGAGGTCGCAAATTAGAAACAAAAGAGGCACATCTTAAGAAATCAC
Source organism: Pelodytes ibericus (assembly GCA_036172795.1). NCBI lineage: Eukaryota > Metazoa > Chordata > Amphibia > Anura > Pelodytidae > Pelodytes > Pelodytes ibericus. The sequence goes on from CM069859.1 coordinate 114,119,555, forward strand.
CGTGGATAGGACAGCATAATTACCGTAATAAAGCACACATAAAATATATCACAGGGGAGCTCTATAAGTAATAGACTGTGTGTAGGCATAGGTTGATAACTTGCACTGAGGGTTAAACAGACCTGAGTCTTTATTACAAAAGGTCTAATAAATTGTACACAGTTAACTCCAGAGAGAAGCCCCATGAGTTTATAGGCTATGCCATTTTTACAGTGAAAATAACATGGTCTCTCTTGGGTCATAAATAATAACACAACTAATTATTATTATTTACAGTATTTATTTCTAAAGTGACTGACATGGTGAGCATGGGGGAACTGTATTTATTGCTCTGCTAGTCAGCAAAAAGTCTCCCATTTTATACCAGCCACATATAGCTTTTGCATGCTGCTTTGCAGTATGTAGAAGCAGTGCTGTATTCACCGCGAGGCATCCTAGGCGGATGCCTAGGGCGGCAAATTTTGGGGGGCGGCAGTGCCCCCCAGCACTGAAAAGAAAAAAAATGTGAAAAAAAAAAAAAACCCGGCCCTTTAAAAAAAAATAGACCGCGCTTGCAGGCAGAGACGGAGGTGAGAGGGGATCGGAAGATCCCCCCTCACCATCGCTCTGCCTGCCGGGCTGCACGGGGAGCCGAACAGGCAGCACAGAGAAACCTCCGTGCTGCCTGTTCGGCTCCCCGTGCAGTGTGCCGACACGGAAGTGCCGACAGTCACGTGACGGGCACGCTGACGTCATACGCGCGCCCGGTCACGTGGCCTGTCGGCACAATCGCCGGGAAGCCGAACAGGCAGCATGGAGGGACCATGCTGCCTGCCTGCCAGGGAAAGGTAAGTGCTGATGGGAGACTGTGTGTGTGTGAGAGACTGAGTGTGATGGGAGTCAGAGTGTGTGTGATGGGAGACAGTGTGTGTGGCTGAGTGTGATGGGAGTCAGAGTGTGTGTGATGGGAGACAGTGTGTGTGGCTGAGTGTGATGGGAGTCAGAGTGTGTGTGATGGGAGACAGTGTGTGTGGCTGAGTGTGATGGGAGACAGTGTGTGTGTGATGGGAGACAGTGTGTGTGGCTGAGTGTGATGGGAGACAGTGTGTGTGTGATGGGAGACAGTGTGTGTGACTGAGTGTGATGGGAGTCAGAGTGTGTGTGTGATGGGAGACAGTGTGTGTGACTGAGTGTGATGGGAGTCAGAGTGTGTGTGAAGGGAGACAGTGTGGGTGACTGAGTGTGATGGGAGTAGGAGTGTGTGACTGAGTGTGATGGGAGTAAGAGTGTGTGTGATGGGAGACAGTGTGTGTGACTGAGTGTGATGGGAGTCAGAGTGTGTGTGTGATGGGAGACAGTGTGTGTGACTGAGTGTGATGGGAGTCAGAGTGTGTGTGATGGGAGACAGTGTGTGTGACGGAGTGTGATGGGAGTCGGAGTGTGTGACTGAGTGTGATGGGAGTGTGTGTGTGATGGGAGTATGAGCTTGATGTGAGTCTGAATGATGGGGCATGTCTTAGGTGTGTAACGTGGGTGTACAGCTTGGGTAGGGGGGTGCCCGGATTTTGTCTGCCTAGGGCAGCACAAAATCAAGATACACCACTGTGTAGAAGTCATATGTGACCCAAATGCTCTGAAAAATACCCCACGGCTTATATTTGAGGTTTGAGGTTTGTCAAATATAGGTCTAACTAGTAGACTAGTATCCAGGTCCTCTGCAGTGCTGCAGGGGGACCTTCCAGTGTTCTATCAAATATATACCCATCAAAAAAGTATATCCTTGTCACTTCCGATGCATTAAGCATGGGGAGCCGAGCAGCACTTTGTCTTGCTGCCCATGGCTCCCAGTAATGTAGACTCTAATCTGCTTCCCGGGGTGGGGGCGGAGCTACACCGCTGTGTCGGTTAGCTCCGCCCCCTCCCTGGAGCCACCCCTTCAGGCAAAGGTAAGGGAGGGGGGGGGGAGAGACAGAACAGGGGTTAGGGGGGAGAGAGACAGACAGAACAGGGGGAGGGGAGAGAGAGACAGACAGAACAGGGGGAGGGGAGAGAGAGAGAGACAGACAGAACAGGGGCAAGGGGGAGAGACCAACAGAACAGGGGGAGGGGAGAGAGAGAGAGACAGAACAGGGGTTAGGGGGGGAGAGACAGAACAGGGGCAGGGGGGAGAGACCGACAGAACAGGGGGAGGGGAGAGAGAGACAGACAGAACAGGGGTTAGGGGGGAGAGACAGAACAGGGGGAGGGGGGAGAGAGAGAACAGGGGGAGGGGGGAGAGACAGAACAGGGGAGGGGTGGGAGAGAGACAGACAGAAAAGGGGCAGGGGGTAGAGACAGAACTGGGAGAGAGAGAGAGACAGAACAGGGGACGGGGGAGAGAGACAGAACAGGGGACGGGGGAGAGAGACAGAACAGGGGACGGGGGGGAGAGAGACAGAACAGGGGACGGGGGGAGAGAGACATAACAGGGGATGGGGGGAGAGAGACAGAACAGGGGACGGGGGGAGAGAGACAGAATAGGGGACGGGGGGAAAGAGACAGAACAGAGGGAGAGAGAGAGAGACAGACATGGCAAGGAAGAGGAAAGGCACAAACATGGGAAGGGAGAGAGACACAAACATAGTGGGGGGAAAGAGACGGGGGGGGGGGGGGCGCCACGGGGGAAGCCCGCACAGGGCGCCGGAACACTTAAGGCCGGCCCTGCACATACGTCATCGGAAGTGACGTCCGATCAGCTGGACCACCAGTCTGAAGGATGAAGTGTGCATGCACGCAGCACATCCATTAAGTACAGATCCATTAGGTATAGATATATGACGGACATGCTGTGCATGCGCGCAGCACATCTATTAGGAATAGAAATCTGACGGATGTCATGCACACACCTTTTGTATCTCTAGTCACACACCTTTCGTATCTCCAGTCACACACCTTTCATATCTCCAGTCACACACCTTTCGTATCTCCAGTCACACACCTTTCTATCTCCATTCACACACCTTTCAGATCTCCATTCACACACCTTTCAGATCTCCATTCACACACCTTTCGTATCTCCAGTCACACACCTTTCGTATCTCCAGTCACACACCTTTCATATCTCGTCACACACCTTTCGTATCTCCAGTCACACACCTTTCGTATCTCCAGTCACACACCTTTCGTATCTCCATTCACACACCTTTCGTATCTCCATTCACACACCTTTCGTATCTCCAGTCACACACCTTTCGTATCTCCAGTCACACACCTTCTCATAAATTGTCGAGATCCTTCGCGCATGCGCCCTGCCTAACTCAGTGTTAAATTACTTCGCCAGCTGATAGAGGGGGTGTGTACTTATGCGCATGCGCAGCACACGGAGTTGCGGTCAGCCACAGTTATTTCACAACTCCTGTTTTTTCAATGGTCAGTTAAGACGGGGGCTCATATAAAGGGGGTCAGTTAAGACAGGGGGGCTCATATAAAGGGGGTCAGTTAAGACAGGAGGCCTCATATACAGTAAAGGGGCTCAGTTAATACGGGGCAACTAAGGGGGTCAGTTAATATGGAGGGCTCTGCTAGATAGAATAGGCTCAGTTAATACTGGGGGGCTAAGGGGTTCTGTTAATACAAGTGTGCATGACAAAACACCTGACAAATAGCTTGAGCGAAGTGCGCATGACAAAACGCCTGACAAATAGCTTAAGCGAAGTGCGCATGACAAAACGCCTGACAAATAGCTCGAGCAAAGTGCGCATGCGCTTTACCTTGACCTTGGCCACAGCTGAGCAGAAGGGGGCATGGGACCTCCGCCATGCGCGTCCTAGCATAGTCACACGCGCATGCACCCTGCCTAACTCCGTGTTAAATTTATTCGCCAGATGATAGAGGGGGTGTGTACTTATGCGCATGCGCAGCACACGGAGTTGCGGTCAGCCACAGTTATTTCACAACGCCTGTTTTTTACAATGGTCAGTTAAGACGGGGGCTCATATAAAGGGGGTCAGTTAAGACAGGGGGCTCATATAAAGGGGGTCAGTTAAGACAGGAGGCCTCATGTACAGTAAAGGGGCTCAGTTAATACGGGGCAACTAAGGGGGTCAGTTAATATGGAGGGCTCTGCTAGATAGAATAGGCTCAGTTAATACTGGGGGGCTAAGGGGTTCTGTTAATACAAGTGTGCATGACAAAACGCCTGACAAATAGCTTGAGCGAAGTGCGCATGACAAAACACCTGACAAATAGCTCGAGCGAAGTGTGCATGCGCTATTACCTTGGCCACAGCTGAGGAGAAGGGGGCATGCGACCTCCGCCATGCACGTCCTAGCATAGTCGCATGCGCGGCGAGCGAGTTCTACTGCGTCCAAGACATTTGTCGGAACACATAGAAATCTGATGGTTGTGGCATATTACTGGGCAATCAGGCTAATATGCCCAGCCTGATTGCCCAGTAATATGCTACAACCGTCAGATTTCTATTCCTGATAGATGTGTTGCGCGCATGCACAGCATGTCCGTCAGATATCTATACCTAATGGATCTATACCTAATGGTTGCGCTGCACGCATCTGCACTACATCCTTCAGATCGGTGGTCCAGCTGATCGGACGTCACTTCTGATGACGTAGGTGCATCGGAAGTGACGAGGGTATACTTTTTTGATGAGTATAATTATTTGATAGAACACCGGCAGTCTGTTATAGAAGATGGAAGTGTTGGGCAGCATCGGAGGATGTCTACACACATAGTGCAGACATCCACCTGCTACCCCCACTAGCCACCAGGGACACTCTTTTATACAGATTTTTTCTTATTTTCATGAAAGAATATCCAAAATTTGGGGGGTTGTCTTATATTCGAGCAAATATGGTACTTATTTTCCTTCTGGTCACATATGACCTACATACTACAATGTAGCATGCAAAAGTTATATGTGGCTGTTAAAAAATGGGAGACTTTTTGCTGACTAGCAGAGCAATAAATAAAGTTGGCAGCGTGGTCAACCCTACCCATGTTGCTGGCTGAGCATCATAGAAATAGTAGTATACTGCAGAAATAAATAAAACCACTACACAGAATAATGGGCAAATTTATTTAAAATAAAAGTTTGTTTTGGTCCTTTAAATCAAAATAAAGTTTGTGCTGCCCCCCTAAAATTAAATGGGCATGTGTGGATCAGACATTTGTAAATGGGAGGAATTAGTAATATGGCCACACCCACCTGGGCACCCCAAAAAACCTGCACCCAGGCACCCATGACCCTAGGATCAGCCCTGAGCACAACTATAATTTACATACTTGAACCATTTACCACATTCACTGTCCTAAAGCTTTGCCCAACCACATAATTAGCTAAATCTATCTCTGATGCAGATTACCATATTTGCTATAATAAATGACCTGGCTACAAGACTAGGATCCAGGTGTCTGCAGAGTTGCAGGGGACCCGGATCCTCCTTGCAAGCTGAGGGTTGATGTCTGCGCGATGTGCGCGGACATCCTCCGATGCTGCCCAGAACTTCCGCCAGGACTTCTACAACAGAACACAGAGGTCAGGGAAGTGTCATGCAGCATTGAAGGATGTCTGTGCACATCGCGCAGACATCCACCAGCTGCCCACACTAGACACCAGGTAGTCTGGAGGCGCAATCGCTAAATCTGGGAGCAGATGGGAACATAGATGGCACTGACACACTGTTTGGGGACAGAGTAAGTACTGGCAAACTGTTTGGGGACAGAGATGGAATCAACAGCTTTTTAAGGACATAAATGGTGCTGTGAAATCTTTGGGGACATAGATGATATAGGAAAGCTGTTGGGGGACAGATAGGCTGGCAAGCTGTTGGGGGGACAGATATAATGCTGACAAGCTGTTGGGTGACAGATATAATGCTGGCATGCTGTTTGTGCACCAAGATACTGCTGGTAAACTGGGCATGGAGATGGGACTGGCAAGCTATTCAGGGACAGAGATGGGGCTGCAAGCTGTTGGGGGACAGAGACGGCGCTGACAAACTGTTGGGGGAAAGAGATGGTGCTGGCAAGCTGTTGGGGGACAGAGATGGAGCTGGCAAGCTGTTTGGGGACAGAGATGGGGCTGGCTAGCTGTTTGGAGACGCAGCTAGCTGCTTAATGTGCCCTCCTCTGCACCTACATTTTGGCATGAGGATTCTCCCTTGTGGACTTCCTGCAAGTTCCGACCACATACACTGTACATTATTCAATTTATATGTAAATGAAGGCAAATCTACTAGAGCTTTTACTCACTAGTTTTATCGTGTAGTGACTTGCCTGATTTCAGTGCTGTGGGTGAGGAGAGTAGATTAATTTGATGATAGATGCCCCCCAAACTTGTCTTCACAGAGAATGGTGTATGAAGCATGGGTGGCTATTACATTTATTTGTGGGAAGTGTAAAGTCATTTTGTGATATACTGCCCATATAAAACCTACCCACTCAACACGTGTGTCTGGAGGAAGAACAACAGCTTTAGGATGTGGCAAGCTGATACAGGATGCTAAAGATCAGTTTTCAAGGTCACTTTTCCATTCAGCAAGATTGAATTTAAAAGTGATGGTGGAATAATTGGAAGTGAGAGCTAAAGAAGACTATAAAGGGCCGTTCAAACAAATAAAATATTTGACGAAAATACTTTTCAATAGTCTTAGTCTTCATGAATCTTATTATTTGTACTTGCATTTATGTTTTTTTTATCATTTTGTTTTTATTATTATTTTCATATTTGAAAAAAGTACAGTAATAAACTGGGTACACCCCTGCACAAAGTAATCCCTATTGCTAACACAGGCTGTGCTGGGGTGGGGAGGGGGGGTCAAATAAGATACCCCATGGGTCCCCGCTTGCCCACAGTGGTAGCACTGCCACCTTGACTGTCTCATGTGACGATCACACTAGGGCAGAAGCCGACAATAAGTCATATCCGGCGGCTGTATGTCCCTCCTCCACGCTAGCGAGGCACTTAGCAACACTAAAGCCCCCCCCCCCCGACCGATGGTAGTCGCTCTCCTGAGCAACCACATTGGCTCAGCAGGAGGGAGCATTGCCTGTATAGGCAGCACTTCCATTCTACTGGCAAGAGCATCGGATGTGATTTTTTTCACTTCCGTTGCTCTAGGGGGCGCTAGTAGATGCCGGCACAGCAGATCAGCAGATTCAGTAAATATTGCCTTTGACATGTGTTGATCTGCCTCCCTCTCCTCACTATAGTTTTAGTGAGGGAGAGAGACAGATCAGATAATGTAATATTTTTTTAAGTAATAAATTCTATATTTTACAAACCAAGGGCTTTTATAAAAGCCATTTCCAGTGTTTAACTCCTTCCCTGCCATTGATCGCTGTGTACACAGTGACCTTACACAGCGGCACATATTTAGCAGACTTCAAATATGTCCCAAATGGGACATGGGCGCAGGTTGTCTGCATGTCAAATTTTCAAGTTGGAAAACCAAAAAGCTCATCTCTCATATGTGGCCCTTTAACCCTCAAACAAAGTGAAAAACCTATGCATGGGTGGTATCCCTGTACTCAGGAGAAATAGTAAAATCTATTTAGCAGGTTTTTTGTTTGCTTTTGTCGATGAGGAGAAGATGTTTCAAATAAAGTTAGGAAATTTGTGGGGGGTTTTGTTCATAATCCATATTTTATTTTTTTGATATATTATAGGATATGATCAAAATTATGGCACCCAAAGATAGCCCTTCTTGTCCCAATAAATATATATAATCATTTGCGTGGGTACAGCAAATGACAAAGAAGAAAATTACAGCTAAACACAAACATCACAGAAATGTGAAAATAGCCATTGTCCAGAATGGCTACAATTGTTTCAAAGGGTATGTCCTTAACCCCTTCATGACGCAAGGTGCTTGTGTCCCAAACGACGCAAGCACCAAAACGTCACAAATTGTTCCTGGCCACCGATCACAAGGTGATCGGTAGCCAGGAACACTATGGCAGAGACCCGATCAGGGTCTTAATAGACCCTGTGGGTCCCTGCCAAAATATCGCGAGACCTCCGGATGTCACGAAGTTCGGGCACGGCGCGATTTAGAGAAATGTAGCTGGTGCTCGCTTTGAGCACCGGCTATATTTCCCCTGTCAGACTGAGGCCACTCAAAGTGGCCTCATCTGACAGGTGGGATCCCGCTGCAAGTGCCTGCAGCGGGATCCGAAAACAGCTCATCGCGGGGAGCCGCGATGAGCTGTTTAACAAAGGACGTACTATGCCGTCCTAACGACTTTTAGGCACTTAAAATTAGGAATGCATAGTAGGTCCTAACGTCACGAAGGGGTTAAGGGGTTAATAGGCAGGCTAATAATGGCATATTAATGGCCAGACTAATATTGGCCTATTAATAGGCAAACAAACAATGGCATATTAATGGGAAAATTGGCAGTGACATATTAAGGTGCATATTAACAGTGGCATCTTAATGGGCATACTAACAGGCAAAGTGCCTATGGCATGTTAATTGGTAGTGACTGATTTTCATTGACAAAGTGATGCTGTGGCATGTTCTGTGGGGCCAGATAACATGTACTATGGGGCCTCTGATGACGTCACGCCCGACGTCAGCGCGCGACTAGCGGGAACATTTAAAAGTGCTCTTCACACTAATACCTATGCTTGGTGATTCTCGTGTATTTCCTGAACTCCTGGCGTTTTTTCTATTTTGGATTTCTTGTTGCCGATTTGGATTGTTCCCTGGATTACTCTGATCTTCTGGTTTCCCTACTCCTGGTCTGTTACCCGTTTTGCTGTTTTTCTGTGTATGACCCTGGACTGTTTAACGTTTATGAAGCTTGCTGATTCCCCTGATTCTGGACTGTTTAACGTTTATGAAGTTTGCCAATTCCCCTGATCTTGGATTTGTACCCGACTATTCTATTTCGCATACCCTGGTTTATCCTGCATAGCGGTCTCTCCTTCCTCCCTATATCAGTACGTCACATAATTACCATGCCTCAATATGGAGGCCGCAGGATTGGCAGACGCACTTACTGCACTAACTCAACAACTGGCGACTATGACTCAATCCATCCAGGAGTTACAAGCCGGACAGACCCAATTACAGCAACAAGTTCAACATCTGCAAACTACTCGTGCTAATGCACCTGAACCTGCCGCTGCATTCCCAGTACCTCCTCCAGCCCCAGTATTACTGGACGGGCCACTGCATCGGAACCCCAAGTGTTACTCCCTGATAAATTTACAGGTGACAGAAAGAAATACCGCACTTTTATTACTTCCTGCCAGATCCTCTTTGCTCTACGACCACGTACATATCCACAGAGTCATATCCCTACTTACAGAAGAACCCCAGTTATGGGCTCATCATTTATTACATACTAATAGCCCATTATTGGAATCTTGGCCTTCATTTCGACAAGCACTGGACTCCTTATATGAAGACCCTTTCCGAGTTGCATCTGCCACTAACACTCTTCGTACCCTTAGACAAGGACGTAGACCAGTGGAGGAATATATAACGGAATTCCGTAGGATAGCACTGGAGACTACGTGGAACGAGTCGGCCTTGCTGGATCAATTTCGCCTAGGATTATCAGACTCATTAAAAGATGAACTAGCTCGAGTTGGTATTCCCGCTGCCCTGGATGATCTCACCAGATTGGTGACACAGATTGACAGAAGATTAAGAGAGAGAAGAGCAGAAAGGAGCACTTCGCCTCACACTCATGTTCCTGTGTACAATTACCCTCACTCAGAAAACAAGACTACGGTCCCCACCTCCACAGAGGAACCAATGCAAATTGGACTAGTGCGGGGTCCTCTTACTCAGGAAGAGAAGAATAGAAGGAGGAGTCTTAATTTATGCCTATATTGTGGTAAACCTGGACACATGTATAAAGAGTGTCGTTCCCGACGACCACGCATGGACGGTAAGACTTCCTCCACTTTCTTTGAACCCAATACCATATTCCCTTCTTCTAATTCACCCCACTTATCCATCCCTCTCTTCATCCAGGGAACTAAAAGACCCATCTCTCTGGCCGCAATGATTGACTCAGGAGCCAGCGGATGTTTTTTGGATACGAAATTGGCCAAAACTATGGACATTCCTACCCGATTAAAATCCGCCCCAATGCACATCCAACTTGTTGATGGCAGTTCCCTAAAGACCGGACCCATCACGCATGAGACCCCACCAATCATTGTCACCATCGGCGAGGGCCATCAGGAGACACTACAATTTGATATTGTACCAGCTCCCGTCTTTTCTATTATACTGGGACTCCCTTGGTTACGCAAACACAATCCTGTAATTAACTGGGAGACCGGCACCCTGTCTTTTACCTCTCCCCTATGTTTGAACCACTGTCTCACATCATCATCAGTATGCCTCACCTCTGATTCAAGCACAATAATCAAGGTCCCTGATCCCTATCGGGATTTCCATGATGTATTCGAAAAGAAGAAGGCTGATACACTTCCACCTCACAGACCTTATGATTGCCTTATAGACCTGCTCCCAGGGGCCCCTATCCCTTTTGGAAGAATATACCCATTGGCCGAACCCGAACTGAAGGTTCTGAAGGAGTATATTGAAGAAAACCTAATCAAAGGATTTATACGGCCTTCCACATCACCAGCAGGTGCAGGGATATTCTTTGTTAAAAAGAAGGATGGAGGATTAAGACCCTGTATCGACTACAGAGAATTAAACAACATCACTACTAAGAATCGTTATCCCTTACCCTTGATCTCAGAATTATTGGATCATCTACGTACAGCCAGTGTATTCACTAAAATTGACCTCCGAGGAGCCTATAATCTTGTTAGAATTTTGAAAGGAGATGAATGGAAGACGGCCTTCAGATCTCGCTATGGACACTTTGAATACAGGGTAATGCCCTTTGGGTTATGCAACGCCCCAGCCACGTTCCAACATTTTGTAAACAATATTTTCCGCGATGTTCTGGATCAGTTTGTAATCATTTACCTCGATGACATCTTGATATATTCTCCCTCTTTAACGTTACACCGTGAACATGTCAAAACCATTCTTACTCGTCTGAGACAACACCAGTTGTACGCCAAATTGGAGAAATGTGTGTTCGAAACACAATCCGTGGAATTCTTAGGATTCATTTTATCTCCTTGTAATATCCAAATGGACCCCAAGAAAGTGGATGCAATCCTACGTTGGCCTACACCCACAGATAAGAAAGATATACAACGGTTCATAGGATTTGCAAACTTTTACAGAAAGTTTATCCGTAACTTCTCTAAAGTGTTCCAACCCATTTCCTCCCTAACCTCTAAAGACAAAGCATTTGTCTGGACAACTGCAGCTCAACATGCATTTGACTTACTAAAATCTCGATTTACCACGGCTCCGATATTGATTCTCCCTGAACCATCCAAACCATTTACCCTGGAGGTGGATGCCTCAGACACTGCCGTAGGAGCAATATTGTCACAACGACACCTGAAGGACAAACAATTGCATCCGGTGGCCTTCTTCTCTCGAACCCTATCCTCGGCAGAAAGGAATTATGACGTGGGTGAACGTGAATTGTTGGCAATCAAGCTGGCCTTAGAAGAATGGAGACACCTATTAGAAGGGGCTATGTATCCAGTGACCGTCTTCACGGATCATAAGAACTTGGAATACTTATGTAAGGCTAAAAGACTACAACCAAGATATGCCAGATGGGCATTATTTTTTACACGATTCCAGTTACATATAACCTATCGACCAGGTTCCCGCAACCTCAAGGCCGATGTACTCTCTCGTATGGCAGAAAAGTAAGACCGACCTCCAAACACCACGGGTAATATCCTGCCTGCTGGAAACTTTTTGGCTGTCACGCAAACCATTTGGGAGAACATACGGACACATTCCTCTCCCTCCTGTCTACCAAACCAATATCCCGTAACCCCAAGTCACGGTCTTTTTTATTATGACAACAGAGTCTTTGTCCCGCCAGAAGCACGCTTACAAGTTCTCCAGTTTAACCACGACTCTCCAGCAGCCGGACACGGGGGGGTACAGCAAACCAAAGACCTCATCTCACGCATATTCTGGTGGCCTAAACTACAGGATGAGGTATATCGATTTGTCAAGTCCTGTGCCACCTGTGCCCGAGCAAAAGAAGATCACCGTAAACCATCAGGTCTTCTTCAACCTCTACCAGTACCGACCAACCCTTGGACAGATATATCCATGGATTTCATCACAGACTTACCAAGCTCCGGGCAACATACTACCTTAATGATTGTTGTAGATCGATTTTCTAATATGGCCCATTTCATACCATATACCAATCTTCCTTCTGCCAAAGAAACCGCCGAACTTTTTATACGGGAGATCTTCCGTCTGCATGGACTTCCTGAAAATATAGTTTCCGAACGAGGTTCTCAATTCACATCTCGATTTTGGAAAGCCTTTTGTACAGAATTACATATACAGCGTGCTCTCTCCACAGCCTTCCACCCCCAGAGCAATGGTCAAACGGAACGTACCAACCAGACTTTAGAGCAATACCTACCCTGTTTCACGACCTATCTCCAGGATGATTGGTTCAGATATTTACCATTGGCGGAATTTGCTTACAACAATCACATCCATAGTTCTATTAAGATGTCTCCTTTCTTTGTCAACTATGGGTTTCATCCGTCTATGCTCCCGGGAGCCCCTATTCCCAGTATTGTTCCGTCAGTCACGACCCATGTCAGAGACCTCACGCATACATACTCTCTACTTCGAAACACTTTAGCTCAGTCACAACTACGATACAAAATGTTTGCGGATCGTCACAGAGTTATTGCACCGTCTTACAAAGTGGGCGACAAGGTCTGGCTATCAACTAAACACTTGAAATTGACATGTCCTACCAAAAAGTTGGGTCCGAGATTCATAGGCCCTTTTGTAATTACACAAGTAATATCCCCGTCTGCCATGAAACTCGACCTACACTCTTCTATGAGAATACATCCCGTGTTCCATGTATCCCTACTCAAATTCTGGATTGAAAATACCTTTCCTGGTAGACTCGTGTCACCCCCTAAACCTATAGTTATAGATGGTGTAGAGGAATATGAGGTGGAACAGATCCTGGATTCCAGGTTGTATCGTGGACAGTTACAATATCTTGTTCATTGGAAAGGGTATGGTGCTGAAGACAGATCCTGGGAACCGGCTAGAATGATTCACGCTGATATTTTGATTCACGACTTTCATGAACTCCATCCCGATCGGCCAGGTCATTGGCGAGCCCGAAGGTCTCGTCCTCGGAGGGGGAACTGTCATAACTTACCTCGCAGCAGATCCCCAGAGTATCCTCTTCTAATCGCGCACCCAGCTGTGCCTGACTGCACACAGCCGGGGACGCGCGTTTCTCCACTATCGGAGCTAAGGCGCGCCTCCGATGACGTCACGCCCGACGTCAGCGTGCGACTAGCGGGAACATTTAAAAGTGCTCTTCACAGTAATACCTATGCTTGGTGATTCTCGTATATTTCCTGAACTCCTGGCGTTTTTCTATTTTGGATTTCTTGTTGCCGATTTGGATTGTTCCCTGGATTACTCTGATCTTCTGGTTTCCCTACTCCTGGTCTGTTACCCGTTTTGCTGTTTTTCTGTGTATGACACTGGACTGTTTAACGTTTATGAAGCTTGCTGATTCCCCTGATTCTGGACTGTTTAACGTTTATGAAGTTTGCCGATTCCCCTGATCTTGGATTTGTACCCGACTATTCTATTTCGCATACCCTGGTTTATCCTGCATAGCGGTCTCTCCTTCCTCCCTATATCAGTACGTCCCAGTTTATTAGTCCCCAGTTCCCTATCTTATAGCTAGGATATCCTTGTGCCTATCCCACGCATGCTTAAAATCCTTGACTGTGTTTACCTCTACCACTTCCACTGGAAGGCTATTCCATACATCCACTACCCTCTCAGTAAAGTAATGCTTCCTGATATTATTTTTAAATCGTTGCCCCTCTAATTTAGACTATGTCCTCTAGTTGTGGTAGTTTTTCTTCTTTTAAATATACTCTCTTCCTTTACTGTGTTGATTCAATTCAATTTATGTATTTAAATGTTTCTATCATATCCCCCCTGTTATGTCTTTTCTTCAAGCTATATATGTTAAGATGCTTTATCCTTTCCTGGTAAGTTTTATCCTTCAACCCATGATCCAGTTAAGTTTTTCTCTGAACTCTCTACAAAGTATCAATATCCTTCTGGAGATACGGTCTCCAGTACTGCGTACAATACTCCAAAGTGAGGTCTCACCAGTGCTCTGTAAAATGGCATGAGCACTTCCCTCTTTCTACTGCTAATACCTCTCCCTATGCAACCAAGCATTCTGCTAGCATTTCCTGCTGCTCTATTGCTTTGCCTACCTACCTTTAAGTCCTCTGAAATTATTACTCCTAAATCCATTTCCACAGATATTGAGGATAAGACTGTACCAAATATTCTATATTCTTCTTTTGGGTTTTTATGCCCCCAAGGTGCATAATCTAGCACTTCTCCACATTAAATATCAGTTGCCACAGCTCAAACCAGTTTTCTAGTTTAGCTAAATCATTTGCTAAATCATTTGCCATTTGGCTTATCCCTCTATGAACATCAACCTTGCTGGACATCTTTGTATCATCAGCAAAAAGGCATGCTTTACCAACAAGACCATCTGCAATATCACTAGGAAACTCTGTTCCCGACAATGGACGTGCCTGTCACGTCCTGCGGTGAATCAATCGGTTTTCACGATCAACGATCGCGAAAACCGCTTTAACAGTGCTGGTCTATTGCCTTGACATTTCTGATCTGAAAAAAAAAAAAAAAGAATTCTGATCTGGGACAGCCATGATCGCCCCACGGAGCGATCGTGGGAGCCATACTGACGGAGCAGCATGCTCCGTCAATATGGCTATGCCCTCTGCAGGTCGGAGCTTCGGAAGTGAAATCAACCACTTCCGTCGCTCTGAATATGCTACTTGACTGCCCCTAGTGGTAGTTAAGCAGCATTGCAATGTAAAAAAAAAAATAAAAAAAATAATTAACTAAAAACTTGTTATATAGTTAGATTAGCCTATAGGGTTAAAATTAAATAATTTTTTTGCATAAGGGATAGGGTTAATATTAAATTAAAATTAAAACATATTAAGGGATAACATAAGGGTTAGAGTTGGGGTTAAATTTTGGGTTCGGGTTGGGGTCAAAAGGTCAATATAGGAAAAAAAAAACACTATTTTTGGTTTTTTCCCCATAACTCGCAAAAAAATACTGAAAAATATGGAAACATGCATATTTCTGAACTCGGGACAACATTTAGAAACTATTTAGATGGGGTCTTTTTTAATGATTTTATTTGTGTAAATTATATTTTAGGTCAAAGTTAGAAAAAGTTTTTTTTTTTTAATTTTTCATCATATTTTATGATTTTTTTGTAGTAAATTATAAGATATGATAAACATAATGGTATCTAATGAAAGCCCTCTTATGACGATAAAAACAACATATAATTTGTGTGGGTACAGTTTGTGAGAAAAGAAGAAAATTGCAGCTAAACACAAACACCCCAGAAATGTCAAAACAGCCATTGTCACCAAGGAAAAGTCAAGGTGAAAATATCTTGTCACTAAGGGGTTAAAGAGAATGGGTCCAAGTACAGATCCTTGAGGTACCCCACTAGTAACAAGACCTTGCATCGAATATACTCCATTGACTACAACCCTCTGTTGCCTGCCACTCAGCCATTGTCTAATCCATTCAACAATCTTGAAATCCAAACTCAAAGATTGCAGTTTATTGATAAGCCTTCTATGTGCAACAGTGTCAAAAGTCTTACTGAAATGTAGGCAAGCAATGTCTACTGCACCACCCTGATCTATTATTTTAGTCACCTATTGAAAAAAAAACAATAAGATTAGTTTGGCCTGATCTCCCTGAAGTAACCCCATGTTGTCTCTGATCTTGAAATCCATGCGATTTTAACGGTCTTAACGGTCTATAGTTGCCCGATTCCTCCCTACTCCCTTTCTTGTGAATTGGCACAACATTTGCTAATTTCCAATCTTCTGGGACTACTCCCGTTAACAATGACTGGTTAAATAAATCTGTTAACGGTTTTTCTAGTACACCACTAAGTTCTTTTAATAGCTTTGGATGTATCCCATCAGGGCCAATCAACTTATTTGTCTTTACTTTAAACAGCTGAAGTTAAACCTCTTCCTCTGTCAACTTACATGCATCAAAAGACTCATTAGTCTTTTTGCCTAAATGAGGTCCCTTACCCTCATTTTCAGTTGTAAAAGCTGAACAAAAATATTCATTAAGGCAGTCTGCTAGGCCTTTATCCTATTCTACATAGCATCCTTCTTTTGTTTTTAATCTAACTAATCCTTGTTTTACTTTCCTTTTCTCATTTATATATCTAAAAAATGTTTTATCCCCCTTTTTCACTGACTGGGCCATTTTCTCTTCTGTGTGTGCTTTGGAAACTCTTATAGCTTGATTTGCCTCTTTCTGCCTACTCTTATAGATATTTTTATATTCCTCATTCTGATTTTTTTATAATTACTAAATGCTAGCTTTTTTTTTTTAATATGACTGGCAAATGAATGGCAAAATAATCCTGGCAAATAATCTGCAAAATATGACTGGCAAATGAAGGGAAAATAAGACTGTCAAATGATGTAAAAAAATAAGACTGGCAAATGAAGGGCAAAATGACACTGGCAAATGAAGGGCAAAATGACACTGGCAAATGAAGGGCAAAATGACACTGGAAAATGAAGGGCAAAATGACACTGGCAAATGAATGGCAAAATAATACTGGCAAATGAATGGCAAAATAACACTGGCAAATGAAGAGCACAATAAGAGTGGTAAATGAATGGCAAAATATTACTGGCAAATGAATGGCAAAATAATATTTGCAAATGAATAACAAAATATGACTGGCAAATGAAGGGCAAAATAACACTGGCACATTAATGGCAAAGTAATACTGGCATATTAAAGTCAAAATAAAACACGGAGGAGACGGCCAGGTGAGTACTGGGGAAGGGGGCAGGAGGGTGGTGGTGTATTAATGGGCAAATTGTCTGTGACATAATGGGCAAATTGTCTGTGGTATATTAATGGGAAGGCTAATAGCGGCATACTAATTGTCAATCTGGCTGTGGCATATTCATTGTCAATCTGGCTGTGGCATATTTATGGACAGGCTAATAGTAGCATATTAATGGGGAAATTGTCTGGGGCAAATTGGCAATCTGGCTTGGCATATTAATGGGCAGACTAATAGTGGCATAATAATGGGAAAATTGGCTGTGGCATATTAATGGGACGGCTAATAGGGGCATATTAATGGGCAGGCTAATAGGGGCATATTAATGGGGAAAAAGGCTGTGGCATATTAATTGGCAATCTGGATGTCTGGCTGTGGAATATTAATAAGCAAGCTAATAGTGGCATATTAATGGGCAGTCAAATAGTGGCATATTAATGGGCAAATTGGCTGTGGCCAAAGTGATACTGTGGCATGTTCTATGGGGCAAAATAACATGTACTATGGGGGAAAGTGACACTGTGGCATTTTCTGCAGGGGCAGTTCAGTGAGACAAAGTGACACTGTGGTATGTTCTGGCGGGCAAATTGACACTGTGGCATGTCAAATCGTGGGTAGGTGCAATATGAGTACAAGCCAAGTGCTGTGGGTACTGTATAGTGCTGTGTTAAGTCATTTAGGTGCAATGTAGGTGCAGAGGAATGTAATAAAAATAAGAAATGAACAATTTTTCAATAACATTTTTATTACATATGAAAATAGTTGAATATCATATTAAAAAGTTCAAATAAGTATAAATGCAACTAGTTATATACACATATTTGGGGTCAAGCTCAAAAGGCTGGAAATGTTAAACATTTTAATGTTTTTTTTGGGGTCAGAAACATAATATTACTATGCTGAGAGGGTCGTGGGTGCATGGAATAGTCTTCCAGCATGAGGCTAATATAGTAAAGGAGTTTAAGCATTGATGGGATATGTATAAGGCTATCCTAGATATAAGATAAGGCCAGGCACTAATTAAAGTATTACTGTACTTAGAGGGTAGTGGATGAATGGAATACTCTTCCTGAAGAAATTGCGGTAATACATGAAGGAGTTTAAGCATGCATGGGATAAGCATAGGCTATCCTTGATATAAGAAAAAGCCAGGGACTAATGAAAATATTACTTTACTGAGAGGGTAGTGGATGCATGGGATGGCCTTTCAGCAGAAGTGGTAGAGGTTAATACAGTAATGGAGTATAAGCAAAAGGCTATTCTAGATATAAGACAAGGCCAGGGATTAATGGAAGTATTACTTCCTGAGATGTAGTGGTAGAAGTAAATACAGTGAATGAGTTTAAGCATGTGTGGGATAGACATAAGGCTATCCTAGATATAAGATAAGGCCAGGGACTAATGAAAGTATTACTTTACTGAGAGGGTATTGGATACATGGAATGAATGGTATTAGTATGGTAGGTTCATAATAATGTATGTTTTATGGTGTACACACAGCTCTCTGACTGAAGCACATCTCCACAAGGTCTTACTATATTTCATGTAAAAGTGATAAAAATGCACCTGCCTGATGTAGATGTTGTGCTGTGAATGTATCTGTTGTATACCAAAGATGCATGGTGATGTTGGTGGGAACTTGGAGATATAATCTACACTGTGACAAGTAGGTGGAGTTACATTATTCTAATTATGTGGAGTGGACGGAACTTTTCACTGTAGATGTGGTCAATTTTAAAGTAAGTAATTGGAAGCTGAGCTGCAAAGTGACCCTGGAATTTTTTTTTCAAATCGTTGGCAGTAGCAGTTTATAATTAATTAATCAATAGTTGTCAGACTACAGCCAAAATACATGTAGGAAAAATACATTGTAAGGGTACCTAGCAATGTTCTAAGGTCAAGCAAATAGTCAGTATTGAAGGGATTAACTGGATAAGAGCCAGAGTTTACCAAGCCATGGGGTTCTGAGGTCAAGCAAACAGTCAACGGTGAAGGAGTTAACCAGATCAGAGACAGAGTTTACCTATGGATGAGAGTATCTGAATATGTTGGGAATTGTCTCTGAGAATCTTGGGAATCAAAGTCCATAAATACTGGAGCACCAAATGTTAATAACTACTTGGCTATTCTGAGCATTTGTGATTCTTAACAGGGTCATATTTTTTAACATAGACTGTATTTTACTTTTTAATATATTTTACTTGTGGCTACGGACTGCAGTGTCCTATTACCGTATTTGCTCGATTATAAGACGACCCTGATTATAAGACGACCCCCCAAACTTTGTATATTCCTTTAGGAAAAAAACTAAAAGCCTGAATATAAGACTACCCTATAGGAAAAAAAGTTTAACTTGTATATATGTAAATTGCTTTTTAATATTTAATAAAAAAATTATATTATACAAATGCATTTGTTGTTTTTATTTCCTTTTATGTGCCAATGCGGCCCCTCTCTCCCCATCCCCTTGTCTGTCTATCTCCCCCTCCCCTTGTCTGTCTATCTCCCCCTCCCCTTGTCTGTCTATCTCCCCCCTCCCTTTGTCTGTCTATTTCCCCTCTACCTCCCTCCCCTTGTCTGTCTATCTCCCTCCTTCCTCCCCTTGTCTGTCTAATTCCCCCCTCCCTCCCCTTGTCTGTCTATTTCCCCCTCCCTCCTCTTGTCTAATTCCCCCCTCCCTCCCCTTGTCTGTCTAATTCCCCCCCCCCCTCCCTCGTCTGTCTAATTCCCCCTCCCTCCCCCTCACCTTGATTTTTTTCCCTGGTGGCTAGTGGGGGCAGCTGGGGGATGTATGCACGATACGTGCATACATCCTCCATGCTGCCCGACACCTCCGTCTATTATGACGGACAGCTGGTCCGTCATAATAGACAGAGCTGTCGGGCAGCATGGAGGATGTCTGCAGGTATAGTGCAGACATCCCCCAGCTGCCCGATTCACCCTGGTGGCTAGTGGGGCAGCAGAGGAAGTCTGCGCGATGAGCGCAGACCTCCCCTGCTGCCGCCCGGCACGCTCGCTGGGACTTCTGTGACGAAAGCGGAAGTACCCGGCTTCTTCACAGAAGCCCCGGCGGACGTGCCGGGCGGAAGCAGGGGAATCTGCACTCATCGCGCAGACATCCCCTGCTGTTAGAGAGGGGGATCCAGGTCCCCTGCAGCTCTGCTGGGGACCTGGATCCCAGTCTTATAGTCTGACCTCAATTTGAGGTCAGATTATAAGACGACCTCGAATATAAGACGAGGGGTAGTTTTCAGAGCATTTGCTCTGAAAAAAACCTCGTCTTATATTCTAGCAAATACGGTAGTTAAACTAATGACTGGGGGCTTGTCATGCATTGCAATGCAGAATGTTATTAAACAATGTTCTGTATAATTTAGGACTGCATTCACTGTACCTTTGCTGGCTAACCTTTGGCACTTGAACTGTTGTGGAGTATGTGTCCCAGGAAGCTCAGCCTTCATACTGAAGCATTATGTTAGTTGTGTAACCTTTAGACACTTGTAATGAATGTGAGTCTGGGTTAATTCATAATCTTGTAGTGAGCAATAATACAATAAAGAAGAATTTTCTATATTTGACTGGGTCTACTCTCGTTTTACTCCAGAGAGTAGATTATTTTCACAGATTATTTTCGTTGGTTGCAGGCTTTTGATTTTTTAAGAAAAAAAGAGGAGAAAAACACTGTGCCTAGATGTGATGGCAATAGCAGCAACAAAATCTACCAGTGTCTCACTCCTGGTATACAATAACAAACAAAGCAAACAAGTGACAATGTGCGCTGTAACCCAACACTCCAATACAGAAAATATATATAAATCTGGATTACCCTTAATTATGAGGCAATCCACTCAGTGTTTACCGAAAGGGATAAAAAACAGATAATAATATATTGTAGTTATTTAAACTTAAAAAGTGCAAGTGTTCAAAATAAATGTGAATACACTCACATTTCCTTGAGCAGAACTCTGCTCAATGTACAGTGCGTCATGGAGCCCACAAGGGGTTAATGGTCCAATAGTTGTCCCGGACATAACATAAGAGAGCAAAAAGGGGGAGACTATGCATCCATGAATTTCACTAGATAGGGCCTCACAAAATGTGACTCTCCTGGGAAATTGTCATTGTTACTATTATTATCTTTGTCTTCATGTTATATTTTCTATGAGGTAATTTGACTACAGTTTACATGCATGCAGGCCCACCATCATGGGGTGACGGGCGATACTGGCGTCCCAGGCCCAGCGGGCCCAGGTCACTCCAGCAAAAATGTAAAAAAAATTCTCTGTTAAGTAGGTCAGCGGCTGAGAGGGAAGCGTTGTGCGCTCCCCTCCAGCCGCGGGGCTTCAATAAAGTTTGTTAAAAAAATGCAACCGGAGTTACTCTGGTCGCATTTTTTTTTTTTAAACAAACTTTATTGAAGCCGCACGGCTGGAGGGGAGAGCACAACGTGCAGAGCACCGGGAGACAGCAGCAAGGAGGTAAGTACTTGGGAAGGGGGGAGAAGGGTGGCATACTGGGCAAAATCCTGGCATTTTAATTGGCAAAATCCTGGCATATTAATTGGCATAATCCTGGCATATTGAGGGGCAAAATCCTGGCATATTAATTGGCAAATCCTGGCATATTATTTGGCATAATCCTGGCATATTAATTGGCAAAATCCTGGCATATTAATTGGCAAAATCCTGGCACTTTAATTGGCAATTCCTGGCATATTGAGGGGCAAAATCCTGGCACTTTAATTGGCAATTCCTGGCATATTGAGGGGCAAAATCCTGGCATATTAATTGGCAAAATCCTGGCATATTGAGGGGCAAATTCCTGGCATATTAATGGGCATAATCCTGGCATATTAATGGGCAAAATCCTGGCATACTGAGGGGCAAAATCCTGGCATTTTGAGGGGCAAAATCCTGGAATATTAATTGGCAAAATCCTGGAATATTGAGGGGCAAAATCCTGGCATATTGAGGGGCAAATTCCTTGCATATTATTTGGCAAAATCCTGGCAAAATAATTGGCAAAATTCTGGCATATTGAGGGGCAAAATCCTGGCATATTGAGGGGCAAAATCCTGGAATATTAAATGGCATATTGAGGGGCAAAATACTGGTATATTAAATGGGAAAAGAATGGCATTTTGAGGGGCATATTCCTGCCATATTAAATGGAAAAATACTGGCATATTGAGGGTCAAAATACTGGCATATTGAATGGCAAAATAGTGGCTTATTGAGGGTCAAAATACTGGCATATTAAATGGCAAAATAATGGCATATTGAGGGAAAAATACTGACTTATTGAGTGGCAAAATATTACTGGCATATTGAGTGGCAAAATATTACTGGCATATTGACCAACTGCTACCAACCACCCTCCATTAGACCGAGATAACATCCTTGTGAGGGTAGGTGGGGCTAGTGGGAGATATTGTTGGGGGGGGGGGGGGGGGGCGGAAAATTTGTTCAGTAAGGGGCCCTGAAATTCCTGGTGGCGGCCCTGCATGCATGTACAGATCAATATATGCCATACAGGGCCAGCCTTAAGTGTTCCGGCCAGCCTTAAGTGTTCTCTTCCCATGTTTTTCCCTTTCCTCTTCCTTGCCATGTCTTTCTCTCTCCAACCCCACATTTTTATCTCTCTTCCTTGCCATGTATGTCTCTCCTCTCCTCACCCCCCATATCTGTTCTTTTTCCTCCTCTCTAAATATGTTATCTGTTTCTCCTTTCCCATATCTGTTCTCTCCCCCCATATCTGTTCCCTCTCCCCCTCCTCACCCATATCTGTTCTCTCTTCCCCTACCCCCATATCTGTTCTCTCTCCCCCATATCTGTTCTCCCTCCCCCTCCTGTTTTCTCCCCCATCCTCTGTTCTCTACCTTATCCCTTGTTCTCTCCTCCCCCTCTGTTCTCCCTCCCCTCCCCCTCCCATTCTTGTTTAACACATGGAGCTTATGCTGCCTGCTGATGTGCTCTGATTCACAGGCTGGGGACAGACCTTCACCTCTCACCTGGTGAGGTCCACCTCCTCTCAGGATCCTCAAATCTGGACGTGCCTTTACCAGCAAACTTTTTTTTTTTTTTTTTAAGTGGCGCCCCCTGAGGTGTTGCGCACTGTGCGCTCGGCCAGGTCCAACACCCCAAAGGCCGGCCCTGAGCCCATATAAATATTGTGTACCATCTTCATGTGTTTGGAAATGTTGCCTTATTCCCCATTCCCCTTACTAATTTATGTTTGGTTGTGGTTACTGAAAATTAGAGAAATACTTGTTGGTTTGGTTACATTTTTAAGTTAAAACTCTGCAGTCACATTTAAAAAAAATATTTTTATATACATCACGGCTGTTTTGTAAACTGCAACTTCTGAGGAAGCCGGGACTTAGAATACCATGGTGAAACGCATTGAGAGTGGGCATTTATACATATGCCACATTGGGACTCTATCATCACCCTGAACTCCGTTGTTGACTGTTTACTATTGTTATATATGGATTTCACCTGTGGAGTCTGTAAGTGTTCATTCACGTGCAGGCCAGTTTTTAAGTGATTATCCTGCTCTATGTTTGGTTTTATCTCACCATTTTTAGAGTAAAAATATCTTCTTCCATGGAACTTCATCGTTCATGTGTTCTATCTAAATATCACTCAACACATTGTTATTTGAGTTATATTACAGTATATATTTTTCTTTCTTTTATGTTCCCTCTGTGACATCCTGCATGCTCGATTCTTTTAAAACAATCCTTTACATATAGCACATTGAGGAGTGCTAGGAGTGGCAGCGTTTGTCAAATCAAGGTATTTATTGTTACAGTGTTTGGTGATACACTGTATACCTTGTAAAGCCGTTAGAAAGGGCTTCAATTTACCATGAGTTTTCCAGAGTTATAAATACTGTTTTAACTATTATGCTGTGGATTTGGATATTCAGCTCCATCTTGTGGACAATCGAGTGCCTTGTATCTGAAGAACAATTGCACCTCACTGAGCTTGCACTTGTATCCATTTTAAAGTCACCTGGAATCAAATATCTATTTTATGTACAATGAAATCTGTTTTACATGAATTCAAGTGCATATTGGTGACTGCACATAAGATGCTTCATGCTTGACAAAGAGTAAAAAAAAAAAAAAGTCTCAGAAAGATTATTCAATTACAACAGTATATTTCCACTCATTCAAATGTGAACTTATGGAAACAAGCAATTTATTCAGCTATAATCTTAACAAAAATAGCTATTAGAGTTTATGTGTCTGCTTAGAGCAAAGGCGCATATCTAATGGTATTTCCTTAACTCAGATACGAGTTCTAAGGCCGCAATGGAAATGTATCATTAATCACTTTAAAAAGGAAGCAGGTTGAGGTGCGTTCTCTTTCAGAGCTCCTCATATTTGGAAAAGGCTCCCTGATTCTGCCAAATCATCCTCTAGTCTAAAAATCCATAAAAATAAGTATCTCCCAAATCCTCAAAACAGATTGTACCTGTTATTAGTTTACAAACTGCTTTGTATACTGTACATGTTGTTCCTTTTTTGTATCAATAATGATTTACCTTGTATGTTCTCCTTTGAACTTGTTTAAATATATGTATGTATGCATATATTTTTAATCTACTGTTAAATGTGTAACTGTGTAAATCCATTCTGGACTGGGTTCTAAATAAATAAATAAATAAAATATTGTAAATGTTATTTTATTGCTACATATTCTAAAATGCTGATGCAGTACCTACACTGGTTTATATGCTGATTTGATTAATAATCTGTTTTTTAGCTAACAGCAAATGCAGCAAGGAATTCAACGCAAGGTGCCCAGGCAAAGCTATTCCAAGTAGTGTGTGCAATGTTATTATATGTTGTGTTGAAATGTGTACTTTTCTAATCAATAAGTGTTTACTGTCCTGTGAGCCATCTATTGTCTCTTGTAGTCTGGATGTCTGTGTCTATAGGTGGCATGTTTATTTCATGTTAAGTTGTACTGTGTTTATCTACCTGTTTTAGATTAGGTTTTCTATTGTTTTAGGCTTACCATATTATAATTAGTTACCCTGTGTCTCCCCCCAGTTGATGTAACATTTGTGTGTATATAAGTCTGTGCTGTTTCACAAATAAAGGTTGTTCATTCTTGCTGTATCTGACTGCTAATGGTCCAGTCTGCTATTTGGGTACAAAGAGCAAGGTTCCAGGAAAGACTTGCTGGGTGGATGCTGAGCTTTAAATCGGGGGTTAAGGAGGTGATTTCACACAACAGACAGAGGTGCTACAGGCCTTGGGTAGCCATGCCAGTGCCGTTACAGTAACCATCTAAAAATAGTACCTGATGTTAAGTCTGTCACTGTGTATTTATGAACTCTTGCCACGTTGACGAAATTTGGATATCAAATTCAAATGGGGCATCCCACAATCTCTCACTGGTACCCGTGACAACAGGCAGCTAAATTGAAAATGCAGCCGATATTCCATCCTTCCTACAGACTCTCGGGAAAGTGTAGATACAGAGTGATGCGACCCACAAACGGGTACCTGATGGGGTGGTCTGCCTCTTTTAACTCCAGCACACATGTTGGATGGTGACAGAGACCTCTATCACTTGCTGCACTATCCATGAAATGACACTTCGTAATAGCAGCGTTCGACTGGGCTCCTCTACCTAAGATGTCCTCATGGACCTTCATGTTTGACTTTTACAGTTTAAACCTTTTTATGCTTTTAGCTCTGCTTGCTTTTAATCTGCCTTGTTCCCCCCACCCTCCCTTAAATTGATCTCACACAGCCTGGGAGGTTAAGTAGTCATGCACCATTATGGATGTTACTAACCTGTTCCGTTGACTCCTTTTAAGTAAAGATACTATTTTCTAGTAATGTGTTCACCCCCCAGGTGCACCGGGTTCAGGTAGCATGGCACATGGGTCACCCCTGGCTATACCGCTTCTTTTGTTAAGTCTCTTATACTGAATGTTGCTTAGGATCCTATACCCACATTTTTCTTACTCCCTACTCGCTCTACAACTCTTACTATACTTCCTTCCCTCTCTTCACTCTTAATCTCCTTAAGTCTCTCTCTTATCTTCTCCTCTCTCACTCAGCCTTTGTCTTTTTTTTTTTTTTTTGTAAATAAAATTTTATTAGGTTTTCACAAAATAACACAGAAAATAATATACAATACAGACAGTATCACATCAAGGGAAAATATATGATAAAATGGGGGAAATTAAGGGGGAAGGGGATTCCTGGGGTTACAGAAAATACAATATTTTTGGTTAATGTGGTTAGACTGGGATTTGTTACTAAAGAAAGGAACATATTATAATTAACATTTTCTTACGTCCTCTCTAAACCAAACTACTCTGCAGTTATTATATATACCGTGTGTGCAGACCATAGATGGTATGATCAATACACTTCTCCTTTCATCAATAATTCTATCCAATAGTACCATGTTTCGGTATGTCGAGTTGTGGAATCTGATACTGATGCTATGAGTTCTTCCAGAATTCTTATTTCCTCAACTCTATTGACCCATTCGGATATTGGTGGAGCCGTTACAGCTTTCCAGTATTTGGGTATCGAGGTTTTTGCTGCAATCAGCAAATGTTTACTAACAGATTTTTTAAAGGATTTCAGAGACATATCATTTAGAAAAAACAACATGGCTTCAAACTTAAAGGGATATTGTGAGTTGTCAATTTTAAGTATAATTTGGTGGATGTGTTTCCAGTATGTTTGTATCACTGGGCACGACCACCTTATATGGACATCCGTACCTAGCTCTTGTTGACACCTCCAACATAGTGGATCAGTATCCGCAAACATGTTGTGTAGCCTAACTGGGGTTAGATACCATTTTGCTAATAATTTATAATTTACTTCCTGATATTTAGATGTTTTAGAACTTTTGTGAGTGAGTACATATATCCTGTCCCATTGGGTACCTGTGTAAGTTGTAGCTAATGCATCTTCCCATTTTCCATGGTAGGGAGGGGTAGGAGTGTTGTTTGGTGTTATCAATTGAAGATATATTATTGAGATCCCATGTATTAGTGAGGTTTGTGTTGAGCATCGGGCCTCAAACCATGTTTTGTCTCTGTTCAGATTATGTTGCTGAGGTAAGTTCGTTAGGTAATGTTTAATTTGGGAGAAATTGAATGTGTCAAGCAATGTTGGGGGGGTTTCCAACAGGTCTTGGAGGGGGGGGTCAGACCCGTAGAGTTTGTTATGGAATAAACATATAGGACCGTGGATGGTTTCATCGCTTTTCAACTAGGTGTATGTGTCCCTGGAGGGAAATCCGGGTTTCCTCTTAGAGGCGTCATTGGGGACGGATAAGTTGTTATGTTCTGTCTTTTAGTCTCCCTATGAAGAAGAAATATAGTAGGATGGAGCGTCGGATGGGATTTAACCATTTTTCGGGCTTTGGATGGGGATATCCATGGTAACGCTTTTATTGGGAGAGGTAATACATGGTCTTCTAATTGCACCCAGTGTTTTTCCTCCCCAGATTGAATCCAGTTCACAATACGTGTCAGGTGAGTTGCTTGGTAATATTTATATATATCGGGCAATGCGAGGCCTCCTCTATTTTTTGGTTGCGTCAGTATGTTATGTTTTATACGTGGTTTCTTTCCTTTCCATATATATTTCGAAATCATATTTCTAAGAGTTGTAAAATATATCTGGGGTATCTGTATGGGCAATGTTTGGAAAAGATATAACAATCTGGGGAGTAGGTTCATTTTAATTACACCAATCCTACCTAGCCATGAGATATGAGTATAGTCCCACGTGTGTAAGTCTGTTTTCAAAGTATCAGCTAATGGCAAGAAATTTAAGTGGTACAGTTTATCCAGTGAAGGAGAAATCCATATTCCCAAGTATATCATCTTGTCTCTACATATTCTAAATTTGTAACTATCAACAATTTCAGATAAAAATGTTTGTGATTGGGAAATTGGCATAATTTCTGACTCGTCCATATTGATGGACAGGTCAGAAACTTTTCCATAATCATGGAATGCGTGCATGATGTGTGGGAGCGTGGGCACTGGATCTGTGACCACAAATAACAAATCATCTGCATAGGCCGATACTTTATATTCTGATTTGGGGGTTTGAAATCCCTTTATGTGGGGGTTCTCCCTTATTGTTTGCAGAAAAGGTTCTAGCGTGATGGCAAATAACAAAGGGGAGAGTGGGGATCCCTGTCGGGTGCCATTGTGAATTTGAAATCGTGTTCCCAATGCCCCATTTACTTTTACCCTAGCGTTTGGTGATCTATACAGAGAGTCTACCCATGTCCTCATATGGACCGAAGCCATAATGCAAGAGAGTCGATCTCATGAAATCCCAGTTTACTCTATCAAAGGCTTTTTCAGCATCTGTTGATAGGTAAAGTAGTGGTTCCTTCCTTCTCTCGGCTAAATATACAATATTAATAAGTTTTATTGGTGTTGTCCTTGGGTTCTCTACCAGGGATAAATCCCGATTGGTCGGGGTGTATTATGTTAGGTAGTATCTGTTGTATTCTCTGGGCCAATATTTTAGCGAATAATTTTAAATCAGAATTGAGTAGAGAGATTGGTCGGAAATTTTGGCAGTATGAGAAGTCCTTTCCAGGCTTTGGGATTACATGAATATGGGCCGAGAGTGTTTGTTCGTGTATTTTGCCTCCTAGTAAAATTGAATTAAATGCCTCCACAAATTGGGGTCCCAGTGTATCAATATGTAATTTGTAATATCTTAATGGGAGGCCATCTGGTCCTGGTGTTTTCCCCGTACTTGAGTTTTAAATGGCTAATTTTAACTCTTCTACCGTGATTGGGCCGTCTAAAGCTTCCATTTGGCCTTCGGCCATCTCTGTTTTTTTGTGTTTAGCTAAGTATTGATCAATATCTATCAGTTTTTGTGCTCTCTGGGCTGGAGATAATTGTTCATCTAGATTGTACAGAGCCTCGTAATGGCTTGTAAATGTTTGCAAAATGTCTTTTGGGAGATATTGGTATGGTTGGCGTGGGGTCGCTTTAATTTTATGAATGTATGTTGACATTTGTTTGGAATGTATTGTCCTTGCGAGTAGTCGTCCTGTCTTATTTCCGTGTTCGTAAAATAACGTCTTAGTTTTCAGAGCCTGTCTATGGAGACTCGCATTGATTAGTTTAGCCAGTTGACCACGTTTATCCAGTAAAATTTGATGTGTGGAAGAATTTGGATCTTGCTTATGTGCCTGTTCTGTCTCTGCTATTTCTTTTACTAATTTTACAATAGCCTCTGTACGTTCCTTTTTTCGAGCAGCTGCTATTGAGATAAAGTATCCTCTCAAAACGCATTTATGTGCGTCCCACGTAGTTAACAGCGGGATCTCATCTGTACAATTTTCTTTAAAATAATTTTGAATGTGTTGTGAGGATTGTTCTGTTATCTCCTTGTCAGCTAAAAAGGAGTCATTGAGTCTCCAGGTTGTCTGTGTAGGTCTGTACAGTGGGGATTGTATCGTCAGTATAATGGGGGCATGATCTGACCATGTCGTAATTCCAATTTCAATTATCTCTATAATGTCTAACCTATGGTGTTGCAGGAAAAAATAATCTAGGCGGGTATGTACTTGATGGGGGTTGGAGTAGTGGGAGTAGTCCCTATCTTCTGGGTGTAAGGCTCTCCAGCAGTCTACCATTCTGTCTTTATGCAATATATTTACAGTTGTCCTGATAATGTGTTGTGGTATGCTAGTGGTTCGTTTTGAGTGGTCCATTGACAGATCTAGTGGCAAATTGAGATCTCCACCCATTATTAATGTGCCTTGTTGGAATGTGTGTAGTGCACGTAAAATCCTAGCTAAGGTTTTGTGTTGGTTCTTGTTAGGAAGATATATACAAGCGAACGTGTAGTATTTGTTGGCTATGCTAGCTTTTACAAATGTGAATCTCCCTTCTTCATCGTAAAGAGATTGTGGGTCTCTTAGTGGGACATGTTTGGAAAACAAAATAGCCGTACCTTTTGTTTTTGACTCTTTAGTATTTCCACAATATGATTGTGTGTAGAAATTGTTTTTAAGGGTAGGTGCATGATCTTTTTTTAAAGTGTGCTTCTTGCACAAAGACAACACCTGCTTTAACGCTTTCCATTCTCTGAGCGCTCTAGAACGTTTCTCCGGTATATTAAGACCTTGTGCATTAATAGTAATCAGTCTCAGGTGAGCTGGTATCAGAGATCTTAGACATATCTTTTCATGCAGTTTTATCTACCTGGTAATATGAATCTGTTATAATCAAGTTCGTAACCCAGGGATTGGGGGGGGGGGGGGGGATGTGGTATAAACGAATAAAGAGGGGAGGGGAAACAAACAATCAGCACGGGAGTTGCACGAAAGCAAATCCCGAGCGAGGTCCACCAATGGACCGACCAAGAATAGAACGTGCCCAATGCGGGTAAGATCTGTCACCAGCTTTGCTGGTGCAGGTATTACTCCACTGTCGTGGGGCACCTATTCGGTGGGGGTATCGTGGTTGTCCAGGACTCCGAAACTTCCGTGGAACCACTGTGCGTCCTGTATCTGGTACAGAACCTCAGAAAACTGTTATAACTATGAAACTATATAGAAGACTGAAAATTCCGTCTCCAAACATTAATGTATTAGATAATGAGCAGTTGATTATATCTCGTTCTAGGGCCGTCATGGAGACATTTGAAATATTGGGAGGGGGTCCGGAGAAAATGAGTATCTCTGTTGACCACCTTTTCACTGGGAAAAGAGGGAGCTGATTAACCTCAGGGCTGCACCCATATTCAGTGTCTATATTATTTCGCAACTCCGCTACTCTAGTTTAGTTATTGATATTTTCTCCCTCTATTGGACTCCCGTACTCCCTTCAACCTCTTGATATGCTTATCTATATTTGCTCAATATAGGCCACTCCTGTCTCCTTAGTTCTTATCCTCTGTGTGTGTTATATGACATAGGGATATGAGCTTATACGATAAATAACACTTAACATACAACATTGGAACAAGTTAAACTTATTGGGAAAACCTGGAAGGATTTAGGAACTCCAGCCTCCTCAAGTTAATCGTCAACTGTTTCTACCGCTCTCCGGTTCGTGCGTAGGCTCTTGTCTGTCGATCCTCTACGTTAGTCAGATATCTTGTCGGGGAGTTGGTGGGCATTTTCGATCAGGTGGGCATTTTCCTGAAGTCGCCATCCTAGAATCGGTGCCGTACAGTCCAATATATCCAGTATCAGTATTCTTTATGTTTTCTACATTGTTTGCGCTACAGGCGGGGGAGCATAAGTTCCATAAGAGCAAATTGGAGGCTGGGAGAAAGTTCCATTCTCTTTAGTTTTGATGGTAACCTATCGGTTACTCAGGTCCATTAGGGGGTGATCGGTTTTGTGGAGTACTATTCCTCCGGTTCTCTCACGCTCGGAGTGCGCAGAGGTTGGGGCATAGTTGGTCTCCTATTCATTGGGCGTTGTATTCTCTGTGGTAGAGGTAATGAGGGATTGTTCAGCTTATTGTAGAAGCTCAGCGAGTTCCAATCTGGTAATTGTAATGGCTGTATGCCCATTTCTTCCAGGAGGGCGGGTACATCTTCTCTAGATCGAATCGTATGAGTGTCTATATCTGTTCTCACAATTAGGGCAAATGGGAAGGCCCAACGGTATTGTTGTTCTTTTTCCCTCAGAGCTAGGGTGAGGGGCCGTAGTGCTCTCCTCTTTCCCAGAGTTATGCGGGATAGGTCCTCAAAAATGGATATTCTTTGATTTTCAAATATCCATTCTCTGGACGTCCGGGCTTTGCGCATCAGGTTTTCCTTCACAGTGTAGTCTTGCAGGCAATAGATTACATCTCTCGGGGGTGCACTTGGAGGACCTCGTGCTCTCAGAGCTCTATGTACTCTATCCAATATTATAGGCGTTGAGAGGGGGCTAGCGGTGATAGTGTTTATCAGTCTGGATACCCTTCCTCTAAGGTCTCTGTCGTCTTCTCGTTCAGACAGTCCCCTTATACGCACATTATGGCGTCTGCCCCGATTGTCCAGATCTTCCATTGCTGTCAGCATGTCCGCAATAGCTTTGGTAGAATCTGAATGCTCTCTCCGTACCTCTTTCACTGTAGATCGTATCTCGGTTATTTCCGTTTTCAGGTTGGAAACCGCTGTGTCGATTTGGGCCACGTGAGGCCTGTAAGCTCTGTCTGCAGCACCATGCGTACTTCTTCCCTTACCGCCTCTTTCACTTCGGATACTAAGCGGGAGAAATCCTCCTTTGATGGGGCCGATTTGAAGATCTCCTGATCCGTCGGGGCCAACAGAGGTTCCACTCTTGATATACCTGGCTAGGATGAATCGGTATCTGCTGGGGATGCTGGTGCGCTCATTATATTTTGGCCGTCCCTTGGGCCTTGCGAGGTGAGTATCGATGGAGTTTGAAAGTACTCCAGGAGCGTTGCAGGAGGGGTGTTGGAGGTGTGTTCCCCTATTTCTTGCCCCCTCAGAGTTCTTCTGTTTTGGCCCATGTTAGCCGTGGAAAAGGCTGTTTAAACGCTATTTTTATAAGTTTGGAGACAGAGCTCAGGGATTATGCTGCCATCTCGGTTGCTGGTCAAGCCACGCCCCCCTTGTCTTTTCTTTTTATTCTTGTGTATGATCCTTCCTGGTCTTAACCTCAATTTCTTTCTAGTTTCATGTTCTACCTATTAATGTGCTGTTCTTGGCCTCTTGTTTGCACTGTAGACACATCGATGGTTATAGATACATACTGTGGCACTTTGCATTTGGCTTGATTTTTTTTACTGTCCCATTCAGGTGGGTTGGCCTGCCATGCCTGCTAGACCAGGTTCCCATTTGTTAGACTATAGCTCATGTAACTCTTACCCACATGGTTGATCTGGCCTAAATTCACTGACTTGTCTATGTCTACCTGTACATCTGGAATTTACCTATATTGCCGATACCTCTTATCTCTGTCTTCAAAATTTCAAAATTAATAAACACAAATTAAAATATATATATATGACAACAATGAAAAAAACAGCATATAAATATGTTCAGCATATGGCATGTATAAAGTGCTCTACACTGGTTCCCAACTCCCAGTCCAGTTTTCACCATTCCACTCTATAATATCTCTGAGCGAACCACCTGAACATTTTGAACGCAGCCTGAATAACACAGGTTTGAAGATATGACAAGATGTTTTCATAGTTAGTTTATAGCTCATAAATATTGGACATAAATTGTATTAATAATTTGTTGAAAGGTATGGGTTTCTGACCTTCATTTGCGCAATCAAACTTGGAAAAATCGATTTGCAACTGGCTTGAAAAGTCCAGAACCTTTTTATCCAGAGAAACACCTCTAAATCATGGCAGATCACCCTCCACACATGCCTGAAAATCAAACTACTTGTGGCTATAACCTTTGGGCCATAATCACCCCATATGATGGTAAGTGCCAAGTTTCAAAAGAGAAAAATAATGATACAACAATCTCAAAGGCCATCGACCAACTTAAACTTTTTAGCACAATTTTGTTCTTGGCATAAACTCTACAGAAGGAAGTAAAAAAAAAACCCAACGTACTTTGACATTGTGTTCTTTCAGAAATGTATTTATGGATAACGTTGATATTCATCTACTCTCATCAATTAGACAAGTTTCCCTTTAAATTGTGAGTTACTAAGGGGGGTTCCAAAAACCTACTGTACCAGTTTGTGAAGTTAAGCCTTCTATTACTCTCTGCTGACTGTAACGTCAGTCCTGCAGTTTGTTGGAGCTATATAATTTAATAATAAAATATAGTTGTCTTTGTGTATATGTATTGCTATCTAAGAATATGTCTGAAAATATTATGTGTCAACATTTTCATCCTCCTTAGCATGCAAAATACCATAATACACATCCAGAGTTAGTGCACAGTAAATATTGACATTCCAGGCTGTGCTATAAACATACTGACAATGAAAGCATAGACAAAGAGTCCATTTTCTGAACACTCAATCATTTTATGTTTGGTGAAAAGATTACTGGCACATAAAATCACTTGTCTAACATCCCACACTATATCACATGCATTTGGCAGGTTTCCAGGCCTTGTCTGACAGGATTTTTATTCTACCTAAAAATAACCATTGCATGTTGATATTTATATGTTGCTATGTTGTTGTTTGAAAATTGTAATATTGTTTGTTCCATCTGATTCATCTCAGTCATTTAGGCAAAATGTTGATGTATTAACTTTGCATTTTTGGCTTCCCTCCCCACCAGAAATAACAAATAAAAACTCATGATGTAGTTATACACAAATTACCACATTTATACTTCAGATTTTTTTAAACCACAAACAACACATGTCTCAATAGCAAATTATTCAACATATGAGGCAATTATAACAAGGCTTTCTAATAAGGGGCACCCAGGACTGGTTTTAAACCAGTGTTTCTCAACTGGCGAGTCCTGACCTAAAAGTGGGTCACAAGCTGGTGTGGAGTGGGTTACGGACCTGCGCTTCAGATTCATCAAAAAGTCTAACTTTTGATTTAGGTGGAGGAATTATGACAAAACGATGCATGCTGTGTTCTCCGTCTGATGCAGAGATGCCCATCAATAAACACGAATCAGTTTTTTAAAATAGTTCTGCTGATATCTCTTCCAGTAACCCCTATAGGTTTAGGAAACAGCAGAAGCTTTCAATTCAAAATTCACCTAAGATGGGTCATGTGTCTACTATCACCACAGGCTTTGAAACACTTATCAGAGCAACAAGCATCCCCAGCTTTTCTATTAGTTCTAATAGTCTTATATGTTTCAGTCGCTTTTCGGGTTTTTAGCTCAGTAGCACTTTCATTTTCACTTGCATTGCAATTACTGCACTATTCATTTTGTGTGTGACTTAATATAAACAAATGTGGGCCCTGAGGTTAGACCAGTTGACAACCACTGTTTTAAACAATTACATACCTTACAATAGAGAGAAGACTGGAGAGAAGACTGTCATGGACCATTGAATTAGACTATGCCTTTTGTGTGTGCTTGAAATTGGGCAAGTACAAGTTGCTGAACCAGCTGGGTGTCTTCATTTGATACACCATTTATGAGATTTGTATGAAAAATAACAGGGTTTTATGATCAACTAGATATGTAGTCTTCTTTTATTTAAAATATATGTGCACATATCTTTGGATTCTGGAGATTCAATATGTTACCTGTCCCAGCACCCACCATGACCCTCACACCTGGCGGGCATAGGGGACCAGTCTCCTCCTTAGAGACTACGGACTTTGTCCGTGTGAGAGGCCAAAAGCTTCTGGAGAAGCTGTAATCACTAGCCCCTTCCCAGAGTTGCCTATATGCTGCTACTGCTATCTCCGTCTAACTGGAGTACTGCAGGAACCACCCTGGAACTCTAAAGTGCATTATAACTGTGCCCCTGCCCGCTCCAGACACTGGGGAGAAGAGCCAGATAGGTGCTCTCCCCATTGGTGGATTCAAAAAGCCCACGTGTCTGCTTGCTGGTAGCTCACATACCGATTGGTCACCCATTTAAAGGGCAAAAGATAGCTTGGTCGCTGATTTGACCTTAAGCCGAAGGCGTACCGAACTGCATACAAAATGCTATTCGAAAGGAACTTTTGGTCCCCGTTTCCCCCTGTGTTAACTATGTGTTTAATCTGTATAGTGCACTGTGAAAGAGCCTAATCACTTGTAAAGTTTCCACCAGAGATGTAGCTTCAGCAGCCGCTTCACAATGATGGCTAGTCCTGGCTGCTGGTTAGAAAAAAAGTAGAGCAGTGATTGGCTGTTCCCAAAGTTCATGTTTTGCCCTTCGGTCACTCAGACAAAGCCTCCAGTTGTGGACACTGTCCTGATTGGTCCTTGAGTTAAATGCCCGAGGGGACTAACTGGGCTGTGACCACCCAACCACTGCCTTTACAGTAAATCTGATTGGTTGCCAGCTATTTTTGCACCAAATTCAATTATGTTTCCTATTGTGTATAA
Source organism: Pelodytes ibericus (assembly GCA_036172795.1). Taxonomy (NCBI): domain Eukaryota; kingdom Metazoa; phylum Chordata; class Amphibia; order Anura; family Pelodytidae; genus Pelodytes; species Pelodytes ibericus. Next base: position 114,155,570 of record CM069859.1, read on the forward strand.
GTTAAACTGTTTAGATGTTATTGTTTAATAGATTTTTATCTTGATCATGTAATGTATAAATACTGTTGTAGGCCTACAGAGGCGTATGACAAGCTCAGAAAAATAACATCAGATTTTAGTAATAACACTGCTAGTATATGCGTATCGAAGAGTAAGTGAGAAGAAAAGAGAAAAAGAGTGGCAGAGAGAGAAACGATTAAAAAAAAAGTGGGGGGGATGAGTATTTAAAGAGAATTGGGATAAACCACTGGTGGGACAGACCACCCATGGTGAAAAGCACCATGAAAACCATATGAGGAATATGGCCATGAAATGGCCCAACTTCAGCACCGTCACCAGCAAGGACAGTCTGAAGTACCTCTGGAGGAGGGGGGGGGGGGGATCGGTAGCTAGCAGCCCGACTGGCCATAGAGCTTTAACCTCATGGGCACTAATGTGGAACTGAAATCAAGTTGTGTACGACGGGGAGAAATGGGGCAATATACAGGGACAGGTTTAAACAAAGTCACAGTGTGACTGTGTGCGGTTTAATCAAATGAAATGCTTATGCTCAGTTCCAGTTATAGCCACATAAGAGATGTATTAACTTGGCAAAAGCATCTTTACTTACAGCTGAAGAGGTAGGGAAAAATTCAGGGCATGTGAGAAAGATGAACAAAAAACATATATTCATAGTTCATAGCTTCAGCTGGTTAATCAAGGGGAACAAGGATAATATACAAGGACAAGACCAATCAAAGTCACAGAGTGCTGTGTCTTCGGTCTGCTACCAAAAAGACCTATGCTCGGCTCTAGTTGTAGCTAAGAAAGGGAAGTTCACAGGCTTGAGAAAAGGTTCTCGGCCCAAGTACAGACATGTCCACTGCTTATGAAAATAACATGTATGTCAATAACGGTCTGGTTTATCAAAAACTGAGGTGAGACAATGTATTGAACGTTGGCCCAACGCGGTGCAAGACAACAGAAAAAACATATAAGAATTAAATGGACGAACTGTGCTACATGATGTTAAGGTATGATAAGTCAGCGGGAGCAGGCGTCGTGTGCTAGCCTTGAAGTGGGCCTGGGAATGACCAATCTGGGAGTACAATAGAAAGAAGACCCAAGCCACTTAAAAATGAGGGAACATTACGTTATTCCGTTTGACATGCATGGAAAATGGGGGGCTTTAAGTGCTTTGTGCACCAGGAGGGTCATCTGAGAGGGATTGGTGAACAATGAGATTTCTTCGCGACAGACCTTTAGTAAAGCATCACAGTCAGTTGGATAATGCAGGCAACACATAACATCTTGGGGTAGAGATCCTTGTGCCTTGCATACATGATACACATTATCCACTTTGGTGGCATTAGTAAGGTCTTGGCGTAAGATGGTGTCAAAGAGCTTTTCAATCGTACCTCGTAGGTCATCATCCGAGATCTCCTCTGATATCCCACATACCCTAATGTTGCATCGACGGCTACGGTTATCCAACTTCTCTACTTCTTGGAGAACGTAGATTTAGTGTTCGTGGCTTGAACGTGCTGATTCAGAGTATCAGTCACTTCTTGAGCCTGTGGCATTTCTTCCTCTAGGAAAAGTATTCTACCCTCCATGCGTCTCAGGTCCTGCCGCATCTCACATATCAGCGCGGAGGGGCTAGATAGATTTGTCCATGATCATTGCCAGGTCTTCTTTCGTGGGTAATGAGTTGAGTGCCACTCTCCAGCCCTCTGGAGGGCTGCTCTGTGTAAAAGCCAGTTTGATGCATAGTGAGGGAATCCCGCGCTCGGCCGTCGGCCATTTTAGCTAGGCCTACAGGAGAGCTCAAGCCCTGTGTGCACCTAAAGAAGTCCGTTTCGGATGACATATGCTGGCGGTGTCTTCTTCTTGGCTGTAGCCGAGGTGGGCTGCTTGGTTTAGCGGCCCATCTCATGTGCAGGTGAATATAGATGTTTATGCCCACAGTATCACGGAGCTCTTGAATAGTGCGTCCGCCATCGCTGCCAGCTAGCTCTGCCCCGTGCTAATTTCGTTTAATCTAACAAGACAGGTCTCGTCCATTATGTTGGGGGAATACTGAGGGGGGCTGAGAGTGATTAAAGCCTGTGTGAGAGACTTTGCGCTAACTGGGACCTGAGAAGGAATCTTGTGGAACCTACGGGCAGGAACTATCCATAGCTGGCGACGTCCTGTGACATTACCTTTGTGAATTAGTTTGACACTATTGTAAATCACTAAATGTTTACACCACTTTGAGCAACTTCTTTTGTGAGCATGTCACTAACGGAGTATCACATTTTATCCCTTTCCTCAACTATCGTACACTATATGGATATATGGATAAAAGTATTGGGACAACTGACCATTCCACCAACAGGGACTTTATGACATTACATTTAAAATACATAGACATTAATATGTAGTTGGTCCCACCTTTGCAACTATAACTGCTTCCACTCTTCTGGGTTTCCCCAAAATTGTGCAGTGTTCCTGTTGGAATTTTTGCCCATTCATCCAGTAGAGCATTTTTGCGGTCAGGTACGAATGTTCGTTGACAAGACCTAGTTCACAACCTCTGTTCAAGTTCATCCCAAATGTGATCAACAGGGTTGAGGTCAGGGTTCTGTGCATGCCTGTCAAACTAATCCAACCATGTCTTTATGGGATACAAATAGGCAGGCACTCAGATTCCAGAGGTAGGTATTAAAAAACATGTCTTTTTATTCTTGGCCCTTAGACGATTAAAAACAAATAACATCAAAATAAGCAAAATAGAAAATAATCATCAGCAAACAGATAGATATAAAGCCAGTAAGTAGTCTGGAGGAACGCTTAATGCGTTTCACACATACAAGCTTTGTCAAAAGCGGGGACAGTGTATAATGTTATTAAATTTGAGGTAGTTAAATGTTTTCATGTTCTTTGATTAAATCAGAAAAATGTAATATGACCAAGATCTATTACCCATCACACTTTGTAGATTTTATTTATGCTGCAGATGTAAAAATCAATTTTTAAAGTGTTATTTGTGATTGTGGAATATTGTGTTTTGTGTAATAGTTTGGCAGTATCATGATTAACCCAAGAGGAATCATCTTTTTAAATAATCCATTGATGTAACCTTTTATTGATATAAAGCACAAATTGTATATCTAACAATAGAGATATATTTTAAGTGAAATTAAAAAGTAGGACAAATTAAATAACTGAAGCAAAAAAGTATGGATATTGTAATTTTTATAAAAGCTTTATTTTCACTTCATATCCAGAAATAATATTTGTTATGCTAAATAACGTAACCCCTCCCCCCCAAACTGCTAAGGAAAATAAAACAATTACAAATAGTATTAAGTTACTAACCTTTTAAAATGCATTGGCAAGCTACAGCAATGTATATTGTAAGTGGAATTACACTTATGTGGATGTTCTCACTAATGTATGGCACAGTAGAGAATATTTGTAACGGTCATCTGAAGTCCAGATAGAGTACACAAAATGTAAAATGCAAGTAAGTGCTTGCCAAACAACATACAAAGTAAAGACATGCACATTTCACAGTTAAGTATTACAAACTATGCATGTATCACACATTGTCTTAAAGTGGGAGTAAATTCTACATATCATATGTATATAACAGGCATCTTGATCTGTTTATAAAGGATCAACTCAAACCTGATGCTATGTAAGAGCTGACAGTTCAGCGCTGAACTGTCAGCCCTTACAAATGTACAAGTAAAAAGAAAATACCCCCCCCTAATAAATGATTCCCAAACCCCAATACTAACACTAAACCCCAATACTAACACTAAAATGAACCACAATGCAAAAATTAACCCCCTAAACCCTAATACTAACCCCCGACCCCTAATACTAAAATTAACCCCCTAAACCCTTATACTAACCCCCGAGCCCTAATACTAAAATTAACCCCCTAAATCTCAATACTAACCCTAATACTAACCCCCGAGCCATAATACTAAAATTAACCCCCTAAACCCTAATACTAACCCTAATACTAACCGCCGAGCCCTAATACTACAATTAACCCCCTAAACCCCAATACTAACCCTAATACTAACCCCCGAGCCCTAATACTAACCCCCTAAATCTCAATACTAACCCTAATACTAACCCCCGAGCCATAATACTAAAATTAACCCCCTAAACCCCAATACTAACCCTAATACTAACCCCCGAGCCCTAATACTAAAATTAACCCCCTAAACCCTAATACTAACCCCCGAGCCCTAATACTAAAATTAACCCCCTAAACCCTAATTCTAACCAAACTAAAATAGCTAAAATACTTACCTTTAGCGATGAAATGTCCCGCGAAATCTCCAGCGACGATCTGTCTTGCTGTGTAGAGTCGGCGGTGAAGCGGCTGCGCAGAAGCAGCCGCGATGAAGAGTCCCATCCCCAACATCCTATACCATGTATCATGTAAAAATGCAATAATCCACCAAATGTGAACAGAATCTCATCCCACAATTCACCTGTCAAGTGTTTGACATTTCTGCAGTATAAATGTAATAAATTAAGTCATAATATGAATTCTGCTCATCTTAATGTGGCCCATTTTATTTAAAGGAAAACAAAACTTTTTTTTTTTTAACTCCCGCTTCTTGGGAAGGAGCAAAGGTTACAAAAGATGTCCCGCTTCTTCTAAGATACATACTGGTTTAAGCTCTGCCATCTCTCACAGCTGAGACACAGCCGACCTGGAAGCTGCCGTGCACGGTCAGCATGTGCATGGTCAATCAGAACGGGAGCTCGCCCCGGTGATCAGGGTCTCTATTGTGTGGGGGTCTCTCCGCTAGCACATATAGAGAGACCCTAATTTTTGCATGGGATGTATATTATTCTCGATATTAACGCAAAGGAATATAGCAGACGCCCTTGATCTCCAGAAAACAAAACACAATGTTTAATTGTGCATAACTTTGAATTTTGCTTCTGATGAATTAAAGGATAATTGTTGCTGATTATTTCCTTGAGGCCTACATTTTTGTTAAGGACTTTATTTATAAAACTGAAATAATAAATGGTTTGTAAGCTCAGAGTACTGTGCTTTACTGCATGGTTGTCTGACAAGGCAAAAGGGGCAGCTGCACAGGGATGATGCCCAGCATTTCAAGAGCCCAGAGCAGCTGCCCCTTCTACGTGGGAACCACTCTTATCCTCCCTCCACTTTATAACAGCCAAGCCATAGATCATGCAGCATCAGCACGGGGTCACAGATGGTGTCTACCAGTGGTGACTGAGGAGCAAAAACACAGTACAGGGGAAAGACTATCAAAACTTGATCCAGACAGGGTTAACAGCACTGCTGGGAGGGAGGCTTAGATAACGTGTAGGAAAGGAAAGAAAAGTGCTGAAATGAAGAAGGGCAGATGAAGCGATGAGGAAAATAATACGAAGATGGATTAGTAATGAAAGAGGAGGATAAAATGGGCTGGGTTTTAATGGAGGAAGGGAAACAGTAACTCAGTGGAGGTGGATTGCAAAACTGGTGGCAAACCCAAAGCACTGTTAATGTTATAGATGGCCCAGTCAATTCCTGTTTAAGTAGGATACAAGTCACACTTATACATTTTCCCTTACTCTAACCACACAACACTATGGAATATGCTGGAATCTAATCCTTTATTTCTTAAAGATCTTGGTCCACTCCAGAGTCTGACCATCCTATGTGGCAGGACTTATACAATAATTGCTCCACAGAGAAATCTGCACACGGTGATATAGAATGAGACCGCAATAAACAAATACATACATAAATAAAAGGAGGAGAGCTACAAACACACACCCTTTTAATTAAAACAATTTATGGTTTGCAATTATATAAAAACATATTGGAGCGCATAAGTTACAAATTGTTCTTCAACATAGGAATATCTTTAACTATTAACAGAGATCAGGAACAAACAGAGGTCGTGCCAGCTAAAGTCATCCGGAAGGTAGACAGCACCAATCCATAGTTGGTTTGTAAAAAGTAACTTTATTAAATCAAAAAAAGAATAATAAAACCATCGAGCAGGGAGACAGGTACAAAACAGAAACGACACACGTCAAAGCGCCAGTTGGTGCGAAACGCGTCAAGCGTGTGTCGTTTCTGTTTTGTTCCTGTCTCCCTGCTCGATGGTTTTATTATTCTTTTTTGATTTAATAAAGTTACTTTTTACAAACCAACTATGGATTGATGCTGTCTACCTTCTGGATGACTTCAGCTGGCACTACCTCTGTTTGTTCCTGTTGTCTGCCTGGGGTGTGAATAGACCCCTTTTCTGTGCTACAGCACCTGGAAGCTAATCTTACTCACTCCACTGTTACTTGGGGCTTGAGCCGGTCAGAATCTGCTTGGAATTCCTATTAACAGAGATCTGCAACATTGTGTTGCAAATGTCTGTTACTCAAATCATAACCATACAAACGTGGTGTGCAAACAATTATCGCATGGTTGGTCAATATCAGAGGAATCCAAGTTTTCTGAAGTGGGCCACATGATCACAAATGCAAATGTAATTAACAGCTCGTTGGACATGGAACATTTTTAACACTGCAATAAACACAAAAGGAAGGCCAATTCCCCAATTAGAGGCACTTACTCTCTTCCTAGGTTACTGGGTGCTGTACCATTTAAAGGGTCAGTCCAAAGTGTATCAGAGAAGACAAAAAAAGGGAACGCCAGCTGACACCAGATAAAAGAAGAAAAAAAGTCCAGTCGTCCAATATTCCAAAAACGTTAATGATAATCTATTATAGAAAAAGTTAAAAGGAGAACAGAACATGAGAAATCGAATGAACAAGTTTAGGGTGAACAGAAACATTAAAAGCTAGTGTAAAATCAATGAAGAACTGCTACTGTAATGTAAGGACAATGATAGCGATAAGATGTCATAAAATGTGTTTATGTATTTATAGAATTTAGGAGAAAGATCCACTTTAAAAAAAAAAAAATAATCCAAGGCAAACTTTGGCAAAATGAAGCACTTAGGACAATTTTTTTGGCATCTCATTTTGGAGCTACGTTGGTGTAAAGCAATACCACAATCCTATACCATCTGCTGTTTGAAGAGCAAAGTCCCGGCTGACCCTGCCAGCATTCACAGCTGCTTACTCCTCTTCCCAAACGCCTAATGGAGCTTAAATGGGAATCACCTCTTTTACAGAAATATTTTGTGTGCAATTACAGTCTGTGGGGATTCTAGAGGATTAACACGATTTAAGAATAGCTCAATAGTGAGGCCAATGTCTTTGAAGTGGGGGAGTACTGTGAATCCTAGATTTATTAGGCAACTTACTTTATTGCCATTAACCTTTGATATACTTCATTCTCTTCTACAAAAGGTAATTATGTAACTGGAGATGTACATATTACTTACCAAGACCTGAACATACAGCAGTTTAAAATAAACTAAGGTTGCTAGATTGGTTTGTATTTGCTTTCACAAACTGTTTCTATGGATATTGTAACACCGATGTCATTTACTCTTCCATAATCTTACTCTTGAAATTAATTTTGTATCTTTCACTGGGAGGTTATCCCAGGTGTAGATGCCACACAAGTTAAACAGTTTGTTGTACAATATATTTAATATAAAGTAAATCTAAAAACACAAAATTATACTTTTTCCTTGATCAGAAAGAAAAAGAAATTGCAAATAGGCAGATAAAATATGTAGCATTTTATTTTTCATAATTACAAAATACAATTCTGTTAATCTACTGGTATGGCACGGAAGCATGGCAGGAACATATGCTGGACATACATTATATAAAAAATATTGACATCATCTGAAAGACTAGAAACAAACTGTGTAATATGTACATTTCCTAAACATCTTGCCATTCACGTGTATGCTGTTCACTGTACTGTGTGTCATACTTTAACAGGAAAGGGATAGGTGATTGAGGCACTAACTAACATCAGTCATCAAAAGCTGTGCATGTGGCCATGTAATATACTCACACAGGTTAATCCCAGAAACCAGGTTGCTATGGTTCCCAAGGTTGACCTCTGTAACATAACATGCATTTGTCGAACCCCTCATGTTAAATTGTTCTGTTCTTTCAGTTGCCCAGTAAGGAAACAAGCAGAGTTAAAACATATACATTTATGGCATATACATTTATGGTTGAGAAATTGAGTGACAGGTTTTCAAGGCAAGTGCCCAACAAAAGAACATTAGGAGGTCTTGAAAGATTATACTAAAAAGTCTCAGCCAATCAAGGTCATTTTAACTATACTTGCTTCAACTGTTTCCATAGTTAACACAGTACTATGCGTTTACCTAATGCATACTTCAGAAAACATTCTAAAAAAAAAAAAATTATATTTACTTTTGACAAGTTCTCTTAATCCATAAACATATTTCCTGACATTAAGTTGGGAAAACATTATGAATGATTTGTATATGTTCAAAATCAAGGCATGGCTTTTGGGTCTACATAGGTGTGGCGTCTATGAGCAGGCACTAAAAACATAGGACATAATGTCATACAGGTTATGTTCTAGTAGATTTTCATCAAGTTTAAAGCTGAACACTTTTATAGTCATATGATGAACATGACATATTTCAGCACATATTTTCAGGTGCGAAACAGACAGATATCATCAACAGTCATCCTTCATTATTCTTTGGTATATAATAGAAACAAAAACAAGCTCTTATATATGCAAATGAAGCTTAAGAGATGAGGAAATGAGGTAGGTTTTTTTCCTTATAAAAGGGTTTGATGCTAAATGTTTTTTTTTTTTTAATTTGCCATCTTCTGAGGATAACTATTTTATGTTTTGTTTCATTAAATAGTTATCTAAGTATTGTTTTATGGTGGATAAAAGAAAAAAAAAAGAAAAAAGGATCTATATATTGTGCTAGTAGAACAGCAAATACATGAGAGAGAAAAAAAATAAATATTTCCATTCACAGTATATAAAATAATATTTAGGTTGCAGAGTACATTTAAAAAAAGTTAAAAGCCTAAAAGTATGCAATTTCTTTCTGAGACATGGTTGTCGCTGATGGATATTTGTCTGCAAGAACAAACAAACTTTTCCAAATGGTCTACTGGTGTGCCAGTGAATCAGTTTGACATAAAAACACCCAAAAAGCAGGCTCTGCAGAAAGATGTTCTAGAGTTTGATTTCTAAATTCAATCAGTGATATCTTCTAAATCAGTGGTAGTCAACCTTTTTCTACCTACCGCCCACTAATGCATCTTTCTTGATGGAAAAATTTCCTTACCGCCCACCAGTTTTCGCGCAAGCGCGGAATATTTTTTAGAAAGGAGGGTGTTTTAAAAAAAATAAATATACGTACATTTATCTTATTTCTTTTTACGTTTTGATCTGCACTCCACAGTGCTTTTTCCCCTCCTCTTTTCCCTTTTATTACTAACACCAAAAACAATGTTGTATTAGGTGCCAATTTTTATTAATGTCACCATCAAAAGAAATTCCTTTTCCTGCCTGCTTCTTTACCTTCCTTATAGTATATCACTATATTAAGGATCTCTTTTTTTCTATTTTTTTATTTTCTCCTTCCCTTACTTATTTTTTTCTTTTATTTTATAAGATAACAAAACTTAATTTATGAGCCAGACTAAACACTGCTTACTCTCCTCCTTTATTTTATCCCCTTTTCTCTATTTTTCTTCCTTTTTTTGTTATTTTTTCTTTTTATCTCCTTTCTTTTACCTTCCTGAGCGACAAAAGTAAGGCTAAGCTAGTTAGCCCACTTATTATTATAGCCAACAATTCTTTCTCCTGCCTTTAACTTTTCTTTTGAAACTGCTCTGCTCCGTTTCTGCCTGTCCCTGCTATCAGTTTCCACTCCTCCCCTTCCCACGTGTTTGCGTGCGCTCGCTCCCGCCCGTCCCCTTCTCGCACAAAAGGAGGTTGATTGATGTGTGCGCTCGCGCCCGCCTGCACCGCCCACCCACTCTCTCAAAAGGAGGTTTTAACTTCCGAAAATCCTACTTTCATTCTCGCGCACGTTGGTTTCTTGATGGGTGCGCACACGCGTGCGCCCACTCGCTAGCTCATTCAAAAGGAGGTTTTAACCTCCAAAGTCCCTACCGCCCACCTGGAATCCCAAAACGCCCACTAGTGGGCGGTAGGGACCAGGTTGACGACCCATGTTCTAAATAAATATATATTCCAATTATAGAAATATTTAAAAATGAACATGTCTGCAAAACAGGACACATGTATTAACAGTTTTAACATTTTGACTTGACTTGCTCTTTAAAAGTAAAGTAACGTGTCCTCAGCAGAACATTAAATGAATGTCATCGTTGCACACCACCATTTTGTGGCTGGTGTTGCAAACCACCCATGTTAAAAGGAATTCAGAGCAAAAACTGAGGAAAAAGTACAAAACGTATTCTTTGAGTTTTTCCCAACATCCAGTCAAAACATAAAATTGCATTGATATAAAATTGTATTTGAAAAATCGGCTCTGCCATTAGGACAGCAGAGCCTTCACTTAACCATCATGTTGCGCCTGTCTGTCATAGGCATAAACATCAAGCAGAAGAATACATGCATGCGTTTAAGGCATAATGAAGGTTTTTATCCTTCAGTATTGAAGCATAATAGGAGTTTAACTATTTAGATTGACACAGGTTTAATAGGATTGCTTAATTATAAGCCATTAATTAGAGCCCATCAATTGCTGCCCTAGACTAAGGGGAGCGAGTTTTGCACATGATTTCAAATACCAATAAAACTTCCATCCAAAATCATATAAAGCCATTGATTTGTTTGAAACACCATTTCAAAAATCATTCCCAAATGGTATAGTTACAAACCGTTTTACAACTTACCAAGTTTCATAGCACTTAAAGAGTTACAAATATGTGAATAAGCATTACAGATCCAAAAGAAAACAACAAGTACTATAGCTTTAAAAGGTAAAAAAAACACACACACAAAAAAAACAACAACATACTAACATTAAAGAAATAAAATCAACACTAAATATTCTAGGTATGAATCTAAATAAGAAGTCTAGGCGTTGGATCCACCGTGGCATGAAACATGTTCTTTTCTCACACTGCACCCTTCATCATTTACTACAATAAAATGGAGTTAGTCATTTTGTCTGCACTAGATTGCTTCATGCACTTTTTCTTTGCAAAAATCAGAATTAAATACAGACAGTGCCTTAGTCTCACCACATCCCAATACAGGCATACTCACTTTAAAGGGACAGTCTAGTCCCCAAACTCACTTGGCACAAGCGGAAGGCGTCCGATTGTATAGTGCACAGGCTTTTTTTTTCCCTAGTGTGATTTGATGCAGGCATTCTGCATAAATCCCATTTTTAATATTTGACTCAAGCCCTCCCCCAGTGATTACTCTGCATGTTTACTGCAAGTGCCGCAGCACTGATTATATAGACACTGAGAATATAACGTTCACTTCCTGTGCTCCTGCAATAGAATACATTGTGTGGACTGGGATAAACTTGCTTTTCTACACAAAAGGATTGCTTACCAGTGCAACACATTATCTGATGACAAAACCAGAGAGAAAGGAAATTCCATTCATTTTGAATGAAAAAAATTTCATCGCCTCCTGCAGAAAAAAAAAAGGAAATTGACTTACTCAGCTAGTGTGGACAGTCCTGGTTTCTTGCAAACTGCTATCATTTCACAGTGTCATCTAGCTGTAAGTATTTTAGATTCTAAGCAATGCAAAACACATTACTAAGCATTGACATTAAGAATATGTATTTTGGGCACCAGTTCCTTGAAGGATCTTAGCACTGTGTGTTGGTATACAGATACCAGTCGACATTTCACTCTACTGCCCTTTAATGGGTTTAATAAAATGTACACATTTATACACAGTCTTTATAGGAGACTATGCGCTGAACAACAAAATTCAGATACTCCCCTAGAGCTCTTAGTTTAGGTTCTATTATTGAACTGTTAGATCACATTTTATAGAGATTTTGTAATATGTAAAAAGTATATTTGGGTTAACAAGCCAAATTCAACTATTGTACAGATATTGCAATTTGGACTTTTTTTTCAATCTTGTGTTTCCAAACCACAACTTGGCACTTTGAAAGGCTTTACAGAATCCCCCCCCCCCCCCCCCAGTCTATTTCACAAATATTGATTTGGACATTTATGGTAGAACAAATAAATCACTGTGGCAGCAAGAACAAAAGTTTAGTTATTGCAGAGGCCATGAATTAGATCAAGTCTTTGAAATTATTATATTAATTATTATAATATTTATACATGTAATCACTAAGTTTTATTTAATTTAAATGGTATATTGTAAGTATATTTGATTATAACCTGGCTCTATGAAGACTAGAGACTTAAACGGTTTTTCTCTGTCCAAACAGCTGTCTACAGACAACATCTGAAAATGATGTGCCCTTGCAACTTAAAGGGGCACTACCACATACATAAGATGTAACTAGATAACCTGATCATTTAAAACAAACACACATAAGACATATGCAACAGTTTTTTCTTCTTCTATGTTTGAATTAATTGCATATAAAAGCATAATAAAATTAGGTGTTTCCAGCATCCATTTTGAGAATTTTACCCATGATGCAACAGTCTCCAAAATCTTCCAGCAAGTCTCACTTTACAACTGTGGCCAAAGCCTGCATGATGATGTCATAAGACACACCCCTGCTCTCTTACTGGCTCCTGTGCATCGGTGGGCAGGACTAGGTAGCGGTGTACAACCTTTTTTAACCTGCCTTCCAACACAAAGAGGAGATTGACCTGATCAAACAGGATAATAACTCCGCCCCCATGTGATGTCATAATTACATTAGCCTCCCATTCATTAAGTCTATGATCAGGATTCTGACTTATATACTTTATTCCGTGTCCCCAGCCCCAAAGTGAGATACTAGTGCTGCCAAAAACACTAAAATTTCACAAAATGACAGCGCCTAGTCCCACTTGTTTAGTAACATATTTAATAAAATAAACTTGCATAAACAAAAACAAAAGACATTTCTGAAATCAACAATGCAAAATAAAAAAATAAACCCTTTTTCATTTCTAGGTGGGAGTGTGCTTTTAAAGTAAAAAATATTGTGGAAAATGAAATACTGAGAGATATGTTGAGCGGATGTTTAAACATTTGCATAATAACCAATTTCCTACCTTTGTTTGTAACTCTGGGCATTAATAAGTACGAAGGAATCAAACCAATACAAAAATCAAAGTAGCAAAAAAACCCCAACCCATTAACAAATAATCTATAGCTAGACTCATCTTCTGGGTTGACATTTTTTATATTATCTAGTTGCATTTAAAAAAGTCTTGTGTGTATAAATAGCGTTCTTTTGTGACTACCCTACTGTATTAGTCGAGGATCGTTTCAGACACTTTACTAAGTTTAATATTTACTACTTGTTTTTTTTTGTTTTTTTATAATGTCCAAACACAGTTTTAACCAAAATATTAGCAACAATTATATACATTAACTTCATGCACCTTTGTGCAATTCCAACTATTTTAAATCAGCACCAGTTTTTATACATAACCTCTATAGCAGGGGTCCTCAAACTTCGGCCCGCGGGCCCCATGCGGCCCGCCGAAGACATTTAGCCGGCCCGCGGGGGGTGCTATCGGCATCCCCCAAAGCCCCCCCCCCCCCCCCCGCGCTGTTTACCTTTTTTTTTTTCTTCTGTCAGCCGCAGCGGATGCGGCTGCAGGAAAATGAAAAAAAAAAAAAATAAATAAAAAAAAATCACCGCGACCGAATGTGACGCTACGTCACATCCGGATCCAGTAACTGTGTTTCCCTCCTCCATGCATGAGGGAACACTGCGCAAGACATCCGGCCGGGGACACAGCAGCTGGAGGTAAGTGATGGGGAAGCGGGGGAGGAGGGAGGTATAACGAGCACACTACGGAGCACACTGGAATGGCACACTATTCCTGGGCATCTGACTGGCATAATATTCCTGGGCTCTGACTGGCACACTATTCCCATTGAAATACTGGTAAGTTTGTTGATTTAACTTTACTTCATTTTAAATATTGTATTTGTTCCCGTTTTGTTTCTTCACTTCAAAATAAGATATAATCAGTGTGCATAGGAATTTGTTCATAGTTTTTGTTTTTACTATGGTCCAGCCCTCCAACAGTCTGAGGGACAGTGAACTGGCCCCCTGTTTAAAAAGTTTGAGGACCCCTGCTCTATAGCTTAGTATACTGGGCCTTAAAATCCACATGTTCATTTAAAGCAAAAACTGAAAAGGAGCAGAGCTAACGCTTCACAACAAAGAAATTGAGGAATGCTCAAGTGTACTACAGGCAAACTAAATTAACCTAATGTTCTCTCTTTGAAGCCGTCTAGGCTTCTTAATATATTGAACCACGGTTTAGGCAACAGACTCGCTTTTCAAAAGCAAACTTCCCCACTTTGCTACCAGATTTACACTTGTAGAACACAATCTATTTGTTCAAACCCCCTAACCAGATACAAGCCAGTTCACCATTGCAGTATTTCATCCGCATACAAGATTTCCACAGGACAATATTTTAAACCGTCTTCCTTTCAGCCCCTACTGTTCAAACACCATCACGATTTATAAAAGTTCCACCTTTTATTTCCTGTAATTTGTACATGTTTAAAATGTTTTAACTTTTATGAAACAGGATGTGTTAAGGAAAAAACCTGATAAGACAGATATTTCTTTACATGATGTCTTATTTAGCTAAAAATATTTTTTCAGACACTCTAGGAGAAAGAGCCAGTAGACAATACGAATAAAAGAATGCTTTAGTATAAGCAGACAGCCATGCACATCTCTAATGCATAATTTTAGATTTGTTTTCTATTTTAAGAGGACTGCCAGTTTAGCCTGATTATTGATTATATTAAAAGAGCCATTAATTTTTATCATTTTTGTTTCTATGTTAGAAGCACAAGTGAAAAGAACGTTGGCCCTAGTATGAGGATAAACTGGTATGTACTTTTTAAAAAAAGGTACATACCAGTATTGCCTCAGTCATCATGGCTGCCAGTTAGGAAAAGTCGCTGACAGTGCAGTGAGAGAAACTCTTTCACATGCCATGCCCCCAACAGAGGGGACCTTAGCATCCAGATGAGCTTAGCTCTAGAGTAAACCTGTCTGTAACTACAAAAACAAAAAACACACATTAGATTGTTCAGAGTTTTAAAACATGGAGTTATTTATAAAGGCTAATTTACCAGGAAAACGAATGGAATGTTCCTTCTGATTTGATTACTTTTAGGTCTTTGCACTATAATTGAGTTTTATGAACAACCCTGTAGACTGGTAATTGATCATTTTTTTAGCTTACATTATTAGCTTCTTTTTCCCAGTAAATATTTATAAGAACATGCGAGTTGCTCACGTAAATTTGTCTAGTTTATGTCATTTGTTTCCAAATGGAAAGGGATAGCTGCATGCCTTATTGGGTTATCCCCAAGGCTACTTTAAAAAAGAGGCACTTAAACATGAATTCTACTAGGGTTCATGGATGAAAATGCAGCCCTGCAGTATGTGTTATCTATACCCAACCCTGCTAACAAACACCATCTGCAGTCATTTTAGGATAAACTTACATTTAGATAACCCAAACAGGAACCGTTAATTCATAAAATGTCTTGAAAATCAATTCCATACTTTTAGCAAAATGGCAATTCAGTCATGCCATTATATCTTAATACACCATTACCAATATAGAGAATAAAAAAAAAAAAAAAAAAAAGCATCCTACACGCTAATTCAGTAATGAAAACGTGAATGATATTCAAGATAGATAAATACAGTCTCTTTAAAGAAGCAGTGAACAACCCTTTCTCTTTTGTAATACTTACTGTCTAAACAAGTTATATGCACACATTAAAGTAAAGTTTGCATAGTACCATGTTGACTCAGCATTTAGTGAACATTCCTTTCCATATTTTCACAAGTGCAGGGCCATATTGAATAGGTAGACTAATCAGGCAATACGAAAATTATAATTAGGTAATTTGTTCTTTTAGCAGCAAGCAGTTTAAACAAGTTCTTGACAATTTTGACACTTGAGACTATCAGTCCGTTTTTTCGGCTTTCTGACAGTTTTGTTTCTGTATCATGCATCGTCGTACAATACTGTCAAAACTTCCCAGATAGAACAAAGCAATTGTGCGGAACAGGCCCATGGTTACCACCTAATATAAGGAATATAAACAAGAAAATATGTCAGTTAAGCCAATATGTTAGGAGGTTTTTCAGTAAAGAAAGTAATGCAAATACAAGCCTCCTGTCCTGTGATAAAATGTCATTACTTAAAAATGTTGTTTATTTTTTATTTTTTTAAAATGAGATACTGCAGGCTAATCTACATTTTACGGATGTGGTCGCCTTACACTGGTATGAGGATATAATGGCATGCAGGCTGATGTACTTGATGACCTGTCATTCACTGATTGGGGGTACCGATTTGTGATGTGTAAAACCAAAAGTCCCATTCCACTAGGAGAGTCAGCACTAGACAGACACAAAAGGAAAGGGACAGCTCTCACTGGCATATGTCTGCAGCCATACCAGCTCTGTCTCTGCCCAGGGGCAGAGAGGATGTAAATCTGCGTGTATCTGTAAAGATACACACTAAGTTTATACTGGACAAGAGACCGTATCTACTACAAGAAGAAAAAGAAAACACAAATGCTTTAGTGCTTCTTTAACCCCTTTGTGACGTTAGGACGTACTATGCCGTCCTGACTTTAAGTGCCTTAGTACGTCCTGTACTAAACAGCTCATCGCGGCTCCCCGCGATGAGCTGTTTTCGGAACCCGCTGCAGGCACTTACAGCGGGATCCCACCTGTCAGATGAGGCCACTTTGAGTGGCCTCAGTCTGACAGGGAAAATGTAGCCGGTGCTCAAAGCGAGCACCGGCTACATTTTGCTAAATTGCGCTGTGCCCGAACCTCCGGGTTCGGTCACGCCTCCGTGAGGTCACACGTGACGTCCGGAGGTCTCGCGATTTTTTGGCAGGGACCCACAGGGTCTATTAAGGATCAAAGTGTTCCTGGCTACCGATCACCTTGTGATCGGTGGCCAGGAACAAATCGTGGCGTTTTGGTGCTTGCGTCGTTTGGGACGCAAGCACCATGCGTCACGAAGGGGTTAAATATTGATGTGGTTTGACCTATACAACAATTGAACTTGGATATATGATGATTTTCCCCCCATGACTACAATAATGTATTTTACTAATTTTGTTGCATACCTCCAAATGTTTGTCCAGCTTCCTGGTGTCTAATTTCACTGCACAAGAAATGCATTCATAAAAGACATATTATATTAAATGTATATATATAAATTTAATATAATATGTCTTTTATGGATGCATTTCTTGTATGTATATACACACACACACACACACACCATTTAATGCAAACTGTTGTTGACACCAAGCATACTAGGTAAGATATACAGCACTTTATGTTTCTTCCAACATATTACCAAGAATCTATGGTCGAAGGTTCATCATTTGTCCTTGTGTTGCATTTCTTCTGTTGTTACAATTGTGGTTAACATTAAAATATATTTTGCAGTCATTGGTACATACAGTATTTGCATTTCTGATGTACTGATTTGAAATTACCTACCTTAAGTCTCCAGTATTTAGCAGTGTATCTTATATGTACAACTTTTCTACAGTGTTGTTTATGTAGATGGGGATAGGCACTCACACACGACCACTCATGTCTTTCAATCTACTGTACTAGCGGTTTCCAGGCCCGAACAGCGAGTTGCCAGCTGTTTTATTGTAAGTAGACTACCACAACAATGAATGCTGAGCAAATCTGGGACGTCATCAAGCTGTGATTAAACTACCCAATTGAGAAATCTTTTCAAGTCAGTGCTCTGCTCTTGAAAAATGCCATTGACTTCACAAGCAGTGTTGTCCCATAAGTTAGAAGTGTCTCACCTGCTGAAGCCCCTCTGTGATGGTTGTTACAGGCGACATTCCACAAGTCAAAGACGACAACATATAACCATCAGAGCCAACTGAGCTATTGAAATTTCCTTGCTGAAAACAAACAAAAACTGTGAACAAATGCACTTTGTTTTATCAAATAAATTTTAATAAATAATTGATCTTACATAGTTTTATTGACTATGAGAGAAGGTGCCAGAATTTCCCTAATCCATAACACAGAACCTACTGTGCACTGCGAATAATATTTTCACATTAAAAGCACACTGCATATTATGTTTTATGCATATGATGGAGCATGCTGCACAAACACCTTTGTGTGTGATCAAATATAATTTATTTTTGCATTTGAGTATGCAAAACCTGCACTGGATTTTTGCATTACGGGCATTCAGAACTGCTTTTGCCCATCAATGCCCCCATTGAGTTGTCTTCTGTGATTGGAGTGGAGCTTTAAACCCAATTTCCCTGTAAAAAAGTTATTTAAAATGAAGCAATTAATGCTGACTATATGGAACCAGTCTAATGTACCATTCTCAGCTATCAATCAGAAGGGGGGGAAAAACAACAGTCAGAGGGCTTGACAATGACAATACTCGGCAAAAACAAAACATTTACATATTGTCCGCTTTATGCCACACTCCTATGGTTTGATCGCATATTGAAATTGGCGGTAAAATGGGAGAAAATAGACAAGGGTAGGATGAGCAATCCACAAAGCCTCAACCAAGGTTACATTATATGCACATCGACAAACACCTGCTGTTGGAGATAGACACACACCAAAACTGTTAAAATAGAAGAAAACTAACGCAAGCAATCTCTAGCTCACAGTGTACATTATTTATAAAGCAACTGCTACAGTGTACTTCTCATAAGTAAAACAATGTGATATAATAGGATACCCAGAAAAAACTGCTGTGAGAAACAAATGATACAAAATAATAATTGAGAGGGTGAAAAGACAAATTATCACTTCACTGTGAATATACCACCCAGTGTCAATATCCTAGAAAACATTGGACGCTGGGTCTGAATAACCAATGCTGCATGGATGCGCAATTCCTATCACCCAACGCACAGGACATGCAGGGAGAATAAGGATATTAGTAGTAAACTGCCCCAAGAATGCCCAGCCTCCGAACCCCCCCCTCCTAAAGTTCATCTTTACACCTAGGGTTAGGGTACAATATAAAAATTTTAAAAAAGTAATAACCCCACAACTATTTTTTACTTCTGACCCTAGAGTATATTAGAAACCTAAATAAAATGAAACTAAAAAACGAAATAAAAGAAATAAAAACCACACAAACACCTTTGCATAGAGAACCAGTGATCTATTAATATTGCCAGTTGACCTATAGTGATATATATTTTTTGAAATAATAAACCGCGATGAGCTGTTACATGCAGGACAGTTTATGCCATTTTTTTTGTATCAGGACAAAGTAGATTGTCATGAGGGACAAGTAGATTGGGCTACCGCTTTAAGTACCTGGACTGTTTTTTTACTTTTTTTTTAAAAATTTCACACCCTGTACTGAATACAAAATAGTGAAACTAATTAGTACATGAATTGATACAAATATGTGAATATGACTGATAATAAAATGCAAGCTAAAACACACAATGAGAAACCTTATGGAATGTTGTATAACAAATTAGTGAGAACTTTAAAATAGGAATAAAAAAAACCTGCACCGATAAGTAAATCAAATCTAGTACATTATTTCATGAAACATATCAATGGATGGGAAACAACCCCTTCATGACCAGACTGTTTTTGGAATGCTGTGCATTAGTGACCGAGGCTGTTTTAACACTTCTGAGGTGTTTGTGTTTAGCTTTAATTTTCTTCTTTGTCTGTTGCTGTACCCACACAAATTATATATTGTTTTTTTCAGGACGAGAAGGGCTTTCTTTTCATGACATTATTTTGTTCATATCATTTATTGTATTGTGAAAAAAAATAGTAAAATATGGTTAAAATGTAAAAAAACAAAAACACTTTTCCTGACTTTTCTTTGTAAATTATTTTACTAAGCTCCAAAAGCTAATGAAAAAAACCTGCTAAATAGATTCGACTATAGGTCCTGAGTTTAGAAATACCCAATGTTTATATGTTTTTTTTTTTTTGCATGTTTTAGGTTAATAAATACAAGTAGCCTATAGCTGTTTCAAAACCATTTTAAAACAAATTAGCGTTAGTGACACTGTAACACAGATATCGGTCATGAATTGCTGAATAACCCCCCACATGTACACATTTTTATAAAGTAGACATCCCAGGGCATTCAACTTGGAGTATTTGGACACTTTTCATTCTGTCATTTTAACACCAATCTTTGACAAGTTTTGGCGTAGTAATTTTGTGTGTGTTTTATTTTCACACACTTTGAAACGTAGGTATGAATTTAAAGGGGTTCTATTGTATTACCAAACAAAACCCCAATATATGTTCATCTACTTCCCCTGAGTATAGCGGTACCCCACATGTATAGGTTTGCTAGGGTTATGTGGCAGGTACAGGGCAAAATTTAGGATACGGTCATTGCAGTTTTAAAACGTGTATTTGTTATGTAATGCTTGTGACTACATTTCCTATCATGCTCAGCCAGCCAAAAGCTACCGTAGCAGAATAGGAAATGTATTCTATAGTAGGAAGGACAGGTTTTTGCTACCCTTGCTATCCTGCGGCTGCATGGATCATATATCCAGCTGCTGCGGGCCCCTATCTACTTCTGGGGGCCAATGCAAAGCACTGGCCCCACTAGCAGTCTTTTTTTTTTTTTTAAATAAAATATCCCTAGGGGACCACAGACAGACATAACATGTCATTGGTCCTCTACGGAATAACTTTTTAAATTTTATATAAATGTATTATTATTATTTAGAATTTTTTTTAATTAATTTTTTTTTCCATTTTTTTTATTTTTATTTAACTCTAACCTTAACCCTATGGTTAGTACAAACCCTAATTCTAACTCTAGGATTAGGGTTTTGATGAACTCTAACCCTAACCTAAGAGTTAGGATTAGCACAAGAAAAAAAAATAAGATCGCCGTGGAGCAGGGAGAGACTAAAGCTGTCAAAGCAGGCACCTGCTTTGACAGCTATTCACATCCGAGCGCTGTGATCGGTATCAAGACACTTAGCCATGACGTTGGTAGCGCGATCGTGGTATGCCAGCATGCATACCGTGATCAGACCTGCATGACGGTCCTGGACCGTCATCGGTCACGAAGGGAGTTTTCCCTATGACGGTCCAGGTCCGGTCACAAAGGGGTTAAAAATGTGCACTCACAAACACTGCTACTATAATGTAGGAACATTGATTCTGGCATGAAGTGATGACCACCAAAGCTCCATTATTATGGAGCAACTTCGAGGATCAGGTTATTTAAAGAACAAAACCCAGCGATGTGGCTTTTATCAAATGATCTTTTCATTATCACAGTGTACTTAACGGCATACTAGAGAACACCAGTTTTCCAGATCATGGAAGAAGTTTTTGTAAAAGATTAGAGGATCAGTTTACACAAGCCATATTGCTGGATATTCGTCTTTTTGGGAATGTATAGAACCTGATGCATCAAAGCACACTGGTACAGCGCTGTGCTATTCTATCGGAGAAGTGTACTATTCATTAGTCATTCCATGAATTTAGTATATTGTTTGTTTTTCTGTTATTTCACAAACTCCCTACATTTACAAATATTTTAATGGAGGTGATAGAATGGAGGGCTTCTGTCTCTAGGTACCTCTGTGATGTAAATCTGGCTCTTTATACTTACCACAGCATCCTTAACAATCACTCTGGCAACTTGATCTGCTTGGCAAAGGCTTGAAGTTTCTGAAATCAACCTGGTCTCCAAGGGCTGAATAGTAAAAACACAAATACTGTCTAAGTAGGAGAACAACGAATAAATAAAGTTATCTGCAATATTCAAGTCTATTGTCAATATCCAGGAATTGCAGATTCTTCATAGATTCACGCATTTTACTTTTTGTTTACTGCATTCACATTGTCAGCCACAAATTGCAAATCAGAGACACAACAGCTATTCCAGCTTAAATTGGTAACTCACAACTTGCCAGTGGGAAACTTTGTATATCCCTATTTGGATGTCCCATACAGCCGAACAAATCAAACAGACAAGGACACGTATTTGATCTGTGATAAACCACTTTACCTTTGATTTGTTCTCCTCAGCAAACCCCGGTGTGTCCGTATCAGGAGGATAAGCAACAGTCACATAAACGTTATACGGCTTAACCTGTAGAGGATTATGAATTATATTATACGGTAGCAAAATGGAAAACACTGTTCACTTCGTTACACAATATATATGTGAACAGATCACAAACTACGTTTCCATTAAAGGACAACTGTGGTGGTCAAATTAATAGCGTGTCTTTACATTTAAAACACCACAAAAAGGTCATTTACATGCGAACACATGAATGTAAGCATACAAGAAATATAGTATTCTTTTACTTCTGACCTCCTCATACAATATGACAAGTGCCTCCATCTTGTATTCGTCAATCCTCATCAACCAGACCTCAGATGCGTTACCATTTTGGATACTGGCTGAAGCCAGTTGTTTGAGGTGGAAGTTGTGCACATTTACAAAAAAAAAAAAAGGAATTCTGATCTTTAAATGCAGCATCCCACTATTAAGAGATTAAATACTTGGCACAATAACAAAGCAGGTATGACTAAATGTCCATTGCGCCTGCTGAATTTTACACATGCCTGGTTTAAGCGCTGCCCACAGTGGGAATGACTGAGCGTTAGCACATCATAAACTGCTAAATTTGCATACTCGCTAAACAAGCAAAATGGCCACCACGCATGTGCAGAAGGTATCAAAATGCCCACCGCCCATAAGAAAGATAGGCGCCATGCATTTGCAAAATGCCATTACAAACGGGGACGAGTATCATCAGTCTGATTCCGGACGAAAATACACACAAGATTATAAGGCCACAAGATTATAGGGCTTCTTAAAAAGACACAGACTTAATTTGACCACTATAGTTGTATCTTTTTATATTTACATTTGACCTGTTGCAAGAAGCTTTCTGTTCACCACACACCCAAACATTACATTGCTCATGCTTGGTAGGTATACTATAGGCTTTAACATCAGAAGACTAAGCCTTGCAAAACAGAAATTTAGCTACTATGATGTAGGATTCCCAAGATATTAAGCACTTATTTTTGTGTCTGTGTTGAGATTTTGCCAATCCCTCATTAACCTGTCAATAGATACACAATTTGAGCTCAGATGCACATTTGCATCTTAAAACGACAATACAACGTATCATGTAAATAAAAAATATAAAGTAAAAAGCTCTTTAAAGATGCAAATATACCAGAGATTTAAGGGAAAAAAGTATTCAGATTGACAGAGAGAGATCGCTAGGAGAACAGTTTCTCTCCATTTAAAGGGAGGATATAGATATAGTTGTTTTCACACATACACCAATATGATAAAAACAAATTTAAGCATTATATAATTCAAGACATACAGGAATCATACCTCCATTTGTAATGCTTCTGCCAACCCACGAAGTGCAAATTTAGTTGGAGAATAAGCAGTATATCCATATAATCCAAGTTGCCCTGCCTGTGAGGATATAAATACAATCCGTCCCATCCTTCTTTCTTTCATTGTTGAAATAACTGCTCGGCTGGGATATACACTGCCCAAATAGTTTACTTCCATCATTTTCTGCAGAGGGTAAAAAAAAAAAAAAATTGATTATATATAATCTTAATTAGCAACAATAATGAGTCTAATAATGTTACCAATATTTACAGCTCAACAGATGCTTATATTCAATTGACAGTTGAAACCTACTAATCTGTATATTATGAATTACAACGAACTTACGCTTAAAATAGGTAAAAAAAAATTTGGAACAGACAATATTGGCTTATTAATTGTAAAGAACATATAAGCCACATCGCGATTTCAATTGGCCACCGATTCAATTGTTGTGGTTGTGGAGTAATATAATACAATAATTTTGACTTGGATTTACGAGATTTTAAATCTCCAATAAACTCTACTCATTAGGTATACAAGGTTTACATATTCCTAGACAAATGTTTATTTAAAATGTTTTTTTTTAAACATTCAATCTAAGAAAAAAAAAAAATCTTTATTTTACATAATTTTGTTAGTTGTACCTTAAGCAGCCATTGCTCTTAAATCACCCTTCTATGTATTTCTATGGTTTTCTAGCTATTAACTCGAATAGGTCTTACCTAAACTCCTCCTACTTTTAATTCTATATTGAATTCCCTACAAACAACCTCAAAATAACAACCTCAGTACCATAGGACGCATCCTGAAGAAGGGTGCAATTATTAATACTATTTTGATGATATTTTATTGCTGTAAGCGCTTTAAAAATGCACTAAACCATTGACTTAACTGCCACTTCAAGTTAATAGAATGAAGGCAATATTTCTTCAAAAAAAGCCTAGACTTACTCCAAATCGATCAATCTCTATGTCTTCAAAATGTCCGGCTATCGATGTTCCAGCACAGTTCACCAACATGTCAACTGGACCTAGCTTTTCTTGAGCCTATAGAAGATAAAGAATTATTGCAAATTCAACCTTGTGGTAGATATACATATAGAATATCTGTGGAGGGGAGCTTCAATATGCATGGGGAAATCCGTGGGCTGTTTTCCCTTTTTTTTTCTCCGAGAAGGAGGTTGTAATTTAATATGGATTCGATATAGAAGTACACTTTATTTCCAAGGTAATCCTACAGTGTAAGAATTAATGATCCACTTAGTTAATATGATTATACTCTTAACACTAGGTTCGTTGATCTCTAAAAAAAAAAAAAAAAGGCACAAAGATTATTTGAGCCCAATATGTTGAATTTAAGCACAACTAAATTAACATTTGAACACTTTCAGGAAATAGAAAAAGTAGGTATCAAGAGAGAAATATCATCCCAGGCAATCACAAGGAGGGTGGCAATAAGAGGGAGTTTTGTATAATATGGATACACAGTTAATTATCACTATTTATGATCACCTTTTGAAGTTAGTGAGAAGAAAAATATCACCCCCCCCCCCTTTTCTTCTTTCCCCTCTAAGAAGGAGAATGTAATTTAATATGCAAAAAGGATACACAGCTAATTCGCACTATACATGATCACCCTTGTTACGATACGAAGCAACCGGGAAGAGAAGTATCCCCCATCTCTTTTTTTCTCTCTCTTTCTCCTCTCCCCATCATATCAAGCTAATACTAAGTACCACAAAGGCAAACAAGATATAAGAAATCTTGTAGATCCGGTCTGATAATGAAATATTGTTAAACAGTATAAGTTTGAACAAACAGTATGAAAGAAATGTTAATGCGGTTTGAATAATTGGGGTACAGGGAGGCTGGGAGAGGAAATATTTGTGGAGTAATAAAGCAATTAAAAATAAAATCAGTATACCCCATAAGGTTTCATGGCAAGAACAGAAGCATTTCATGACTCCATTATAGAGATTATATATATATATATATTTATATTCCCTAAATGAAGATGGCTCAAAGCCGCCCCATAACCCCCCCCCCCCCCCTTGCGGGAGTAGATTTTATGAATATTTCAATCGCTTGGTGACGCGCATAATGCTAAGGGTTTTTTGGGATGATGCTCTACATGGGAGTTGACACCACCCTGTCTAGAGAGGTAGGCTCTAGACAGGGGATTGTTTAAGTCTCATAATGAGACAGGTAAAATTGTTTGTACATATTACAATGTTGGTTTTGTTAAGTGGTGAGACATGGGGGATGAAGGTTATAGGAAGTTATACAATGCTTAGAATTATGTCTGTAAACACAGAAGGTCTTAACTCGCAATATAAGAGGTCCATCCTGTGGAAAACCTTAACCCCTTAACGACAGATGACGTGCCAGGCACGTCACGGCAAATCGTGGACTTGCCGACAGCTGACGTGCCTGGCACGTCATGCACTAAATGGAGTAAAGAAAGCGACCAGCTGGGTAGAGGCATTGTGCAACACCCCCCAAATGTGCAGGGGCGCGCTACGATCACTCCACGGAGTGATCGTAGCAGCCATTTAAAAATGGCTGCGCCCGCTGCACACATGTGCTTAGAAAGCGAACGATCGTTCGCTTTCTAAGCATCTGCGGTGTTGTTAAAGTGCTGATGAGCACTTACCATACTGTCAAAGGCAATATTACTAAATATTGCCTTTGACAAGTATTGATCTGCCTCCCTCACCTTACTACTTTTAGTAAGGGAGAGAGACAGATCAGATCAAGTAAAAAAATAAAATAAAATAATAAAAAAAATATTTAATACAATTTTAAACACCAAGGGCTTTTATAAAAGCCATTTAACCCCTTCCCTGCCATTGATCGCTGTGTACGCAGTGATCATCCACAGCAGCACATTTTTTGCTGTCTGTGCATTTTTTAGGGGTTAATATTTTTTATTGTAATTCATTTCAGTATAAAAAAAACCTCTTTTAAGAGAGATTAACCCCTTTCTTGCCATAGATTACTGCCTAATCAGCGATCTGACGCAAATGCAGCAATCTTGCTGCAGAAGCATTTTTAATTTTTTTTAAACTTTTTTATTACACCCGTCACGTGTTAATTATACCCGCTAGGGGACTACGTTTAACGTAAAAAATTTTTTTTAGCTGTCTGAGCGCATGTATAGTGATCAGTAGCAGCTGATAAGTGACAATGGCGGGTTGGCGTTTGCTTAGATGAGCATCATCATTCGTCTGGTTAGATCAATATGTGTAAATATTTGATCTGACCCGTGTAGATCTGCCTCCCTCTCACTTGAGTTTTAGTGAGGGAGGGAGACAGAGCTGTATAATGTAAGTTTTTAATTATAATATATTTAATAGAATTGAGACCCAAAGGCTTTTATAAAAGCCGTTTCCAGTATTTAACCCCTTCCCTGCAATTAATCACTGTGTACGCAGTGATCTTACACAGCAGCACATTTTTTGCTGTCTGTGCATTTTTTTTAGGGGTTATTTTTTTTTACTTTGATTTATTACAGTATATCAAAGGCTCTTTTAAGAGCTATTAACCCCTTCCTTGCCGTATATCACTTCCTAAGCAGCACATATGGTCACTGCCTAAGCAGCACATATGGAGCAATCTAGTCGCAGAAGGATTTTTTTTTGCTATCAGCATTTTTTTTCGTCAGACTCGCTAGGTGTTAATTATACCCACTAGGGGATTACGTGTATTCCTTTTGAAGCTGTCTGAACGCGTGTATAGCGATCAGTAACAGCCGATCAGTGGCAAAGGTGGTTTGGTGATTTCTCAGATGAGCATCACCATTCGTCTGGTTCGTAAATATTGTTCTGACCCATATGGATCTGCCTCCCTCTCCTCACTTGAGTTTTAGTGAGGGAAAGAGACAGATCTGTATAACATAATTTTTTAATTGTAATAAATTAAATAAAATGTTAATAAATTGTGAGTCCCAAGGGCTTTTATAAAAGCCATACCCTTTGTATAGTGTAGTGTATTAACCCCTTCCCTGCCACTGATCACTGCACAGCAGAACATTTTTTCTTGTCTGTGCATTTTTAGGGGTTAATTTTTTTGTACAGTACTACAAAGGCTCTTATAAGAGCTATTAACCCCTTCCTTGCTCTACATGTTCAAATTCCAAGTTTGAAAATCAAAAAGCGCACCTCTCAAATGTAGCCTTTCAACCCCTAACAAAGCTGACAAAGCTATGCATGGGTGGTATCCCTGTGCTCGGGAGATGTTGCTGAACATATATTGTGGTATTGTTTGTCAGTGACACATACCGAAATATGTGAATTTGTGTCTAAAGTGCAATGTATGTGGGAAAAAATACACAATAAAATGACTACCACAAACTTTGACAAAGGCTGGTGGTAGAATTGGTGCATGGAAAGTGTTAAAATAACACCATTTAAAATAGCCTAGGGTGTCTACTTTTACAAAATATATACTTTTTGGGGTAAAATACACTGTCCTACTTTAAAAAAAAAAGTCCCAAATGAAAGATGGGCTCAGGCTGACTACACGTCAATATTCCAAGTTGAAAATGCGCACCTTCACAATGTGGCCCTTTAGCCCCCAAACAACCCAACAAACCTATGCATGGGTGGTATCCCTGTACTCAGGATATGTTGTTGAACACATATTGGGTTATTGTTTGGCAGTGACACATACCAAAATCTGTGAATTTATGTCTAAAATACAATATTTGTGGAAAAAAAAACCACACAAAAATTACTACCACAAACTTTGACAAAGGCTGGTGGTAGAATTAGTGCATGGAAAGTGTTAAAATACCACCATTTGAAATAGCGTAGGGTGTCTACTTTTAAAAAATATATGGGTTGATGGGGTAAAATACACTGGCTGGTTTCAAATATTTCCCAAATGGGACATGGGTGCAGACGGTCTGCATGTCAAAATTTTAATTTGGAAAACCAAAAACTGCACCTACCAAATTTGGCCTTTTACCCTCCAAACAACCCAACAAACCTATGCATGGGTGGTATCCCTGTACTCAAGAGATGTTGCTGAACACTTATTGGGGTGTTATTTGGCAGTGACACATACCAAAATCTGTGAATTCATCTCTGAAGTACAAGGTTTGTGAAAAAAAACCACCAAAAAATTACTACCACAAACTTTGACAAAGGCTGGTGGTAGAATTAGTGCATGGAAAGTGTTAAAATACCACCATTTGAGATAGCCTAAGGTGTCTTCTTTTAAAAAATATATGGGTTGATGGGGTAAAATACACTAGCTGGCTTCAAATATGTCCCAAATGGGACATGGGTGCAGGCTGTCTGTATGTAAAAATTTCAAGTTGTAAAACAAAAAACTGCACCTCACAAATTTGGCATTTTAGCCCCCAAACAACCCAACAAACCTATGCATGGGTGGTATCCCTGTACTCAGGAGAAATAGTAGAATCTATTTAGCATGTTTTTTCGTTCGCTATTGTCGATGAGGAGAAGTTGTTTCAAATAAAAACAAAGAAATTTGTGTATTTTTTTTTTTTTTACCATATTTTATTATTTTTTTTAATAATATGATAAGATATGATCAAAAAAAGATGGCATCCATAGAAAGCCCTTCTTGTCCCGATAAAAACAATATATAATATGTGTGGGTACAGCAAATGACAAAGAAGAAAATTACTGCTAAACACAAACAGCACAGAAATGTTAAAATAGCCATTGTCCAGAAAGGACAAAAATGTTTCAAAGGCTCTGTCCTTAAGGGGTTAAGGGGTTAAAGCAGGAAAAAATAAATATAACTTTTGTTCAGGAAACCCACTGGTGTAAGAAGGATAAGACTAAACTGATGTCTGACAAATATTCGATAGAAAAGAGGAGTTGCTATTTTGGTGGATAACCAACTCTCGGTAAAGATCAGATAAAGAAGATGACCCCAAAGCAAGATACATAATTTTAATTTGCGAGATAGATGAAGTGCCTTTCACCCTAGTTAATCTATATGCCCTGAACATTATGCGAGTGCGCTTCTTTAAGAAATTATGGAAGAAAATTTAAAAAAAATCAAACAGGGTTCATTAATATGTGCAGGTGACTAACTGCGTAATGAATGTAGATGTAGATTAAAAAACTATTTGGAATGTGCACGGATAGAAGATTAAAATACTTGTTCAAGAGCAGATATTGTTGAAGAGTGGAGATTATTATACCCTGAGGAGAGAGACTATACGATTTTTTGGGGGCCACACAGGTCTTATTCTAGAATAGACCTCACTTTGACAGAACGCCCATTTATACACCTAGTAAAAAAGATCTTTATTAAAGAGACTATATGGTCCGAACATAATGTCCTTATTATGGAACTTAAAGAGAAAAATGAAACCAATGCGAGAACAACTTGGATACAAAATGACTTAAATAATAAAAAGAATATAGACCATGTATCAATGAGTATAGGAGTCTTTTTTTTATTTTTTTTAGAGATAACTATTATGGTGCAGTTAAGGATAAAATAGTTTGGTGTACTTATAAAGCCTATATCCGGGGGTGTATGATTAAACTAGGTGCTGAACAGGCTAGAGGGAAAGGGGGAAAAAAACCTAATAGAACTGTTTATGGAATATTACATATTGTCTGAAAATGATAAATTGTCAGCTACAGTTTCTATTTCAGTGAAGCAAAGGATTAATGATCTTTTAATAGAGCAAACTAGAGTAAAAATAAATTCTTAGGAATTCCATATTTTTATTAAAGGCAACAGAGCTGACAAATTAATAACCAACAAACCAACGCTAGGAAAAAATAGGACAATAGATATTATAAGGAATTGTACAACTTATGCAGTAATACATTTGAAAAAAAAATAAATAAAAAAAAAAGATAAATCAGTACATAACTTCTATCCCTATTCCCACAGCTACAAGAACTGAATTCTCTCCAGACTAAAACAGAATAAAGCACCAGGACCTGATGGCTTCAAAAACTCTTTTAAGATCCTTGAGGACAAATTGTCCGATCCTTCGACAAGACTGTTTAATGATTTAATAATACAAATAACAAATTCCATAAGAGATCCTAAAGGGCGTCTGACTCTCTAGAATACCTGGGGATAAAAATAACATCTGACCCAATTCAGAGAAATATACTACTATTATTATTAAAGAATACAACTCTAACTTTGAAAAATCTAAAAAAAAAAAACAACCTTGAAATATCATGGTAGGGGGAGGATAAATTTGAAAAAAGCATATATTCTCCCCAAATGGTTGTACATGTTCAAATGATCCCGCTCGAACATAAACATAAAGGACCTCCTGGACACAGTAACAAGTATACCTGCAATTACAGCCTGGAATAAAGATCTGAAAACTAATATTAGTGATAAGGAATGGAAGCAATCTATAAATAAGGTTAGGAAATCAATCCATTGCTTGAACCTCCTGGAGACATTTTATAAATTAATAAACAGATGGTATAATGTTCCCAAAACAAATTGCTAGAATCTATCCAAGGGTATCAGGCAATTGCTGGAGATGCGGTTTGGGTGATGGCTCATACACCCATACTTGGAGTTGCAATTAAACCCACCTGGAAAATGGTGGGGAATAAAATTAAAAACATCACTGGTATAACATTGAATCACTCCCCTGAAATACTTTACTGTACTGGCCAAAACTGACAAATGAAACAGTCCAGATAATAATCCACAACTATGATTTTGATAGCAAGAAACTGGAAATCAACTGAAATAATAATTTGGAAAATGGTTGACTTAGAATTACATAATTTGTAATTTACAGTTCTGAGCTTATAGTGTGTGTAAAAGATAAAAGGGAGCTTCTTTGCAAGTAACAAAATTATGGAACCGGACATCCGATCATGTCTCAAACCACAAATGTTGTCTAACTTATGCAACAACTCATATACTAAAGTTTTAAGATATTATATAGGTTACATGTATCGTCTAGGTGTTGACTTTTGTAACATGTCTATTTTAAAGTAAGAAAATTGAAAAAAATATTTAAAAAAATATATATGTAGAAGATGTTTTTTTTCCAATTTGGTGTAATCCCCCCCAAAAAATTCAGTGACTATGCTATAAATTAAGTATTTTTCAATATCATTTCTCTCTGTTTTGAGAGAGTATTTGTTATTGAATAATCACCATTACTATGTAATTATTTATAAGCACGCTCTCTTTACACTTACATGTTTTAGGTGCGGTTAGCAGTTTTGGGCACTAAATGTTTTGTGGTTATTTAGAGTTTGAGTCACGTTTTATTATTTGTGCTTTAGCAAATTATTCAACATTTTTAGTGTTTTGCCCAGTTGGACTTTAAGCACTTGATAACAAAATGAAATGAAAATGTTGATTTATGCATTAGAAATAGTACCCTTTGTAATCTTACGTTCTCACCTGCTTTATAACATTCTCCACTTGTCTATAATCTTTAGAAACATCAACAGATATACACAGGACAACCTAACAAAAGATGAATACAAGAGCTTTTAAAATAGAAGCAGCAGGCATTCTAACAGAGATACAACAAGTAAAATAGCAGAAAACGATTTTATTTTCATAAAGCAATAGTACATTAATATATACACGTGTATGTGTATGTATACACACACACACACACACAGTTCACTGTACTACTGGACTATGTAATACATCTTTACATTGGAAAGAAAACATATTACACAATTTTAATAAAGTTTTTGAAGCAATGAAATTTAACTGCTATGCTAATTTAAAAGATCAGTAATCAGTTATTTCACCCACTGCTATAGGCAGCTCCCAAATTAGCTTTAAAATCAAATTGCTCATTACCCATAGAACAAAACAAAATATATCTTGTGGCATTTGTGGAGAGATATAGTAGTAACCATAGACTCTATATTCCACCCTACTCCAATTATATCCTTTCCCCTACATGATCACTCTTTCAAACCCTTCCTTGTGTCCTACACACATTGCATATATGTGCTCAGTACCACTTTCGATCTCCATATAGCGGAACAAACCTGAATGTTAGCATGCATGCAGCAAATGAAATCCTACACCTATGACCTTTAAATTGTATTCTCTCACTAAAAAAGCATTTGAGTATAATTTTTTATTTGCTTTTTATTGTTAAAGAAATTACCGTATTAGTGAAAAGATTAGCACATCTTTGTAATGTATTAACTTCTAATAAGCCATCTATACCTTTGTATGTAAAAAAAAAAACCCCTACAATGATGAGGAAAATATTTACTGTACTAATGTTTCTTCTAGCCGAATGTCAAATAAAAATGTAAAGAAAACTAAGATTGTTAGTTGGATTTTGTATCTGACAAACCTTTATACAGGACAAATAAAATGACAGAAAAATAAAATTGTACACAAACCAATAATAAATACTGGAATATCATTACCACATTTATGTTCTATCATAGTCTATCCTAGGCAATAGGAAAGAAAAGAAAAACCACGCACATTCAAAACCAAAAATCTTACCTGTTTGTCATTTATTGAATATTTTTCAATTTCTTTCTTAGCCTGCAACAATTTGCTCTGAAATACATTTACAAAATACATGTTAACTTACACATGGTTTTGCAATGTATGTTTGACAAGCAGACAAGTCCCTAACAGAGCCAGAGGTCAGTATGGTTTATGTATAGGTTGAAGGCCACTCAGTGCACACCAAGAGGATGTAGCATTCAACTTCAAAAACAGACAACTGGAATGAGGCGCTTTATTGTGAAATGGCAAATCACACTAAAATGTGAACAAAATAAAATCTGTCAACTACTCCACAGAGTTTTTATTGAATGGAAAGGAACTGACCAATAATACACTTTATTGTGTTGATCAGTGAGGTGAATGCATCCAATAGCTGGATGTTGACAACACTCTTGTTACATTATATAGAACTAAACACCCCAGATGATTTTATTCAGGCAGCAGCGTCATAAATAATTCAAAGAGCTTCTGCACCTGCCACTACATGGGATATGAATATGTTAAAAAAAAAATTGGTCTATTAAATATTTTACGAGTTAAATACAAATGAAATAGTCACAAATAGGTAAGAATAAAAAAAATGCATACTGTACTGTACATGTACATATGTTTTTAATTTCACTAAATGCTGCTTCAAAGAAGATGAGGTAGTCCCAAAGCATTTTCTTAGATTCTGCTATACAAATTTGCTATTTGGATAATCTGCCACTGCTAGAGAAATGCTAGCATAACCGATCTTCAGTGTGTATTAGAAGTGTGCAACCACATAAACATGTGGCTTTAACCCCTTCCTGACTGGGGGTATTTGACAGACTAAAGACAAGCGCCTTTGTCATTTTTACCTCTTCAGGATTTATTGTACCCACACAAAGCATAATTTTTTAGCGGACATTAAGGGCTTTATTTCATATTTAGCGTACAATACATTTGAAGAAAAAAAAAGGGAAAAGTTTGAAAATAAGTTTTTTTTAGACATTTGCACAAATTTAGTGAAGTTGAACAACTAAAATATATTTAGTCGTGTCTCCTGTTTTAGAAAATTCAGATCATCAGGATATCTCTCTTTTTTCACTTGCAGGGCGTGCACAGGTGCACATTTATATTTCCATTATGTACATTTGTATGCTGTGCTTTTAATGTTAATGGCGCTCTAAGTTAGAAACCGCCACAAAATAGTGCGTTTTTGAGAAGCAAACAAGCCAAGGTATTTCTTTGGGTTATTTTAAATAAATTCATGCTGCCACAACGTTTCACTAAAGTTAGGTCCAAAGAAAACCCCCAAAACATGTTCAGCAACATGTGCAAGATTACAGAAACACCCCACATGCATTGGTGCCCCATATTTTTTCGGCGTCACAGAGCAAAAACCTGCATATTTCGGTTTACAAACTTGAACTCAAGTGGGGCAGTTTTACAGCCCTCCATTGCAAATTATCCCATATATATTTTTCTTAATTTGATATGGCACATTTTAAAATGTTTTATGCAACCAAAACCTTTGACCACAGTTACAGTGAAGGAAAAAAGTATTTGATCCCTGATTTTGCCCACTGACAAAGATATGATCAGTCTATAATTTTAATGGTTGGTGTATTTTAACAGTGAGAGACAGAATAACCCCCAAAAAATCCTCAAAAAAGTTATACATAGATCTGCATGGCAATGAGTGAAATAAACATTTGACCCTTACAACTTAGTACTTGGTGGTAAAACCCTTGGCAATCACAGAGGTCAGATGTTGTTGTCCACCAGGTTTGCATACATCTCAGGAGGGACTCCTCCTCTTTGCAGATACTCTCCAAGTCATTAAGGTTTCTAGGCTGACAGGGCCGATCCTAGTGTCCCGGGCGCAGGTTTTCTTTTGCGCCCAAAGGTGGCGTGGTTATATTATGAACTCCTCCCCTTTAGACATGTCTGTTCCAGACATGCCCATTTCAATATTGGGGAGAGGGAGAAGGGCACATTTTGATCTAAAGGACCAACACAAATTGTTATTTTAAATAAAGATATACCGTATTTGCTCGATTATAAGACAACCCTGATTATAAGACAACCCCCCAAACTTTGTATATTCCTTTAGGGAAAAAACTAAAAGCCTGAATTTAAGACTACCCTGTAGTAAAAAAAGTTTAACTTGTATATATGTAAATTGCTTTTTAATATTTAATAAAAAAATATTGAAATGCATTTCTTGTTTTTATTTCCTTTTATGTGCCAATGCGCCCTCTCTCCCCCTCCCCCAGCTTTGTCTCTCTCTCCCTCCCTCCCTCCCTCCCCCCCAAACTTCTCTCTCTCCACCTCACTCGTCTCTTCCCCCCTCCCCTTGTCTCTATCTATCCCCCCCTCCCCTTGTTTCTCTTCCCCCTCCCTCCCTTTCCATGTCTGTGTCGTGCCAGGCAGCAGCAGGGGGAGACATCCCCCGGCTGTTAGAGAGGGGGATCCAGGTCCCCTGCAGCTCTGCGGGGGACCTGGATCCCAGTCTTATAATCTGACCTCAATTTAAGGTCAGATTATAAGACGACCTCGAATGTAAGACATTCTTCTTATATTCGAGCAAATATGGTATATTTGGCCTTAATATTATGTAGTGGTTTTATTTATTTCTGTGATACTGAGCCAGCAACATGGGAGACTTGCTAGCTTGCAGAATGAGTTTTAACTACCATTCCCATGATGCCCAACCAGCAAGTCTGGCTGAGCATCACTGGAAAAAAAGTACACAAGGAGCGATAAATAATATTCCACATTGCCACGTGTCTCTCTCTCCCCATGCCCTCATGTCTTTCTCTCTCTCTTCCCACGCCCACATGCCGGTCTCTCTCTTCCCACGCCCACATGCCTGTCTCTCTCTTCCCACGCCCACATGCCTGTCTCTCTCTTCCCACGCCCACATGCCTGTCTCTCTCTTCCCACGCCCACATGCCTGTCTCTCTCTTCCCACGCCCACATGCCTGTCTCTCTCTTCCCACGCCCACATGCCTGTCTCTCTCTTCCCACGCCCACATGCCTGTCTCTCTCTTCCCACGCCCACATGCCTGTCTCTCTCTTCCCACGCCCACATGCCTGTCTCTCTCTTCCCACGCCCACATGCCTGTCTCTCTCTTCCCACGCCCACATGCCTGTCTCTCTCTTCCCACGCCCACATGCCTGTCTCTCTCTTCCCACGCCCACATGCCTGTCTCTCTCTTCCCACGCCCACATGCCTGTCTCTCTCTTCCCACGCCCACATGCCTGTCTCTCTCTTCCCACGCCCACATGCCTGTCTCTCTCTTCCCACGCCCACATGCCTGTCTCTCTCTTCCCACGCCCACATGCCTGTCTCTCTCTTCCCACGCCCACATGCCTGTCTCTCTCTTCCCACGCCCACATGCCTGTCTCTCTCTTCCCACGCCCACATGCCTGTCTCTCTCTTCCCACGCCCACATGCCTGTCTCTCTCTTCCCACGCCCACATGCCTGTCTCTCTCTTCCCACGCCCACATGCCTGTCTCTCTCTTCCCACGCCCACATGCCTGTCTCTCTCTTCCCACGCCCACATGCCTGTCTCTCTCTTCCCACGCCCACATGCCTGTCTCTCTCTTCCCACGCCCACATGCCTGTCTCTCTCTTCCCACGCCCACATGCCTGTCTCTCTCTTCCCACGCCCACATGCCTGTCTCTCTCTTCCCACGCCCACATGCCTGTCTCTCTCTTCCCACGCCCACATGCCTGTCTCTCTCTTCCCACGCCCACATGCCTGTCTCTCTCTTCCCACGCCCACATGCCTGTCTCTCTCTTCCCACGCCCACATGCCTGTCTCTCTCTTCCCACGCCCACATGCCTGTCTCTCTCTTCCCACGCCCACATGCCTGTCTCTCTCTCTCCACACTCATACACCATGTCTGTCTCTCTCTCTCTCTCTCCACACTCATACACCATGTCTGTCTCTCTCTCTCTCTCTCTCCACACTCATACACCATGTCTGTCTCTCTCTCTCTCTCTCTCTACACTCATACACCATGTCTGTCTCTCTCTCTCTCTCTCTCCACACTCATACACCATGTCTGTCTCTCTCTCTCTCTCTCTCTCCACACTCATACACCATGTCTGTCTCTCTCTCTCTCTCTCTCCACACTCATACACCATGTCTGTCTCTCTCTCTCTCTCTCCACACTCATACACCATGTCTGTCTCTCTCTCTCCACACTAATACACCATGTCTGTCTCTCTCTCTCTCTCTCCACACTCATGCACCATGTCTGTCTCTCTCTCTCTCTCCACACTCATACACCATGTCTGTCTCTCTCTCTCTCTCCACACTCATACACCATGTCTGTCTCTCTCTCTCTCTCTCCACACTCATACACCATGTCTGTCTCTCTCTCTCCACACTCATACACCATGTCTGTCTCTCTCTCTCTCCACACTCATACACCATGTCTGTCTCTCTCTCTCTCCACACTCATACACCATGTCTGTCTCTCTCTCTCTCCACACTCATACACCATGTGTCTCTCTCTCTCTCTCTACTCATCCCCCATGTCTGTCTCTCTCTCGCTCTATCCACTCATCCCCCATGTCTGTCTCTCCCATCATCCCCCATGTCTGTCTCTCCCATCATCCCCCATGTCTGTCTCTCCCATCATCCCCCATGTCTGTCTCTCCCATCATCCCCCCATGTCTGTCTCTCCCATCATCCCCCCATGTCTGTCTCTCCCATCATCCCCCCATGTCTGTCTCTCCCATCATCCCCCCATGTCTGTCTCTCCCATCATCCCCCCATGTCTGTCTCTCCCATCATCCCCCCATGTCTGTCTCTCCCATCATCCCCCCATGTCTGTCTCTCCCATCATCCCCCCATGTCTGTCTCTCCCATCATCCCCCCATGTCTGTCTCTCCCATCATCCCCCCCATGTCTGTCTCTCCCATCATCCCCCCCATGTCTGTCTCTCCCATCATCCCCCCCATGTCTGTCTCTCCCATCATACCCCATGTATATCTTCCGCATGTTTCTCTCACTCCTTATAACACCCATGTATCTTTCTCCCCCTACTCACCCCTTACCCTCTATTTGTCTCTTTGTTCCATGATCCCCATGTCTGTCTGTCTCCTCTGTGCCTTGAGCATGTATGTCTCTCCCCCATATCTTTCTCCTATACCTCCTACCTACCATGTATTTGTCTCTTCCCATGTCCCTTTTCCATGCCCCCTACTAACCTCATCTCAGAACTCAATTAGCGCTGCCTACCTCTCCCCGCACATAGTGATGACTCTGACCATTATGTTCCAAAGCTCTGTGTCATCATTGTGCACGGAAAGAGCAGAATGCACTGACTGAGGTCAGATTTGCAGAGCTGGCTCTGAGTGGCAGCAAAGCAGCATATGGGCAGCCCATTTGCAGAGGTGTACCTAGGGTCTCTAACACATGCCACAGTATCACTTTGCCCGATAGTACATGTTATTTTGCCCCACAGCATCACTTTGCCAATTAAGGTACCAATTAACATGCCACAGTCACTTTGCCATTTATATTTGCAACAGCCAGTGTGCCCTTTAAAAAAGCCACCGTTTGCTTATTAATATACCATAGACAATTTGCCCACTGATATGCCACAGACGGTTTTCCCATTTATATACCAATATTAGTTTGCCCATTAGTAGGCCACAGCCAATTAGCCCATTAATATCCCACTGTTATATTGCCCATTAAAATGCCACGGTTAGTTTACTCAATAAATGCATCTCCTCTCCCGCCTTCCCCAGTACTCACCTTGCTGCTGCTCTCTTGTGTCCCTGGCCGTCTCCTCCACACAGCGGGAAATAGACGCCAGCTGGATGCGGACTACTGCCCTCCATGTGAGACAGTAATGTGTGCAGCGGGACCAGTTAACCAGTAAGTCCTGGGCAAGAGCACACCTACACACAGTCACACATACATACACACAGTCACACACACAGCCACCTTTACAAACTTAGAAACAGGATACACTTACAGACACTCATGTACACACACTAGCACAGACAATAACACACCTTGTACACACTGACATACAGTCCATATATTGACACACACAACCACTTCCACACATTTATTTTTATTAAAAAAAATTGTGCAAAACAAAAGAATTGTGCATGGCGATTTGGAAATATATGGCTACTTGTTTGTACCAGGTTTTGCTGGGCAAAGTAGGGTACAAGGCACTGGTTGGCTAAATCAATTCACCCTATGTGTTTGTTATATTGCACTATGCATCTCGGTTTCCCAATTTGTACAGACAGCTATTTTTCATTTGTATCGTTGAAAGCATGTAGACAGACAGGGATATCTGTCACCTCAAAATTTTTAGGTACCCAAATATCAGCTTCAGGAACGGGCACAGGATCAGGGGCTGTGGTGCGACAACAGTGCCATCTGAAGTGACACTTGATATGTCATGGATGGGCTCCACAGACACAGTAACTGTATCACTATCTGAGCTTGATGCCACAATGGCATAATCCTCCTCTAGAGTACCTCTGCGACAGGTTATAATTTGTGTCTCTAAATAAACGTTTACTACATTTTAATTCAAGAACAATAAATATTTTTATTTATTTATTCAAGAATTTAAATATTTTTTTTCAATACTAAACAGCCAGAAAAGTGGTCCTAAGACAACCTCCCTTCCAACTAGATACATTATTTAATTATACAACTTGAAAAAGGAGAAAGAGAAAGAAAGAAAGAAAAGAAAGAAAAGAAAGAAAGAAAGTTCACTAAAGTTGTGATCCAACTGTAAAATGCTGGTGATCAGTGAGGTGAAGTTACAATTTTATTAAAAGACTAAAAAAAAAAAAAAAAAAAAGGTAAATAAAAACAAACAAACTGATCAGACTGGGGTTGGAGCAGTTAAAAGCTTATTGTGTGCACTTTGAAGCAATGTAATTTGTATCACAGATCAGACACTCTGTACCTCACAAACTGTGTGAGGGGAACAGAAGGTGACAGGGATACAATTCTAACAATTTATGTCACATGGCCATGGCTGATCCCTGTGACTGGCAATCACAGGGATCACATGGCCAGGGGGACTGGGATTGGTCCCTGGATCTATCACATAGCATTGGGGGTGGAGGACTATGATTAATTCCTAGACACTGCTAACTGGCATTTGGAGATGCACCTCGCACCGGCAGCATTGCATGTTCTACATGTCAGAGGTGGGGGATCAAACTATGAAGAGACTCTGCCTGTAGCAAGGCAGTCAACAGCGCACATTGGTGCGCACAGAACGATAGCATAAATATTTAAAATCTTACCTCATCCCGAGCAACCAGTGTTATAAAAGCACCTTGCTGGAAACATTCTATAGCTATACATTTTCCAATACCGCTCGATCCTCCAGTCACCTTAATGGAAAAAAACATTTTTTTTTTATTTTCCATAGGGCTTTATTCATGAAAGAGGGAACTTCAAAATCAAGGCCAAAATAGAGAGTGAAGAATAATGGGAAAAAAAAATAATATCTTTACATTGTGTGAAAAAGGCAAGCATATGCCTATTTTAAAAGTGTCTGTGGAGTATCCTACTTATAACATCACGTCGCTTGATACACAAATAAGCTATTTTTTCAATGGCACCACAGAATAATTTTTTTTATATGTGTATATATCCATAACATTCAGTATGAGCAAAGTTTAGGTGTTACCAGATGTGTCAACATGTTGCTCAGGCATTATGGTGCACATCACTATGACAAGTAACTCAAGCTTGGGTTCTGGGGATGAAAAGGAACTCTATAATACTATCTTGATAGCAGTTGGAAACTCTGGCGTGATGAGTTTATTGAGATGGAGAGGAGTTGAGCAGTTGAAGGACAGTCTGGTAAGGTGGCAAGTATCTTGGTGACAGTCTAGTAAGGTGGTATTTTCCCAATAGTAATTGTGACAGAACACTCCATCACTGGGGTTCCTGGAGAGAACTAATGGCTTGCCTCCTCCCTATAGATTATGGGCCCTGGCTTATGTGCTAT
Source organism: Pelodytes ibericus (assembly GCA_036172795.1). Lineage (NCBI taxonomy): Eukaryota > Metazoa > Chordata > Amphibia > Anura > Pelodytidae > Pelodytes > Pelodytes ibericus. The sequence continues at coordinate 114,196,535 of CM069859.1, forward strand.
GTTTAATATGGTTATTTATTCATATTGTTTTGTATGTTGCTTTTATGTCCAGTGCATAATTCTGTGAGCAGACCACTCTGATTATAATGTCACTGGGGAGTAAATGACATTGGTTGATAGTTTACCCCCTGTAGTGCAGACAACCCGTCTGCTACTTAAGTGTGATTTTCCATCTTAAACTGATGCGGATATGCACACTTCTACTATGTACTCAGCCAGTGTTTTGTGTTAATTATATTTACGGTTACAACTAATTGTGATGTGTTCTTGTATATTTGTGTCATGCCTGGTTCATTGATGTTTAGTCCCTGTTTTATATGTTAATATGTGGGTTGAGTTCTATGTTAACTTGATTATGTCTGAATATAGACTCGGTTACTCTTCAATAAATGTGATTCCTGTTTCAAAGTTACTAGTCCTGTGGGGTGATTTGCAAGGTCCATCTACAGGTGGCTTGCGGTGACAGATACAAGGAAGCAGAGTTCTTACGGAAGTACCCAGTCGGGGTATTAGGGGGTCCGTCACAGTAATTTATTAAACAAGTTGTTCCTGCTATGCAGATGCAAGCTACTGCATCATATACCTTTAAGCCAGGGCTAGAATATTATTGGTGCTGTTCTACTGTGACAGAGGGAAATTATTAAAGTCACTGCTATTCTACAGAGACGTTATGTGCATGACAACAAACCTCGACGTGACAAATACCACTCCTGATAAGTACAACTCTGGACAGGACCAGAATACATATTCTTCATTTATAGGCACGTACGATTCATTGAGACATTATGAAACGCTTCCAGACAGACTTCCCTGACATTCCAACACTTAGGTCAGGACTTGACAAATATCTGTAGACTTTATAAGCCAATCAACCCAATTCAGAAATATCTAAGTTAGTCATGGAAATTAAACTTCCATAGAGTTCTTTGTAAAACAATAAAACAAATTAGGAGCCAGAAGTAGAAATTTTAGGAGCCAGGGCTCACAGGATTTTTCAATCCCTGACTTAAGTACCAGTTAAGAAACACTTACATATGCCAGAAGACTACCGTCGGTAGCATACACATATCGATAGGTTATTATAGCTTTGCCTAGAACACAAATCCTGTTAGTATTCACTTACATAAGCACTATTATTTCAAACCACAGTGCCTTGCAGTCTTTTCACAGGGAATGCATTAAATAGTTTGTCACAAATCAGGATATTTATTAAAGGTCACCTTGTTCCAGTTACACAGAGGTCTTTAATCCTCAAGGTCTACTGACAAGCCAGGTTTTCTAAATTCAACACAGCAAAATACCATAATTGTTGCATTGTTAGAGAAAATTAATCACATGCATATTAAGAAAATACCAGAACTCTGGTATGGCATTTTCACTTGCAGAAGGGTGAAAGGTCAACACATAAAATGAGGGAACCTTTAGCTTTGTGTTCCAGTTGTTTTTCATTAAACATACTGCTGCATTAGTGTTTTCTGGTTAGGTGATACAGACTGCCAATAGTAAAACATGCTTTAACCTTCATCCCATAGATAAAAGTGGAGCAGCATGATGATTTTCAAAGCTATGATCAGCCATTAATGGCTAATTGTTTACAGTTCACATTTTAGTGAATTGCGCTACAGTGTCACTCTGATAAACCCAAGTAAACTAATACAGATAAATCGTATTCTTAACCTGCAACGTTGGACATGGGGTGTAGGGACATTTTTTTTTTTTTTACATCATTTAAGAAAACCCATTGCAATTAATGGTAATAAATACAGACTGGACTCACCACCACATGTGCTCCGGCCAGTTTGAGGGGCTTGGGGCTGATGAGCGGAGACACCATGTAGAGAAGCAGCACAAAGGCCACTATGAAGGCAGCAGCTAGCAGCAGCATAACCGACTGAGTGAGGGAGTCCAGCCTGGAGACAGGAGGGAGCACAAGGAAGGAGAGAAAGGGGTACTCTGTCAATGCTGGGGGATAAACAGGTGACAGTTTTCACAATACCACAACAGAAGGAAAATAAGGTAGGTACAATAAAACAGACGTTAGCAAGGAAAGAAGGGGAACTACTGAAAAATAAAACCATATACTTCAACACACATGCTGTCAGGTGAACTGTCGGTGAAGGGAGGGACAGATTGAGAGCAGGTATGCTAGGTGGAAAGTACACAGATTGGAAACAGCAGCAGTAACGCCCCCTCAAAGTATCAAGCTGCAAGGAAACTGTCTATAAGGCTTTTCAACAATTCCGTTTGCCCTAATAGACAGGGTCCGTTCAGATGACACAAGCACTAGAAAGCCCCTGCGAACTACTAGTCTGTAACTGCATGCACCTCTCCCGAACTGTCTCTCTAACAGCACCTCCTCCCTCAGCCCTGCGCTTCCTGTTTATCTTTCACTTTCAGCCCAGGCAAGCAGGCCCAGTGACAGTATTAGTATCTGTAAAGAGAATTGATGTCGCCATCTACAGGTGACGCATTACATTGCAGCCCTGAATTAAAAGCTTTGATATATTCTGCCCCAAAATCTATATACAAGTTGTAAAATGTACTACTACTTGAGAACTTTCTTCATAAATCGACTCTACAACCACCTAAAATAGTTATCATTTACTAAACCATTACAAAATGTCAATGTAGCAGCAGTTCTTATCACAACAAGTGCGGTAGTGCATACCTGCATCTACCATCCGGTAGAGATGGTATGAGCTTTGTGATCTGAAAAACTTTACAACTTGAGTGTTTCCTTTGAAGCTGGAACTGATGGTACAAGGTGTGAAATGTTACACTGAGTTAGTTGCCAGCAAGTCTACCTAGCACAGGGGTCCTCAAACTTTTTAAACAGGGGGCCAGTTCACTGTCCCTCAGACCGTTGGAGGGCCGGACTATAGTAAAAACAAAAACTATGAACAAATTCCTATGCACACTGCATATATCTTATTTTGAAGTGAAGAAACAAAACGGGAACAAATACAATATTTAAAATGAAGTAAAGTTAAATCAACAAACTTACCAGTATTTCAATGGGAATAGTGTGCCAGTCAGATGCCCAGGGATATTATGCCAGTCAGAGCCCAGTAATATTATGCCAGTCAGAGCCCACTAATATTATGCCAGTCATAGCCCAGGAATATTGTGCCAGTCAGATGCCCAGGAATATTATGCCAGTCAGATTCTCAGGAATATTATGCCAGTCAGATGCCCAGGAATATTATGCCAGTCAGAGCCCAGGAATAGTGTGCCAGTCAGATGCCCAGGAATATTATGCCATTCAGATGCCCAGGAATATTATGCCATTCAGATGTCCAGGAATATTATGCCATTCAGATGCCCAGGAATAGTGTGCCAGTCAGATGCCCAGGAATATTATGCCAGTCAGATGCCCAGGAATAGTGTGCCATTCAGATGCCCAGGAATAGTGTGCCAGTCAGATGCCCATGAATATTATGCCAGTCAGATGCCCAGGAATAGTGTGCTTTCAGATGCCCAGGAATATTATGCCATTCAGATGCCCAGGAATAGTGTGCCAGTCAGATGCCCAGGAATATTATGCCATTCAGATGCCCAGGAATAGAGTGCCAGTAAGAGTCCAGGAATAGTATGCCAGTCAGATGCCCAGGAATATTATGCCAGTCAGAGCCCAAGAAAATTATGCCAGTCAGATGCCCAGGAATATTATGCCATTCAGATGCCCAGAAATAGAGTGCCAGTAAGAGCCCAGGAATATTATGCCAGTCATATGCCCAGGAATATTATGCCAGTCAGAGCCCAAGAAAATTATGCCAGTCAGATGCCCAGGAATAGTGTGCCAGTCAGATGCCCAGGAATGGTGTGCCATTCCGATGCCCAGGAATATTATGCCATTCAGATGCCCAGGAATATTGTGCCAGTCATATGCCCAGGAATATTATGCCATTCAGATGCCCAGGAATATTGTGCCAGTCAGATGCCCAGGAATATTATGCCATTCAGATGCCCAGGAATATTATGCCATTCAGATGCCCAGGAATATTGTGCCAGTCAGATGCCCAGGAATATTGTGCCAGTCAGATGCACAATAGAAAAATAAAAAAAAGTAAACAGCGGGGGGCCGGATAAATGTGCTCGGCGGGCCGCATGTGGCCCGCGGGCCGTAGTTTGAGGACCCCTGACCTAGCATAACGTCTGTATCCCATCATAGATAGTAGGTTCTTTTGATATGCCAAGTGGCCCTGGTAGACAAGAAGTCTTGTCCTGCAAAAGTCACATCCCAAACATGCATTAATAATAACTCACAGATTATTAATCATGCCGCATTTTGTGAATATTTAGACAGGGAATAGTACACCCTACAAAATGAGTACAACTTGAGCCATTTGGAAGTTATTGTAAAGTCTGTGGTATAGAGTCATGGGTAGTAAGTGTGACAAATCTATGGACTTCATAAATTGCAACAAATTAATAGAGGCAAGAATTATGTATGTGACCATAGTTGCCAACTGTTCCGGAATTGCCAGGACAGTCCCGGCAACTATGCAAATGTCCCGCGTAGATTGCGATCGCGGGACAGTCCCGGGAAACTGGGCTGGCACGCGATCGCAGCGGGCCACTGTGTCACGTAACGTCGCGGGGTGACGTCACGTGACCTGGTGACCCACTGCGATCGCGAGATAGCCCAGTTTCCTTGGACTGTCCCCAGATCGCGATGTACGCGCGGCAGTGTGAGCTATGCTCACAGCTGCATTTTTTTTTTTGATTTTTTTTTTCCAGCCGGATATGACAACTAGGGAAGCCTGCAGCACAGAGGATGCAACAGGGACACGGAGGTGAGTACTGGGCATGATAAGACTCACAGATGATGATGGGCATGATAAGACTCACAGATGATGATGGGCATGATAAGGCTCACAGATGATGATGGGCATGATAAGACTCACAAATGATGATGGGCATGATAAGACTCACAGATGATGATGGGCATGATAAGACTCACAGATGATGATGGGCATGATAAGACTCACAGATGGTGATGGGCATGATAAGACTCACAGATGATGATGGGCATGATAAGACTCACAGATGGTGATGGGCATGATAAGACTCACAGATGATGATGATAGGCATGATAAGACTGACAAATGATGGGCATGGTAATACTGACAAATGATGGGCATGGTAATACTGACAAATGATGGGCATGATAAGACTGACAAATGATGGGCATGATAACACTGACACATGATGGGCATGATAAGACTGACAAATGATGGGCATGATAACACTGACACATGATGGGCATGATAAGACTGTCAAATGAGGGGCATGATAAGACTGACAAATGAGGGGCATGAAAACACTGACAAATGAGGGGCATGATAAGACTGACAAATAATGGGCATGATAACACTGACAAATGATGGGCATGATAACACTGACAAATGATGGGCATGATAACACTGACACATGATGGGCATGATAAGACTGACAAATGATGGGCATGATAAGACTGACAAATGATGGGCATGATAACAGTGACAAATGATGGCCAAAATAACATGACAAATGAATGGATGTAAGAAATATAAGGTCTTTAATTTCTTACATGAGCAAAATAATGTAATTAATAAGTAATGATGGTCTGTGCCTTTGTAAGAGGCACAGACAAACCTGGAACGGAAATGCCCCCCTTCCTTGCAAAGAGATATAACAGCAGGGAAGGGGGACATATTGATCTACATTTTTTTTTTTTAAGATAAAAAAAAAAAACAACACTCACTTGTATGTGTGTATGTATGAGTGTATGTGACAGACTATATGTATGAGTGTGTATGTGTTTGTGTGTATGTGCTGTTGCCTAGATTTTTTTGCTGGCTCCTAAAAATCATAGAAACATAGAAACATAGAATGTGTCGGCAATTTTTTTTGAGTACTTTTAGTAGTCCCCCGTTCCCGGTCTTATAGCTAGGATAGCCTTGTGTCTATCCCATGCATGCTTAAAATCCTTGACTGTGTTTACCTCTACCACTTCTGCTGGCAGGCTATTCCATACATCCACTACCCTCTCAGTAAAGTAATACTTCCTGATATTACTTTTAAATCGTTGCCCCTCTAATTTAAGACTATGTCCTCTAGTTGTGGTAGTTTTTCTTCTTTTAAATATACTCTCTTCCTTTACTGTGTTGATTCCCTTTATGTATTTAAATGTTTCTATCATATCCCCCCTGTTACGTCTTTCCTCAAAGCTATACATGTTAAGATGCTTTAACCTTTCCTGGTAAGTTTTATCCTTCAACCCATGAACCAGTTTAGTAGCCCTTCTCTGAACTCTCTCCAAAGTATCAATATCCTTTTGGAGATACGGTCTCCAGTACTGCGTACAATACTCCAAGTGAGGTTTTACCAGTGCTCTGTACAATGGCATGAGCACTTCCCTCTTCCTACTGCTAATACCTCTCCCTATGCAACCAAGCATTCTGCTAGCATTTCCTGCTGCTCTACTGCATTGCCTACCTACCTTCAAGTCCTATGAAATTATTACTCCTAAATCCCTTTCTTCAGATGTTGAGGTTAGGACTGTACCAAATAGTCTATATTCTGCTTTCGGGTTTTTACGCCCAAGGTGCATAATCTTGCACTTGTCCACATTAAATGTTAGTTGCCACTGCTCTGACCATTTTTCTAGTTTAGCTAAATCATTTGCCATTTGGCTTATCCCTCCATGAATATCAGCCCTGCTGCAAATCTTTGTATCATCAGCAAAAATACATACTTTGCCAACAAGACCTTCTGCAATATCGCTAATAAAAATATTAAAGAGAATGGGTCCAAGTACAGATCCCTGAGGTACCCCACTAGTAACAAGACCTTGCATCGAATATACCCCATTGACTACAACCCTCTGTTGCCTGTCACTCAGCCATTGTCTAATCCATTTAACAATATTGAAATCCAAACTCAAAGATTTCAGTTTATTGATAAGCCTTCTATGTGCGACAGTGTCAAAAGCCTTACTGAAATCTAGGTAATCAATGTCTACTGCACCACCCTGATCTAATTTTTTAGTCACCCAATCAAAAAAATCAATAAGATTAGTTTGGCATGATCTCCCTGAAGTAAACCCATGTTGTCTCTGATCTTGAAATCCAAGCGACTTTAGATGTTCAACAATCCTATTCTTTAACAAGGTTTCCATTATTTTCCCAACTACTGAAGTAAGACTTACTGGTCTATAGTTGCCCGCCTCCTCCCTACTAACTTTCTTGTGAATGGGCACAACATTAGCTAATTTCCAATCTTCTGGAACTACTCCCGTTAACAATGATTGGTTAAATAACCACTAAGTTCTTTTAATAACTTTGGATGTATCACATCAGGTCCCATCGACTTATTTGTCTTTACTTTAGACAGCTGAAGAAAAAACCTCTTCCTCTGTAAACTTACATGCATCAAAAGACTCATTAGTCTTTTTCCCTAAATGAGGTCCTTTACCCTCATTTTCATTTGTAAAAACTGAACAAAAATATTAATTAAGGCAGTCTGCTAAGCCTTTATCCTCTTCTACATAGCATCCTTCTTTTGTTTTTAATCTAACTAATCCTTGTTTTACTTTCCTTTTCTCATTTATGTATCTAAAAAATGTTTTATCCCCCTTTTTCACTGACTGGGCTATAGTCTCTTCTGTGTGTGCTTTGGAAGCTCTTATAGCTTGCTTTGCCTCTTTCTGCCTATTCTTTTAGATCTTTCTATCTTCCTCACTCTGAGTATTTTTATAATTACTAAATGCTAGCTTTTTATTTTTTACTATTTTAGCCACCTCTGCAGAGTACCACAGTGGTTTCTTCAATTTTTTTGCTCTTACTGACAAGCCTTATGCAATTTTCTGTTGCCTTCAGTAGTGCAACTTTTAGATAATCCCATTTCTCCTGGACTCCATTTAAATTGCTCCAGTCTGATAATGACTTCTTTACACCTAATCTAATTTTAGAAAAGTCTGTTTTTCTAAAATCTAAAACTTTTGTTTTTGTGTGGTGTGACTGCGTCACTGTTCTTATATTAAGTTAATCAGTTAAGTTTTTCAAGCCCTGGTATAAATGCAACTAGTTATAAACATATATTTGGGGTCCACCTCAAGCTTTTGAAAAGGCTGGAAATATTTAATATTTTTCAGTTTTTTTGTGGTCAGAAACTTAATATTTGTTTGCTGAGAGGGTGGTGGGTGCATGGATTTGTTTTCCAGTAGAAGTTGTAGAGGTTAATAAAGTGAAAGAGTATAAGCATAAGGCTATTCTACATATAAGATGTGGCCAGGGAGTAATGGAGGTATTACTTTCTGAGAGGGTAGTGGATGCATGGAATAGCCTTCCAGAAGAAATGGTAGATGTTAATATAGTGGAGGTCAGAAACTTAGTATTACTTTACTGATAGGGTAATGGGTGCATGGAACAACCTTCCAGCCGAAGTGGTAGAGGTAAACACAGTGAAGAACTTTAAGCATGCATGGGATAAGCATAAGGCTATCCTAGATATGAGATAACGTCAGGAACTAATTAAAGTATTACTTTACTGAGACAGTAGTGGATGCATGGAATAGTCTTCCAGTAGAAGTGGTAGAGGTTAATACAGTGAAGGAGTTTAACCATGCATGGGATAGGTATAAGGCTATCCTAGATATAAGATAAGGCCAGGGACTAATGAAAGTATTATTTTACTGATAGGGTAGTGGATACATGGAATGGCCTTCCAGCAGAAGTGGTAGAGGTTAATACAGTGAAGGAGTTTAAGCATGCATGGGATAGGAATAAGGCAATCCTAGATATAAGATAAGGCCAGGGACTAATGAAAGTATTACTTTACTGATAGGGTAGTGGATACATGGAATGACCTTCCAGCAGAAGTGGTAGGTTCATACTAATGTATGTTTTATGGTGTACACACAGCTCTCTGACTGAATTATAAACCAGGTCTTACTATATTTCATGTAAAGGTGACAATATCCATATGCCTGATGTAGATGTTGTGCTGTGAATGTATCTGTTGTATACCAAGGATCCTGGTAATGCTGGTGGGAACTTGGTGATATAATCTACACTGTGACAATAAGGTGGAGTTACATTATGCTAATTTTGTGTAGTGGGCGGAGCTTTGGACAGTGGGTGTGGTCAATATTAAAGTAAGTAATTGGAAGCTGAGCTGCAAAATGTCCCTGGAATTTTTTTTCAAATGTTGGCAACTATGTATTTGACATGCACTGGAGGGAAATTAGCAACAAGATTCCATATTTTGACTGGGGTAGTTCCACCACACATGGGGGAGGACACTTTTAGGTACACCTTCCCACCTCTGGGCCGGCTTGGAAACCTGAGTTGACATGACAAGGTATAAATCTAATGATGGAATAATGGCCAGTGTGCTTACTAGGGGCCAAGATCTAATTTTGTGTAAGTTGCCGTCATTTCCTTGCCGCAGTCCCTCGGACAGAAAATACTGGTACTTCTCCATCTAAGTGAGTAGTTAGGTTTTCTGTTAATTTCTCCTTTTTATTTTTATCTGTTTTGGTGTAAATAATTTGTCATCTGTTTTATTTTTGGATGCACTGCGACTTCTTTTGTTCATAATAAATATTCCTTTATTAAGTTCTGCCTTTGTCTGGTATAGAGACTCACGTAACTTGATTAGACCAATCGCATAGCTATTGTGTTAAAGCATATTTTGTGGGTTAAGTCATATTTGCGTGGGGGACCAAGGCACCCCATTTATAAATTGTCTTGGTGGTGGCAGTGTTAGGACATTAGTTATATCAGTATATTTAAGTGTGGGTAGTGTTATAGGGGGTTTTACCATTATTTCTAGTCTAGGGCAGACAAAGAGTAAATTTTAACCCTTGCACCACCATAACCCAGTCACATGCACTCTTGGAGTAGGGTGCATTCGTGACAGTTCTTACCAAATAATTCTTACAGTGGCCTTTAAAACATTCTCGATAAGAATTCAGCAGACGGGGGAATTTTTCTAAGTCAGATTATTTTGTCTAGGTCCCAAAATGCATTGTGCAAATGTTAATGCATATTAATGAGCTTTGAAAGTACTTTAAAATGCATGTTTTACATTAAAAATTTGATTTGTGCAGAATGTCTGCATCAAATTACACTGGGGAAAAAATCCTGTGCACTATACAAGCAGTAATCTTCAATTTACTCCAAAGTGGGTTTTGAAATTGCAATCTCAATTCCCTGCAATGCTTTCTTTTGTGATTAAAGCATTAACGTTTGTTGACTGCATCTAGCATAATATTCATCCAGCCATATTGCTAGCTGCAGTTCATGTGAATTGTAGTTATAGACTGGGGTCTAGGACACTTCCGCGCCGCATCTTCATCGCTGACAGTTCAGCGCGGCAGTTAGAATGCTGAACTGTCAGCAATGTAGAATGTAATGTAGAATGTAATGTAGCTATGTAAGAGCTGACAGTTCAGCGCTGAACTGTCAGCTCTTACAAATGTACAAGTAAAACGAAAATTTCCCCCCCTAATAAATGATTCCCAAACCCCAATACTAACACTAAACCCCAATACTAACACTAAAATTAACCCCAATACAAAAATTAACCCCCTAAACCCTAATACTAACCCTAATACTAACCCCCGAGCCCTAATACTAAAATTAACCCCTAAACCCAAATACTAACCCTAATACTAACCCTAATACTAACCCTAATACTAACCCCCGAGCCCTAATACTAAAATTAACCCCCTAAACCCTAATTCTAACCAAAGTAAAATAGCTAAAATACTTACCTTTAGCGATGAAATGTCCCGCAATGAAATCTCCAGTGACGATCTGTCTTGCTGTGTAGAGTAGGCGGTGAAGCGGCTGCGTGGAAGCAGCCGTGATGAAGAGTCCCATCCCCATAGACTGGGGTTGTGTGGTTGTGGTTGTGGACTATACTACACGCACACTTTCTTTTCGCTCTGAGATTTTTATTTTAAGAAGAAATGGCATCTGACATAGAAAGCCAATCAGGTGCCTTCAATCCCAACTAGCCAATTGAACTTTAAGGGCCTAAATGTACAGTAAAACATATTTTAATGTTGTTATGTCATAAGGAAATGGCTACATTCCTATCAATGGGTAACTAACCATAGTCTATCACTAGGAAACCCCTCTCCTGAGCAAAAAAAAAGATAGGCAATGGGGAGTAGGTAAAGTGGTATTGGAGTAGGAGAGTGGAAAGGTGGGAAGGATTTATGATATATTACCACAAAAGCCCTATAAAACACCAGCCAGTGAACTTATTTCAGTCAGAATAGTTACATGAAAAGTAATCTTATTATTAAGAATTCTTTTATGCATTCTATGCATAAAATGTATCAAGATTGTGCCTATTTTACATCACTTTATTGAACTACGATTATCCACCTAATCTGTTGTTACCTGCAGCGAACAAAAATTTGCACCATGACAATTCTGGCAGTTTGATACATACCGAATGGCACAAGAGCAAAACCCTGACTATAATAATCAGGACATAAAACAGCACTATTACACCCATTGTGTGAGAAACTAGGGTTGCCACCCGGCCGTTAATTTACTGGCACAGCCGGTATTTAGGGTCTTCAGGCCAGGGCCGGTATATTAGATATACCGGCCTGGCAAAGCCCGGTATTTTCCTTCCCCAGACCCCAGTACTTAACTCATTACTGCTGTCTCCCAGTGCAGGTCCGTGGCTGTGAGGGAAGCGTTGTGCGCTCCCCTCCAGCCGCTTGCGGATTTTATAAAGTTTGTTTAAACCCTGGCATATTGAGTGGCATAACACTGGCATATTAATTGGCATAACCCTGGCATATTAATTGGAAAAATCCTGGCATATTAATTGGAAAAATCCTGGCATATTGAGTGGCAAAACCCTGGCATATTAATTGGCATAACCCTGGCATATTAATTGGAAAAATCCTGGCATATTAATTGAAAAAATCCTGGCATATTGAGTGGCATAACCCTGGCATATTAATTGGCAAAACCCTGGCATATTGAGTGGCATAACCCTTGCATATTAATTGGCATAGACCTGGCATATTGAGTGGCATAACCCTGGCATACTAATTGGCATAACCCTGGCATATTAATTGGAAAAATCCTGGCATATTAATTGGAAAACTCCTGGCATATTGAGTGGCATAACCCTGGCATATTGAGTGGCATAACCATGGCATATTGAGTGGAAAAACCCTGGCATATTAATTGGCATAACCCTGGCATATTAATTGGGAAAATCCTGGCATATTAATTGGCATAACTCTGGCATATTAATTGGAAAAATCCTGGAATATTAATTGGCAAAGTCCTGGCATATTAATTGGCATAACCCTGTCATATTAATTGGCAAAATCCTGGAATATTATTTGGCATAACCCTGTCATATTTATTGGCAAAATCATGGCATAATAATTGGCATAACCGTGGCATATTAATTGGCAAAATCCTGGCATATTAAATGGCTATTAAACGCTATTGAGGGACAAAACCCTGGCATATTGAGGGGCTAAATCCTGGCATATTGAGGGGCAAAATATTGGCATATTAAATGGAAAAAGAATGGCATACTGAGGGGCAAAAGAATGGCATACTGAATGGCTAAATACTGGCATACTGAGTGGCAAAATACTGACTTATTGAGTGGCAAAATACTGACTTATTGAGTGGCAAAATATTACTGGCATATTGAGTGGCAAAATATTGCTGGCATATTGACCAACTGCTCGCAACCACCCTTCATATTACATAAGACCGGGAGAACATTCTTGTGAGGGTAGGTGGGGCGGGTGGGAGATATTGTCGGAGAGGTAGGGCGAGTTTGTGAGAGTGAGAGTGACAGTCTGTGAGAGAGTGAGTAAAAGTCTGTGTGTGAGCAAGAGAGACAGTCTGTTTGTGAGCAACTGCTTGTCTTTGTGTGTGATAGACGAGCTTGTTTGCGAGTGTGAGAGACAGCTTGTGTGTGTATATGATATATAAATATATATATATATATATATATATATATATATATACACACACACGCTTCTCACTGGCATGATATACAAATAATATATATAATTTCAGTGATAATCCGCCCCCTTCGTGGCTCCACCCCTCATGGCCCCTCCCTCTTGTAGCTCCGCCCACACATGGCCGGTATTTTTGGGAGGAAAGGGTGGCAACCCTATGAGAAACATGGGGATTATGTTTTATGTCTAACTGGGAAAAATGTATACACAAGCATGGTATGTAAATAACTGGGTTTTATACGTAAGAAAAAAAGGGGCAGAACTGCAAATTTTTAGTCTCACTTTGTGATGCCAGATTAGGATTAGTGGAGAATTTTAGTCCAATAAAGTGTCTAAAAATAGACACACTTTTTTTTTATACATGCTCCAAAATTATTAATTCGATCACTTTTACACAGCTGTCACACTGTGGATTTTTTTCTTGTGGAAATTAGTTTATACATAGGATTAGATATTAATTATGGTGCAATTACACTACATTTCTGACAGAAAAATTCTTATACTTAACTTTATTCATAATCAGATGACAGTCTTGGGTCTTCTAGCATTTGGAAGAGCTGGAAGCACCCATCAATCAGCAGTCAGGAAATATCCCATTAGGCCAATCCAGCACTGGATGGAATTTTATCTTTACAAAGATGCAAGAGAACATGTTTCATATTCATGCATCTGGTATCAGAGTTCAAATATTTGAGAACTGCATTGTCCTTGCTAGAAACAAACAAAGATGAACTATATGGACAAAAGTGCATGGTTACAGCTCAAAAGTTTAGCAACTCGGCCAACACCAAAAATTATGATATAAAAACTTACATAAATTGCAAAACCAACTTTGTGGTATACATGGCCACCTGCCAATGTGGTATGTTATATGTGGGCAAAACAATAAGAGAACTGAGGAGGAGAGTTTTGGAACACATCAATGATATAATCAACAAAACTGACAATTTCTAGACATGTGAATTCTTATCACAATGGAGATCCTAAAGTCTTGTCCTTTAAAGGTATTGAAAAAGTCTCCCCTCTACCTAGAGGAGGCGACACCAATAAATGACTGCTACAAAGAGAGTCGTTTTGGATTTTCCAATTGAAGTCACTCACCCCGTCCGGACTTAATGAAGGTTTCTCTTTCAGCCCTTTCATAAAATAGCCTCGTGCCTAGCGCACCATTTACAATTCTGTATCCCTATAAGGTTTCATTTTCTTAAACCACCAGAGTGTAGTAGGGATTATTATACTTTTTATTCTTTTTTATTTAATTTCTCTATTGTCTCCCCCCCACTTCCAACAAAATTACAATTGAGTCATTGGTAAATTAACCTATTACGGAACATTAGAAGTATACAACGTAATATTAAAATGATTAAGGCATAGGATATTACTAAATATCTGGTCTGCACATGCATTCACCTTAATACAAGTCTCTTAGCCATTTAAAACTAATGTAAACTACTTTTGTAGCAGACTACTTTTGTAGCAGACTACTCTAGCAGCAGACATACTAATTTCTTATTTTGTAAAACCAAAAATTTTCGTGTAGGATTCACATTTCGTGTTATATTAGATTCAATTCGTATGAGCACAAGAACTCAATTCGTATTGTGTAAAACTGAAATCTTCGTATGAGATTCACATTACGTTTAACACGAATTTCATTCATATCTTACAAATGGAGACTTTCGTATTATACCAGACTCAATTCGTATGAACCCAAGAACCGAAATGCTCGTATTATAGTACGCACAGACGTTCCATTCATAAATTGATGAATGAATTCGTCTTTAGTTAAACATAAATAGGATGCTTGATACTATAAACACGCCCACTCGCAGCTGATTGGTTCTTGTGATTCCAATACTAACCAATTGAACAAAGTGGGGGAGGATTTAAATGGCTACCACAACTACACTTTGTTTGTAGCCCTGGACATAGCTAAGTGCTTCGGTTCTGAAGCTACGGCTTAACAACCGCTGGGCAAACCATTTTTTAAGGAATTTAACCTCAGCTTTCCTCCCTATGTTTCTCACCTGAAATAACAGTTTAATGTAAGTGGTGGACTTTTTCTGACCGCATTAAGTGGTGTAGCCAAAGGCAGCAGGCTACTATACAGATAAGCCTGCGGGCATTGACTGCCAGAATTGTATGTCCTGAAACCACTTGCAGGTGTCTGTTTAAAGCAATAACGCTTATATACTTTTAGAAACCTTATAGGATTATAATAGCTGAGGTTACTGCTTCCATACTTTTACCAGTGTCTAATTGACTGTCTAATCGAGGAGTTATGATTACAGTTAAAAACACTCCCTTAAGATGTTTGGGTTACTTTACAGGTGATAAGAACTAATTCATAAGGTTTTAGTAACCAATTTACAAGTAATAGAACCCTCATCTGTGTCAAATAATCCTCTAATACCCCCACAGGGGGATAGAGATCTGACAACTATATGTGTACTGCATAATTGTTTTTTAATGTGTCATGTCTGTGTCTTTTTGCAGTATTCTATCGCACTAAGTCATTGTGGGGTGTAGTCGAATACTACCCTACAATATTTTTTAAGTAATCTCTATTAAAAGTTATTTTTTAAAATTTCACCCAGTTTCCACACATATTATTTGTGTACGAGAAAGCTTGTTTGCGAGTGTGAGAGACAGCTTGTGTGTATATATATATATATACACACACACGCTTCTCACTGGCATGATATACAAATAATATATATAATTTCAGTGATAATCCGCCCCTTTGTGGCTCCACCCCTCATGGCCCCTCCCTCTTGTAGCTCTGCCCACACATGGATGGTATTTTTGGGAGGAAAAGGTGGCAACCCTATGAGAAACATGGGGATTATGTTTTATGTCTAACTGGGAATAATGTATGCACAAGCATGGTATGTAAATAACTGGGTTTTATACGTAAGAAAAAAAGGGGCAGAACTGCAAATTTTTTCTCTCACTTTGTGATGCCAGATTAGGATTAGTGGAGAATTTTAGTCCAATAAAGTGTCTAAAAACAGGCACACTTTTTTTTATACATGCTCCAAAATTATTAAACAGTAATTTGATCACTTTTACACAGCTGTCACACTGTGGATTTTTTTCTTGTGGAAATTAGTTTATACATAGGATTAGATATTAATTATGGTGCAATTACACTACATTTCTGACAGAAAAATTCTTATACATAACTTTATTCATAATCAGATGACAGTCTTGGGTCTTCTAGCATTTGGAATGGCTGGGTGCCATCAATCAGCAGTCAGGAAATATCCCATTAGGCCAATCCACCACTGGATGGAATTTTATCTTTACAAAGATGCAAGAGAACATGTTTCATATTCATGCATCTGGTATAAGAGTTCAAAAATTTGAGAACTGTATTATCCTTGCTGGAAACAAACAAAGATGACAAAAGTGCTTGGACACCTGACCATTACACCAACAGGGAATTTTATGGCATCACATTCAACATACATAGACATTAATATGTAGTTACATTGTTACATAGTAGTTTAGGTTTAAAAAAAAGACTTGTGTCTGTCTAGTTCAACCCTTTCCCTAATCCTTGTTTACTGCTATTGATCCAAAAGAAGGCAAAACCCCCCTTATTTCAGCTTCTTTGAATTCTGATTTCAGTGGGGACACAATTACTTCTCGACTCCAAAAGAGATTTCTCCTTGTATCAACAAGCACTAAATAAATATTAATGACTATACTAACATACATATGTTCTGTTTCATTAAAAAAGTACCAAGGCCCATTTTTTAAAGGCACCTATGCATTTGCTAGCACCACCTCTTTAGGTAGGGAATGCCATACCTTTATTGTCCTTACAGTAAAGAATACCTTCAGTGGTCATAGACTAAATCTCCATTCTTAGCAGGTTCTGCTAATGAACAGGTCTTTAGAAAGCTCTTTTGGGTCCTGTACATATTTATTTATCATCATCATATCCCCACTAAGATGCTGTTTCTCCAGGTTGTACAATACTTTTTTTAAGCTTTTCTTCATAAATAAAACTTTCCATTCCCCTTTTAGTTTTGTAGCCATCAAAATTGAACTGTATACTCAAAGTGGGGTATTACCATGGACCTATAAAGAGGCAGAGTAATATATTCATCCTGTGGGTCACTACCCCTTTTAATACTTGCATTACTGCTAAGTCTATTGCCTACAACTGAAAAATAATAAGACTTAAAAGTACACACCGGGATGATAAATTCCTCAGTTCCCAGTTATCACACCAGAAGTGGATAACTTTTATTTGCTACTTCTGGTAAGGTTGTGATCCGTGCACTTCCCTAAATGGAGTCGGGAGGCTCACCAAATAATTTTGATGTGGTAGTTCACGTCAATTGTGTTTATGTATATGTATGTTTGTTTGTAAATTGGACATGGTGCTCGGATGGCTGGCCAAGGGGAAAAATAAAAAGATCTGGAATTGGATAGATTTCCAGATTTTGCTCAGTAAACACACAGGGTTTGAACTACCCACAAAAGAGGGTTATCTTACTAGAATTCCTTTGTAAACATAAAATTGAAGTGTGTTTTATCCAGGAAACCCACTGGAAGTTGAATGACAGATTATCACATAAATGTTCCGATTTCTCCTTTTCAATTGAGGCTTCATTAGAATATAAAAAAAAATGTGGTGTGGCAATGTTGTTCTCAAATAATCTTACTGTTAAAACTGAATATGTGGAATGTGACGTAGATGGTAGATAGATTATAGTCGTCGGTGAAATTAACTGTAAAATGATGACATTAGTAAATATATATGCTCCAAACACAACCCCAAGTAGATTTATTGCTAAAGTAATGGCAAAAACAGAAAAAATCAAACAGGGGACCCTGATCTGGATGGGAGACTTTAATTGCATACTGGACCCCTCACTAGACAGGAAATCCCATTCAGGAGAAAACAGAGATAGAACAGTAGGGGGACAGGCCCGAAGAATGCTTGATAGAAATGCCCTCCTGGATTTATGGAGAATTTTTAACGCAAACTATAGAGATTTTTTTCTAAGGCACATCTCTCATATTCCAGGATTGACCTGGTTCTGGGAAATGTAGGCACGATTCCCTAGACAAAGAAAATTAAAATAAATGATCTGTCCTGGTCCGATCATAATGCGATAATATTGGATCTCAAAACTGAATTTGTTAAACTCTCCTCGGATTGGAGATTCAATAAATATCTGCTAAGAACTAAACAAAATGTAGAATATATTAAAAAAGAAACATCTATATTTCCAGGAGAACACCACAGAGAATAGCTCTCAGGGTAACATCTGGTGTGCATACAAATGCGTAGTGCGAGGCCATTTAATAAAAAATGAGTGCCCAGGCAAAAACACAGAGAGATCTTAACCTGTCAGAGCTGTATATCAAAAGTTAAACCTCCCCCGAAGCAACAAAACAAGTCCTACACACAACCGCACTACCCAAATAGAGGATTTAAATAGAAGGATAAATTTACAACTAAAAGATAGAGCCAATAAAGCCATTGAGAACCTGAAAATCCAGTGGTATTACAAAGGAAATAAGGCCAATAAGATGCTTACAAATAAATTAAAAACTAAGAGGAAAACTAAAACTATATCAAATATAGTATACAACGGCATTAAGGCCAGATCCCCTGAGACAATAGGCCAGGCGTTTAATTCCTACTACCAATCGCTCTACAACTTGCCTACAAACCAAAAGACTGGGGAAATTAAAGAATATTTTGAAAAAATAATAATAGCTTTCCAAAAATAACAGGAAATAGTTAATAGACCATTTGAAACGGACAAGGTCTTTAAATCTATTGCAAAATTAAAGAATGGAAAAGCGCCAGGCCCGAATGTTTTTTTTTATCTTTTTTATTGGTTTTATAACTGAAATGGACATGGTACAGAAAAAGAGAGAAGAAAAAAAAAAAAAAAATAGATAAAAGACAGGGTTATTACATGAGGATAGGGACGTGGGGAGGGACATGTTGCACAGATTAGGTACTGTAATACGTCAGTAATACCATCACATTACAATTGTTCCATTTGTGGACACCAGAAATCCCCCATGCAGATGGCCATAACTGTCATCAGCTCCAGCTTCCTTGTAGACATTGAGGCGACCATATACCCTGGAAATAACTCCAGACATTCCAGGGTTACGTCTACCGTCAACCTGAACTATTGGAGAGCTGTGCCATAAAATGGTAATACAAAGCATTTGGAAAAATAGGTGTTGAAATAAAACATTTAACCAGAAAATTATGTAATGTGTATCGGAGTAAATTGGGATGAGATCATCATGCATATTTAAGTAAAATTTCTTTGCTTTTACCCTTCTCAAGAAATTCAGACCAATGAAACCATTGTAGAAGGTGTTTGCTTCCTCTTCCTTGTGAGGACATTAAAAGATCCTCTGCCTTTCTGATTTCCTCCACCGACACTATCCACTCTCTCAGCGTGGGTGCATAAATCTTTTTCCATAATTTGGGGATCAGAAGTTTGGCGGCGTTCAGCAGGTGTATTGTCAGGGTATGGTGTAACAAAAACGTTTGTGGGTCGAACGGTAAACGTTCGTCTGTTAATGTCTCTATCAAATATGCTATGGTTTTCCAGAAGGGGATGATGACGGGACAGCTCCACCATATATGGATAAAGTCTCCCCTCATCTTCTTACATCTCCAGCACGTATCTGGTACTGTAGGAGCAAAGCGGTCTATGTCTGATGGAACATTATACCATCTCGTCAGAAGCTTATAAGCATTCTCTTGAATTCTAGTGGATACTGAACATTTTTGTGACAGAAGGGTAATTTTGGTCCACTGGAGTTGTGTGAAAATGATTCCACAGTCCATCTCCCGGGCCAGAATAAAATATGGCTTTTGGGAAAATTTTAGGTGGGTTAGGATACCTTGTATCGTTGAAATCAATTTCGGTGGAGGGTCTTTGGACATACATAACGATTCAAATTGTGTCAGTGCCAGAATTGGTGTGTGTATGTCAGGTATAGTATTAATATAATGTTGAATCTGTGTATATAGAAATTTTTCAACTGGGTAGATATTCTGCCCATCAGAATATTTAATGGTTTCAGGTCGCCATCTTGAACAAAGTGACCAAGTCTGGGGTAGGTGACTTTTTCCGAGAACAAAGTTTGAATTGTATGGTAATCATTACTGGGGGGAAAGTCTTTTATGGCTATCATTGAGAACAGTGGTGAAGGTGTGTTCAAGAACTCAGGTATGGTACGCATGTGTCTCCACGTTCGCAACGTAGGAGGAATCGTGTGGTGAGAGGGGTCTATCTGTATCGCCTGTGTGAGCGGGGTCCATGCCACCATAGGGATCGGAATTTGAAGGGAGTTTTGTTCTATTGATATCCATGCCTTTGGAGCCGGTCTGGACCACTCCACTACTCTAGCTAGCATAATAGATTTGTAGTATGTTTCAATATCGGGTAGTCCCAATCCTCCCCGTTCCTTAGTCCTAATCAGATTTTGGTATCCTAGTCTAGGAGGTTTTGCATTCCAGATAAATTTTATAATCATACTTTTGATCTCTTTAAAAAATATTTTAGGGATATAGACCGGTATAGCCTGGAGGACATAGAGAAGTCTGGGCAAGACATTCATCTTGGCAGCCGACACTCGCCCAAACCAGGAAATGTGGGTGTTCATCCATTTGTTAATGTCTCCCTTAATAGTTCTAAGTATTTTGGTATAATTGTTTGGGAAGAGGTCTTTACTGTATGGTGTAATTTGTATACCCAGATACCTAATTGAGGTAGTGGCCCAGGTAAACGGAAAAATACGTTGGATAGGGATCAGTGTCTCTGGGGGAAGTGTGAGATTTAGTACTTCCGATTTATCCATGTTTACCTTAAAATTGGATATATCGCTATATTCAGACAGTTGCCGGATCAAATTAGGAATTGAAGTGTCCGGTTTCGTGAGTGTAAAAAGTAGGTCGTCAGCAAAGGCTGTCACCTTGTGGTGTCGGGATCGTATTTGAATGCCTAGGATGCCTGCATCCGATCTAATCGCATTGATAAATGGTTCCAAAGTGAGTATAAAAAGAAGCGGAGATAAAGGGCAGCCCTGTCTGGTCCCATTCGACACGGTGAATGGCTCTGACAAAGTGCCGTTTACTCGGATCCGAGCTGTGGGACAGTGATATAAGGAATCTATCCAGTGAAGCATTGCCCAGTCTATACCAATGTGCCCTAATACACTTTTCAGAAAGAGCCAATTCACCCTGTCGAATGCTTTCTCAGCATCAGTAGACAGCAAGAAAGCCTGCAACCCTTGGGAGGAAACATGATGTATAATATCAATTACTTTAGTGGTGTTGTCACGCGCTTCTCTACCCATAACAAACCCCGCCTGGTCTGGATGTATGAGCTCGGGTAGAGCTTCCTTTAAGTCGGGTGCTTAATACTTTAGCGAAAAGTTTCACATCTACATTCAGTAGAGAGATTGGTCTATAACTAGCACATAAATCAGGATTTTTGCCTTGTTTATGAAGCACAGTGATATGTGCTTCTTGTGCTTGGGTTGGTAGGCGCTCACCCGACGCTAGATTATTTAGGGATCTTAATAAATGAGGTAACAAAATAGTTTGGAATTTTTTATAGTAGGCAATGGTGTAACCGTCAGGTCCAGGGCTTTTCCCAGAAGGGGAGGTTTTAATAGCATTTGCCAGCACTTCAGCTGTGATAGGGGAGTTTAGTGATTCTGCAAATGTTGGATCTAATTTTTGTTTCATGTTTTTCCAGGTACGTTTGTATTTTGGTTTGCGTTTCTGGAATTTCCATATGTGAGGGGATATTATACAGTTCTTTGTAGTATTGTCTAAAGGTTTCCGCTATTTGTGCCGTCTGGAACTGGGTTACTTTGTGTTTGTCAGTGATTTGTGCTATGAAAGTTTGCGCCCATTTTGCTCTCAGCGCCCTAGCCAGCATTTTGCCTGGTTTGTTGTGTTGGGCATAATAGATACCCTTGACTCATAGTAGTGTGGCCTGCAATTTTTGGTTACATATGGCTGCTAGTTCAATTCGATAAATAGATCGTTAGAGAGGGATTGTTTGGGGGTTGTTTCTATGGTTGATATTTTATCTAAGATGTTTATAATATTTTGAGTTCTCTGTTTTTTAAGGTGAGCGCCCAAGCTCATGAGTTGTCCCCTCATCACCGATTTGTGTGCCTCCCAGATAATTTGGGGGGATACATCAGGTGTTGCATTATTGTCAAAATATGATGTGAGTGTATCGGTAATTTTGGACTCAGAGGATGGGTCTCTAAGCAGTTGCTCGTTTAGTCGCCAGTTATATTGTCTTCGTGGGATTGAAGGGATTACTAAAGAGAAAATTATCGGCGCATGGTCACTCCATGTTGCGGAACCTATGTCAGGGTCTGACGTCAAATGTATATGTCGGTGGGAGATGAAAAACATGTCTATACGTGAGTATTTGTTATGTGGGGTCGAAAAAAAAAGGTGTAGTCTCTGCGTGTAGGGTTGTACAGTCTCCATATGTCTGCCAGTTGCATTTGTGATAATACCTTCTTGATTTTTCTGGTTTTGCACCTGGAGAGAGCGGAAGTCCCGGTGGAGGAGTCCAGCTTGGGGTCCAGCACTACATTCATGTCTCCGCCAAAAACAGTGATCCCTTCGGCAAATTCTTCAAATTCCTCCAAAATGGAAGTGAGAAAGGAAGATTGGTTAGAATTTGGTGTATATTGGTGTACATTAGCTATCGATATGCGTTCCGTACCTAAACTTCCCTTTATGAAAACAGCTCTGCCATCATTATCTGACCATGAAGTAATATTCGTTAAAGGTAAAGACCGTGCTATATAAATAGCTGTACCTTTGGTCTTTTGGAACAGTGAATGCGAAAAATAACCCATGGGAAAATAATGATTGGCAAGTGATTGGCTTAGTTCTACAGAAATGTGTTTCTTGTACTAAAAAAATTTGGGACATATTTGAAACCAGCCAGTGTATTTTACCCCATCAACCCATATATTTTTTAAAAGTAGACACCCTAGGCTATCTCAAATGGTGGTATTTTAACACTTTCCATGCACTAATTCTACCACCAGCCTTTGTCAAAGTTTGTGGTAGTAATTTTTTTGTGTTTTTTTTTCACAAACCTTGTACTTCAGACATGAATTTACAGATTTTGGTATGTGTCACTGCCAAATAACACCCCAATAAGTGTTCAGCAACATCTCTTGAGTACAGGGATACCCCCCATGCATAGGTTTGTTGGATTGTTTGGGGGGTAAAAGGCCAAATTTGGGAGGTGAAGTTTTTGGTTTTCCAATTTGAAATTTTGACATGCAGGCAGCCTGCACCCATGTCCCATTTGGGACATATTTGAAACCAGCCAGTGTATTTTACCACATCAACCCATATATTTTTTAAAAGTAGACACCCTAGGCTATCTCAAATGGTGGTATTTTTACACTTTACATGCACTAATTCTACCACCAGCCTTTGTCAAAGTTTGTGGTAGTCATTTTTTTGTGTTTTTTTTTCACAAACCTTGTACTTCAGACATGAATTTACAGATTTAGGTATGTGTCACTGCCAAATAACACCCCAATAAGTGTTCAGCAACATCTCTTGAGTACAGGGATACCACCCATGCATAGGTTTGTTGGGTTGTTTGGGGGGTAAAAGGCCAAATTTGGTAGGTGCAGTTTTTGGTTTTCCAAATTGAAATTTTGACATGCAGACCGCCTGCACCCATGTCCCATTTGGGACATATTTGAAACCAGCCAGTGTATTTTACCCCATCAACCCATATATTTTTTAAAAGTAGACACCCTACGCTATTTCAAATGGTGGTATTTTAACACTTTCCATGCACTAATTCTACCACCAGCCTTTGTCAAAGTTTGTGGTAGTAATTTTTTTGTGTTTTTTTTTCACAAACCTTGTACTTCAGACATGAATTTACAGATTTTGGTATGTGTCACTGCCAAATAACACCCCAATAAGTGTTCAGCAACATCTCTTGAGTACAGGGATACCCCCCATGCATAGGTTTGTTGGATTGTTTGGGGGGTAAAAGGCCAAATTTGGGAGGTGAAGTTTTTGGTTTTCCAATTTGAAATTTTGACATGCAGACAGCCTGCACCCATGTCCCATTTGGGACATATTTGAAACCAGCCAGTGTATTTTACCACATCAACCCATATATTTTTTAAAAGTAGACACCCTAGGCTATCTCAAATGGTGGTATTTTTACACTTTACATGCACTAATTCTACCACCAGCCTTTGTCAAAGTTTGTGGTAGTCATTTTTTTGTGGTTTTTTTTCACAAACCTTGTACTTCAGACATGAATTTACAGATTTTGGTATGTGTCACTGCCAAATAACACCCCAATAAGTGTTCAGCAACATCTCTTGAGTACAGGGATACCACCCATGCATAGGTTTGTTGGGTTGTTTGGGGGGTAAAAGGCCAAATTTGGTAGGTGCAGTTTTTGGTTTTCCAAATTGAAATTTTGACATGCAGACCGCCTGCACCCAAGTCCCATTTGGGACATATTTGAAACCAGCCAGTGTATTTTACCCCATCAACCCATATATTCTTTAAAAGTAGACACCCTACGCTATTTCAAATGGTGGTATTTTAACACTTTCCATGCACTAATTCTACCACCAGCCTTTGTCAAAGTTTGTGGTAGTAATTTTTGTGTGTTTTTTTTTCACAAATATTGTATTTTAGACATAAATTCACAGATTTTGGTATGTGTCACTGCCAAACAATAACCCAATATGTGTTCAACAACATCTCCTGAGTACAGGGATACCACCCATGCATAGGTTTGTTGGGTTGTTTGGGGGCTAAAAGGGCCACATTGTGAAGGTGCGCATTTTCAACTTGGAATATTGACGTGTAGCCAGCCTGAGCCCATCTTTCATTTGGGACTTTTTTTTAAAGTAGGACAGTGTATTTTACCCCAAAAAGTATATATTTTGTAAAGGTAGACACCCTAGGCTATTTTAAATGGTGTTATTTTAACACTTTCCATGCACCAATTCTACCACCAGCCTTTGTCAAAGTTTGTGGTAGTCATTTTATTGTGTATTTTTTCCCACATACATTGTACTTTAGACACAAATTCACATATTTCGGTATGTGTCACTGACAAACAATACCACAATATATGTTCAGCAACATCTCCCGAGCACAGGGATACCACCCATGCATAGCTTTGTCAGCTTTGTTGGGTGTTGAAAGGCTACATTTGAGAGGTGCGCTTTTTGATTTTCAAACTTGGAATTTGAACATGTAGAGCAAGGAAGGGGTTAATAGCTCTTATAAGAGCCTTTGTAGTACTGTACAAAAAAATTAACTCCTAAAAATGCACAGACAAGAAAAAATGTTCTGCTGTGCAGTGATCAGTGGCAGGGAAGGGGTTAATACACTACACTATACAAAGGGTATGGCTTTTATAAAAGCCCTTGGGACTCACAATTTTTTAACATTTTATTTAATTTATTACAATTAAAAAATTATGTTATACAGATCTGTCTCTTTCCCTCACTAAAACTCAAGTGAGGAGAGGGAGGCAGATCCATATGGGTCAGAACAATATTTACGAACCAGACGAATGGTGATGCTCATCTGAGAAATCACCAAACCACCTTTGCCACTGATCGGCTGTTACTGATCGCTATACACGCGTTCAGACAGCTTCAAAAGGAATACACGTAATCCCCTAGTGGGTATAACTAACCCCTAGCGAGTCTGACAAAAAAATGCTGATAGCAAAAAAAAAATCCTTCTGCGACTAGATTGCTCCATATGCGCTGCTTAGGCAGTGACCATATGCACTGCTTAGGCAGTGACCATATGTGCTGCTTAGGAAGTGATATACGGCAAGGAAGGGGTTAATAGCTCTTAAAAGAGCCTTTGATATACTGTAATAAATCAAAGTAAAAAAAAATAACCGCTAAAAAAATGCACAGACAGCAAAAAATGTGCTGCTGTGTAAGATCACTGCGTACACAGCGATCAATTGCAGGGAAGGGGTTAAATTCTGGAAACGGCTTTTATAAAAGCCTTTGGGTCTCAATTCTTTTAAATATATTATAATTAAAAACTTACATTATACAGCTCTGTCTCCCTCCCTCACTAAAACTCAAGTGAGAGGGAGGCAGATCTACACGGGTCAGATCAAATATTTACAAATATTGATCTAACCAGACGATTGGTGATGCTCATCTAAGCAAACGCCAACCCGCCTTTGTCACTTATCAGCTGTTACTGATCGCTATACATGCGGTCAGACAGCTAAAAAAAATTTTTTTACGTTAAACGTAGTCCCCTAGCGGGTATAATTAACACGTGACGGGTGTAATAAAAAAGTTAAAAAAAAATTAAAAATGCTTCTGCAGCAAGATTGCTGCATTTGCGTCAGATCGCTGCTTAGGCAGTGATCTACAGCAAGAAAGGGGTTAATCTCTCTTAAAAGAGCTTTTTTTTATACTGTAATGAATTACAGTAAAAAAAAAAATGAACCCCTAAAAAATGCACAGACAGCAAAAAATGTGCTGCTGTGTATGATCACTGCGTACACAGCGATCAATGGCAGGGAAGGGGTTAAATGGCTTTTATAAAAGCACTTGGTGTTTAAAATTGTATTAAATATTTTTTTTATTATTTTATTTTATTTTTTTACTTTATCTGATCTGTCTCTCTCCCTTACTATAACTAGTAAGGTGAGGGAGGCAGATCAATACTTGTCAAAGGCAATATTTGCTAATATTGCCTTTGACTGTATGGTAAGTGCTCATCAGAGCACTTACCATACATGCCTGCACACAGATCACATAGATCTGTTGTGCCGGCATCGATTGGCTCCCCCTAGAGCATCGGAAGTGAAATACTTTCACTTCCGATGCTCTTGCCATTAGAAGGGAAGCGCTGCCTGTACAGGCAGCGTTCCCTTCTACTGAGCCGATGGGGTCGCTCAGGAGAGCGACCACCATCGGTTCTGGGCAGCCTGACGGTGTTGTTAAGTGCCTCGCTGGCGAGGCACTTTAACAACACCGGAGATGCTTAGAAAGCGAACGATCGTTCGCTTTCTAAGCACATGTGTGCAGTGGGCGCAGCCATTTTTAAATGGCTGCTACGATCACTCTGTGGAGTGATCGTAGCGTGCCCCTGCACATTTGGGGGGTGTTGCACAATGCCTCTACCTAGAGGCATTGTAGCAACACCGTTAGAGTAAAGAAAGCGACCGCTGTCGGCAAGTCCTCGATTTGCCGTGACGTTCCTGGCACGTCATCTGTCGTTAAGGGGTTAACCATTATAAACAGTGAAAAAGATTAAAGAAGAAACAGGTAAACACATTTGAACTATTCGTGCATGCCCAGTCCACTAGTACATTCATTGTCTATGCGCATAGTAATTATCAGGTAAGGTAAGACCAGGGGTGGAAATTCATGTGGGAAATATGTGTGCCATGTAGGGTCTTTTCTTCGTCCCCTCTTGTGTTCCACAACCGTTGGACTACCAAGATAGGGTGTCATCTGAGCTTGCCAGTCAGGATACTAGTTTGATGGGTTATCCTCATAGCCGAGAGTAAATATAAGTAAGACGAAGATTAGTTCCCAGAGTCTGTATTGACAAGGGCCCCTGGTTTGGTGTTGCTAGGAGTAATAATCTGCCTTGTCCTTTGCACGGGGAAAACGCAGGTATAATATAGGGAATCCCTACAACTTTGAAACTGTAATTTTGCACTTGGATGCAGCACAGGGAGAGGCTCTAGCTGGAGGTCTGTCAGGACCCGGTGCCTGATCTTCTTCCCTGTGGGGGCCTGCCCGTTGGCGCCTTTGCGGTCTGGCTTGCCAAGGCTGGTTCAGCAGATGAATTTGCTGGTACGGCAAGGGTGTCTGCAGTGAAGTAATCCAATCCTGTAAATTGGGTTGGGGTAATTGCAGGGCCTCGCAAAACCCAGGTAGATCTTCAGGGTGTCTTAAAATATGAGATTTAGCATCCCTGCGCACTCGAATGGAAAGTGGGAAGCCCCAAGTAAATTGAATTGAGGCCTCCTTCAGGGTATTTGTTAGAGGCTTCAGCAGTTTACGTTGAAGTAGTGTGGCCTCCGACAAGTCCGGTAAAATTTGGATTTGTGTTTCCATAAAAAGTATTGGCCTGGCTCTTTGTGCCATTCGAAGTATCTGCTCCTTCAGGGAATACGAGTGTAGGCAGCATATAACATCTCTATGGGACGCCATGTTTAAACTTTTGGGGCGTAAGGCTCTGTGCACTCTGTCAAATTCCACCGGGGTATTGAGATCCCTCTGTAAGATAGTATTGAACAGATTACTCACTGTTTTCCTAATATCTTCTGGCCCAGGTGTCTCCGGTAGGCCTCTTATGCGCAGATTACTTCTGCGGCCCCTGTTATCCATATCTTCAAGGTGGTGGGATATTTGTTTGATAACGTGTTGTTGGGCCGTCAGTTGTCTGGTAAGTGACCTAACTGCGTCTTGAATAGTAGTCTGGTCTGTTTGCACAGCTTGCAGACGCTGACCCTGCTGGCGAATGTCCTCCTTCACCTCCGTTAATTCGTCCCGGATAGTGGATCTAATTTGATCCACTGCAGTGGTTATGTTCTTTTTAACTTCGTCAGTAAATGCCGAGAAGTCAGCTTTAGTGGAGATATCTTTGAGCTGTGCCCTGAGGACATCCGTCAAATTCGGTCCGTGATCTTCTTCTTCACCTCTTTCAGACCTGGGGCTGTTTCCCGCCAAGGAGCCTGACGCCATGTTGGAATCCTCGCCTGGAGGCGATTCCCGATGGATAAGGTAAGCTGATACTAGATTGGACTGTGTTTTTTCTCTCCCTTGTGTTGCAGGGGTTGAGGGCATCCGTTTTTTAGGTTTTCCCATGTCCTTATCTCGATCCATGTATCTGTAAGTGCGTTGGAGCGGTGCAGGGGAGCAGGAGCTAGGTTAGCATGCGACCATCTCTATCAGTGATTGGCCACGCCCCCAAGGCCCGGATGGTTTTAACGCAACCTTTTATAGAAATGTTTGCAGACAAACTTGTCCCACATTTAACAAAGGCCTTTATAGAGTTTAATCTACGGGGCGAAATACCAGAGGAGATACTAAGATGTAACATAGTACCCATACTCAAACCAGGAAAGGACCCGGAGGATGTGGCAAACTACAGACCCATATCGCTCCTAAATACAGATTATAAGATCTATGCAGATATTCTGGCCCAAAGGCTAAAGTTAGGGATCAGTAACATTGTCCATAAAGATCATGTGGGATTTATCCCAGGCCGATCTTCATCTAATCCCACACGAAACCTGATAAATCTGCTTGAGAGGGCGAGAGGGGATGGTGAGCCCCAGCTGGCCCTGTCATTGGATGCAGAGAAAGCTTTTGACAGGGTCAGCTGGGAATATATGTGTGAGGCCCTTAGGGCGTTTGGGATACAGGGTAATTTTTACCGAGCAGTGATGGCGATGTATTCATCTCCTATGGGAAGAATGGTGGGCACTGGCATAAGGGCCGATTGGTTTAAAATCCGAAATGGCACAAGACAGGCTTGCCCCCTGTCGCCATTGCTATACCTGATTACTTTAGAACCACTGGCCTGGGAAATGTGTAGGAATTAAGGGGCATGGAAAGTCGGCGGAACAAAAAATAAAACTGTACGCTGATGACATATTACTAACTGTAGAAGACCCCATGAATTCGATGTCGGAACTGATGAAAATTATCAAGGAGTACAGTGCTCTTTCTAACTATAAACTCAATGAAACAAAGTCACTGGCAATGTACATAAATTTGGAACGGTCACACATCGAATTCTTGGAGGAAAAATACGGTTTTACCAGGGTTAGAAAATATTTCACATACCTGGGAATTAACATCTCTAAGAACCATCGGAGATGGATGGAGATTAATATTTTGCCCCTAATCAAACAAATCAATAGATCATTAAGCCAATGTAAAAAATTGGAAATATCTTGGTGGGGAAGAATCAACACCATCAAGGCATATATCTTGCCTAAATTTACATATATTTTCAGTATGATTCCCCTGGCAGTCCCAGATCCCTGGTTAAAAATTATACAGGCAGCATTCCGGTACTATATTTGGGCAGGGAAAAGGCCAAGATTAAGTTTACACCTAATCTCTAAAAAGAAATTGCACGGAGGTCTTGGAATACCAATCATTCAGGAGTATTCAAGAGAGGCTCTCCTGACCCACGCTTTTATCACACAGAGAGAGGAAGGGGTGGTATAACCTGGAATTGAAATCTACAGCTAAAATGGAAGAATTGGTAACAGCATTCTGGCCCCAAAATAAAGAGAGATTGAAGCAAATTAAAGATAATAATCAATGTCTAACTTTACAACATCTTTTTAAAAATTGGCAATGGTTAAGAAAAAATTGGGGATGGAGTATAGTATAATCCCATGCTTACCCATCGAGTGCATAATGAGAAATATGAGTAATATCAACCTACACTTATGGAAACAGAAAGGAATTAAAAAGATCTCGGACTTATATGAGGGATCGACGATTTTATCCTTTCTAGATCTAAGCCTAAAACATAACCTGCCAGGAAACTAATTATTTAACTACTTGAGAGTTAAAGCATTTTTAGTCAAAAAGGTTAAGTGGGGAACGAGAGGGAAGTGTATGGAGCTTTACAATGGTATATTGTCTCAAGAGGTATATAAAAAAAAAATGTCACTCTTTGGTAGGAATGATAAAGATACAGGTATATCCATCTGCCATTGAAAAGTGGGAGCGAGATATGCAATAAAATTGACCGTACGGAATGGAATAAAGCCTTAGTTTCAGAATACAAAACTATACACTGTTTAAATTTAAATGAAGTATATTTTAAATTAATGAACAGATGGTATTTGGTGCCAAAAAATCTGAATAAAATGTATAATGAATTTAGTCCAATATGCTGGAGGTGCAATCAAGATGAGGGAGATTACCTACATATTTGGTGGCATTGTCTGGGCATAAGATCTATATGGGATAAAGTAGAAAAATGTATGGCTATTAAAATGTGATGTGACTGGAAACTCACCCCCGCTAGAGCTCTCCTGCATTTGGACCTAACAAAGCTAAAATTAGAGCAAAAGGCTATCCTAATCCATTTCCTGACAACAGTTAAATTAAATATCGCAATATCGCAACTTAGCCAACAATGCTACATGGAAAGAGGAGTAGCATACTTAATAAACCATAAAATACTTACCCCGGGCTACTGGGATAACTGGGCTATACTGTTTAAGGTTCAAGAGGTGTAGGTTCATAATAGTAGACTTGGGAGTAGGAATTTGAAATAGGATCAAAAGGAACACAGAGCCTTGGTAAGAGGAAGGAAGAACGAAACGGGGGGAACAAACTATTGAAGAAAATATCTATGAAATGCAGAGTACCCTAGAATCGGTATGGTCAGTCTATATATCCGAGCCCCATGCCCAATTGTGATGTAATATGTTGTAATGTCCTGTTTATACTGATAACGGATAGGAAGGGACCAACCCACGGAATAAGCAGGTGAACAGAGGAAAAAAAGTCCAAGAGTTTTAATATGTTATTTATTGTGAAGTTGACGTATTTATAAATATTTAATACTGTAATTTTGATATTTTTAAAATATGATAAAAAATAAATAAAAATAAGACCTATTGAAGATTGAATAAACAATACATTCTCTGTAGAGCCTGCTTTATTCTGACCACATGTGAATGAAATGTCACTGCCTTTCTGGACAACACTTTAATGTGGGGTGGTTTATCAGAGGTAACAGGCTTTTATAAGGCTCTTTGTATTCATTACGTTGCAGGAGTAAGACATCTTTTTCAGGTTATGTGATTTGATAATTTCAAAATGAATGACATAATAATGCTTGAATGGTACTATGAGCTCCCAGGGATGTGAATGTAGCTTCTTCTGAACCAGTTTCTCTGGTGTGTCTGTTTCTTTGGTAAACAGCGGTCATGTTGTCCACAAGATCAGCCATCTCTTCTTCTGAGCTGGCACCCAGAATTGCCCATTACCTTCTGGATTTCTTCCAAGATAACTTGAAGATCAGAGCAGATCATAAATTCTGCATTTGTTTGAGACACAATTGTAACAGCTGTATTTTTATGTCAACCTTGATTGGAACATTCAGCAATAAAATAGATATATTTTGGTTTTAACTCTCAGCAACGCAGTGGAGGAAGAGAGACGGGTGCAGGAGTGTTATGTTGACTTGTATCAGGGCTTGACAAACTTAATTTAGTTTTAGGAGCCAGTAAAAAAAAAATTAGGAGCCAGACAATGGCACATCACGACACCATACATACACAGTGACATTCACATGCACAGACCTCACATACAGACATACATATACACACACACACCAAGTCTTGTTTTTTTAAAGAAAAAAATACCTCATTAGGCTCCACTAATGAGGTAAAGCAGAAGGGAGGAGGGACACATTAAGATATGTATTGTCTTGTAAAAACAAATTGGGGAAAAAAAACAAAAACTGACTGGCATGTAACTGATTGTGTGTATATGATATGTGGGACACATTAAGGATTTATTTTTTTTTCTTTAAAAAAAAACAAAAAAAAAAACAAGACTTGGTGGCATTTCAGCTGCAGCCGGATCTTCATTAATCTTCCGTCTGACTGCTGGGTGTCAGGTGATATATCGGCACACAGACACTCGAGCAAGTTGTGCGAATTGCACAGACTGCAAGCTCTGAGCCCTCACACAACCTGCTCTAGTGTGAGTGCTTAGATATCACGTGACATCACGTGATTGAAACATAGAATGTGTCGGCAGATAAGAACCATTCGGTCCATCTAGTCTGTCCAATTTTCTAAATACTTTTATTAGTTCCCAATCTTATATCTAGGATAACCTTGTGCCTATCCCATGCATGCTTAAAATCCTTGACTGTGTTTACCTTTACCACTTCCGCTAGGGAATGAGGTTGATGGGTGCCGGGTCTAATTTCCTGGTCGCCATGGCAACTGGGGTTTGTCGAGCCCTGTCTTATGGAACATCACTGATTTTCTCCACTAGTTAGGGTCTCCTATACTTATTACATGTGAAAACAAGGGTTTTTCACTGCACCAACAGTCAAAGTGAAAGTCAGCAACTGGATTCTGCATACTTTAAAGTGAACCTTGAAAAGCACATTCCATTTTATTCCTTTACTAGGACCAGTTGACTTTCTCACTACTGTCCTAAACAAGTGACACAACAGACATCTAAAACACATTTTCTCTTAACTTATGCATGTGCTTGCAATTCAGTTATATAAAGAAAATATATATACATTGTGTTAACATCTACATTAATACTGAAAGTAAGAATGGGATTGGCTTGAGATAAACCAATATTCTCAGGTAAGTGTTGGCTTTTTATGTGATGGGTACCTATCATTCTATTAGCAAGAGCAAGCATTCTCTGTATTTAAGCACACACTGCCGGGACGAACAAGCTTTATTGTGAATTTTAGAAAGAGTAGACATTATAAAGAATAAAAATGAATACAACATACCTGCGAACTTCCTGGGACAGGTTCCCAAGACACAGCGTTATGTAGGCAGGGTCGTGTGATGTCAAGTGCCAATGTGTTACAGCATCAGATTAAGCTCCAGCTTACCTAGTACAGATACTAAAGCCACTGAAATGGTCCATCCAAATTCTGATCACATTGGTACTAATACTTCAAGCTACCCAGTTTGCTTCCAAATCATTTGGAAAATTATAGCAGCCCATAGGCCAAGGTTTATGAAATCAATGCAAATTATAGGTACAATCATCTGGAACCTAATCACTGTCCAGGAATGTTTGCATAAATAATGAGCACATGTCCAGATGACAATTTGAGAGCAAGAGTTGCACACTGCAGTAGTGTTAACTGATTAGACTCAACATTTTCATCATGGTTTTTGTCATGTTTTCAGCAAATAAATCTTAACAATAACTAAATAAAAACTAAGTTAATAGGAGTACTGTTTATTTTGTGTGCATTTGCTGGTTGAAGAAAAAAAAAAAACTGTTTTGGAGGGAAAAGGTTTGCAAGGCTGTTTGCAATCAGTTAATTAACCTTCTCTGGGAGTCTGTTTACTTTGAAGGCCATTTAAAAGGAGCAGGCGAATAGTGAGCCAGGCGAATACAAGGGAGCAGCTTCTAAAGTGAAAAAAGCTTCTTAAGTGTGGGAGTTAGAAGCAAAGAAGGAGTTAAAAGGAAAGAAGGGTAAAGTATACATCTTTTTTTATTTTATTCTATTTTTAATTTTGTGGTTTACACTAGAGAGCATGTTGGACAATGCCACTAAGTGCATGTCTTGCAGCATGTATGCGGTCTTGGAGCAAGTTCCCCAGGGTCCATACCGCTGCTGCAGATGTGAGCAGGTTGCTGCTTTGGAAAATATAATATTAGATCTAAAGAGGCAACTGGCAACACTTAGGGACATAAGCAACATGGAGCGGAGTTTACTGCTAACGGAGCAGGCATTGGCTAGGGCCAGTGTAGAGGAGGGTGATGATGGAGGGGAAGAGGTTTCTAGGGCAGAGAGCTGGGTTAGTTGTGTAAGGGGCAGTAGGGGTCGGAGAGCTAGGGAGGCTTGTTCTGAGCTGGTTCACCCCAACATGTTTGCCAGCTTGTGTGAGGATGCTGGGGGGATTAGCTCAGAAGAGGCATTTCTGGGGCAGGTGGACTCTCCTAGCAGCCAGGTGAGTAGCCTCTCCTGCACAGTTGGGAGCCAGGACACTAGGAAGGCTAGACAGGTTGTGGTGGTAGGGGATTCTATTATTAGGAAGGTGGATAGGGTAATCTGTCACCAGGACCCTGAATGCCGAACTGTATGTTGTCTCCCGGGTGCTCGGGTTCAGCATGTTGCGGACCGGGTAGGCAGATTATTGGGAGGGGCTGGGCATTGGTAGGACCCAGCGGTCATAGTACACATTGGTACTAATGACAAAGTAAATGGTAGGTGGGGAGTCCTTAAAAATTATTTTAGGGAACTAGGAAAGAAGCTAAAGGAAAGGACCTCCAAGGTAATATTCTCTGAAATATTACCAGTGCCACGCGCTACGTCAGACAGCGGGAGCTTAGGGAGATTAATGCGTGGTTGCGAAGGTGGTGCAAGCAAGAGGGATTTGGGTTCTTAGAGCACTGGGCAGACTTTGCAGTCGGCTACAGACTCTTTGGACGGGATGGGCTGCACCTCAATGATGAGGCGGCTGCGGTATTAGGGGCGAGGATGGCTAGAGGGTTAGATGAGCTTTTAAACTAAGCTCTGGGGGGGAGGGTCAAGATCAAAATGAAGCAATGGCAGCTAGAGTAGATTGGAAGGTGGGTATAGCTATGGCAAAGGAGGAGGAAAGCACTGGTGGGGTTAACATAGATCATAGGGAGGTACATACAATTAAACCTGCGGGAATTACGTGTTTGTCAACTAAACAGAAAATGGGTAGTAATCTCAAATGTCTTTTAGCAAATGCAAGAAGCTTGACAAACAAAATGGGTGAGCTGGAGATACTGGTAAGTGCTGAACAGTATGATTTAATCGGAATCACGGAAACGTGGTGGGATGAGACCCACGACTGGTCAGTTAATTTACAAGGCTACTCACTTTTTAGAAAGGACAGAGTAAATAGAAAAGGGGGAGGGATATGTCTATATGTAAATCCTAAACTAAAGCCCAGTATTAAGGAAGGTGTGCATGACGTAACTGGAACTGATGTGGAGACACTGTGGGTGGAGATTAGCTTAGACACTAAAAAGAATCGCACATTACTTGTAGGTGTATGCTACAAGCCACCAAATATTAGCATTGATGGAGAAGATCAGCTTTTATTACAAATTGAAAAGGCTGCAAATCTGAATGAAGTTCTAATCATGGGAGATTTTAATTACCCAGATATAGATTGGAATTGTGGCACAACTAGTTCCGCTAAGGGCAGCAAGTTTCTGAACCTGCTTAATAACACATTTATGGCACAATTAGTAGACACCCCAACTAGAATGGATGCCTGTCTGGATTTAGTAATAACAAACAATGAGCAGCTTATCTCAAACATCAAAGTAAGAGAACACTTGGGCAATAGTGACCATAACATGGTTTCGTTTGAGATTAATGCAAAAAAGCAAATTGGTAACTACGCCACCAAAACACTTAATTTTAGAAGGGCCAACTTTGATGGACTAAGGGCATCAATGGAACATTTAGACTGGAAACGATTGTTTTCTGGACTAAACACAGAAGACAAGTGGAATGCCTTTAAGCACACATTACAAAAGTACACATCCCAATATATACCTTTGGGAAACAAATACAAAAGACACAAATCAAAACCAATGTGGCTTACCTGTACCGTGAAACAGGAAATGCAAAACAAGAAAATGGCATTCAAACATTATAAAAGCAAGGGATCAACATTATCATTTATAAAATACAAAGATGCCAACAAAGCCTGCAAAAAGGCAATTAAAATGGCTAAATTGGAAAACGAGAAAAGGATTGCTAAGGAGAGTAAAATTAACCCCAAATTTTTTTTAAGTATATAAATGGAAAAAAGCTAAAGAGGGAAAATGTTGGGCCCTTGTTATCCCAAATGAGGAATTTGGTAAGTGAGGACAGAGAAAAAGCAGACATTTTAAATACTTTTTTTTCTTCTGTTTATACTAAGGAAGAACAGATGGATGAGCCCCTGCTACCGGAAGTTACGGAACAGTCAACACAAACATGGGATTGGCTGACACAGGAAAAAGTGTTTATGCAATTAAACTCTGTTAAGATAGACAAGGCCCCAGGGCCAGATGGTATACACCCAAGGGTCCTTAGAGAGTTAAGCATAATTCTGGCCAGACCAATATTTATGATCTTTAGGGATTCGTTCAGTTCAGGTATAGTGCCAACAGACTGGCGAAAGGCGGATGTCATTCCAATATTTAAAAAGGGATCAAAATCTCTGCCTGGTAATTATAGGCCAGTGAGCTTGACATCTGTAGTGGGGAAATTATTTGAAGGATTGCTAAAAGGTGTACACTCAAGAATACATCTTGAATCAGAATATAATTAGTAAAAGTCAACATGGTTTTGTGAAAGACAGGTCTTGTCAAACAAACTTAATAACATTCTATGAAGAAGTTAGTAAAAATATAGATCTAGGTGTGGCAGTTGATGTGATCTATTTGGATTTTGCTAAAGCATTTGATACAGTTCCACACAAAAGGTTACTCTAAAAAGAAGAGGTCCCAAAACAGACCCCTGAGGTACTCCGCTCACTACTCTGGTCCAATTTGAAGCTTTACCATTTACAACAACCCTCTGTGTTCTATCTTTTAGCCAATTTTCAATCCAAATACATACATTTGCCCCCAATACTATTTCTCTCAATTTGTAATCTGTTTATTAATGATCTCCCACGTTGTGCTGAGTGCCATGTCTCAGTGTTTGCTGATGACACAAAATTAGGTAAGGTAATAAAGACTAATCTTGATGTTTTTTCTTTACAGGAAGATTTGGACAGAGTAGGGAACTGGGCAAGAAAGTGGCAAATGAGGTTCAATATAGACAAATGTAAAGTTATGCATTATGGGAAAAATAATAACAAAGCAACATATACGTTAAATGGTATTTCCCTGGGAAAAACTACTAACGAAAAGGATTTAGGAATCATTGTAGATAACAAACTTGGCAACAGTGCCCAATGCCAGTCAGCAGCTGCAAGGGCCAATAAGATATTGGCATGTATAAAACGAGGTATAGATTCACGGGAGGAGGACATCATCTTGCCTCTTTACAAATCAATGGTAAGACCTCACCTTGAATATGCAGTACAATGCTGGGCACCAGTTCTTAAAAAGGATATTAAGAAACTAGAAAAAGTGCAAAGGAGAGCTACAAAATTAACAAGGGGATTGGAGGATCTTAGTTATGAAGAGAGACTTAAAAAATTGCATTTATTTACTTTAGAAAAAAAGCGTCTTAGAGGGGATATGATAACATTATATAAATATGTGCAGGGCCAATATAAGGAGCTCTCCAGGGACCTGTTCATTAATAGAAATGTACAAAGAACAAGAGGTCACCCCCTGAGACTGGAAGAGTAAAGATTTCATAGGCAGCAAAGGAAGGGATTCTTTACGGTAAGGACAATAAAATTATGGAACTCACTGCCAAGAGAGGTAGTGCTATCAACCACAATAGATGCATTTAAAAATGGTCTGGATGTTTTTTTAGAAAAGCAGAACATACAGGAGTATTAATAATAGAATGAGCATTAATAATAGAGCTTTTTGATCCAAGGAGAAATCTGATTGCCCTTTTGGAGTCAAGAAGGAATTTTTTTCCCCCTAGGAGGCAACATTCGAAAAAGCTTCCTTAGGGGTTTTTTTTGCCTTCTTTTGGATCAAAACGCTGAAATGATAGGTAGAAGGGTTGAACTTGATGGACTTGTGTCTTTTTTCAACCTAAATTACTATGTTACTACTATGAGTACAACTAAAATCCATTGCAATTTTTCATCAACTGACTAAAATGTTAGGGAGGAACTATTGCATTTACCCGATTACACATGTGTTTCCCCTCCCATCTCCCTAGCAAATTAACAGTTTTCCAGCCTTCTTGGACCTGTTCCCTCCCTCACTGCTGGAGATTTAGTAGACTAAAATTATTCAGATGATAAAAATACCACTAAACTAAAAAGACTGACTAAAAATGAATCAAAATTTGTGGTGGCAGGAGAGCGGGCAGTCAATGCCCAAAAAGTACCCGCAGAACATCCATTCATGTGTTATGTACGTTAATCACTTGAGCTGAACACCGCAACTGAATTTTGAGGTACAAGCATGCAAAATCTCATATTGTATTATCCAAGAAATCAAAATGACCACTTATGTGCTTCATGTCCAAATTAATCTGTAATTTATTAGTCATTTCACTTCTATCCCAGACAGCGCCAGTTGTAGAATATTTCAAAATATGAGGTTATTAATTTTTTCCATGTCAAATACTATACTACATCTCACACCAACATACTAGTTGTATCCTAACAACTGCTTATTATGTAAGATTAACACCAAAGGAGGAGAAGAAGAAAAAGATTTTTTTCACAAGAAAAAAAAAACAAATCCATTGTCTTAATACAACTTTAATAGATATTCAAAATCAAAAATGACACACACAAAAAAAATATAAAACGAACAAAACATTATGAAGCAATGCATTTTGTGTAGTGGCCATAAATGTTTCAGGTCAACAGAAGACATTGCAGCAGTTCTACGATTTCATATCTGAACAGTAAATCATTGGACACAATAAAAGAAAAAACAAACCAATACCCTAGTGTCAAAAAATGGGTAATCCTTATGACCTGAAATTCCATTCTTAATTTTAAGGTTATAATGTTCCATGATAGAAACATGGCAGAGAATTAGCAAACAGATCTATAAGCATGACTGAAAGGAAACACCAGAATCATGGAATGTATTGCATTATGAATATCTACAAGGCACAAACTGAGACACTGGCCAAGAGGCAAAATACATTCAGTCACATAGCAGATTCTCTGATTTCAATGTATGGGATTTAACTGTAGTATTTTTTTGTTTTGTTTTGCTTGGGGAATAATGCATTAAAAGTTTATTTTTTTTATTTTGTGACCTTAATTTACATGTGTTTTGGCAGATGTATAACCTACATTCTGTATTTTAAAGACTATATAGTCCTACAAAACCTTTTGATTGGTTGTTTTCTTTTCTAAACAAAAAGTAACACATGTATATACTCAATATTGAGGCCACACCACCTACAGAATATAAACCTTTCCTCTCGGAGATTCAGAAACCAAATGAAAAAAAAAAATTTGAATATCAGAAACTCAAAACTACGGATTCTTGGCTTTTAACTATGTTTACCACCTTATTGAAAGAAAATACAAATGTCATTATAATCTTCTATAACACTTTCATGTCAGAATTTAAAAATTATTTGTAATATTGCACATACATGTACAGGCGTGTTAATCATCTGCATGGAGCATGTAACAGCAGTTGAATGTATGAACTGATAATTTTACTTGCAGCTGAATCTGAACATGGATATACAGCATTATGTAGCCTACTATATGCGGAAATCCTTAAGAATTTTTAGATTATATATCTGCAGTTCACTCAGGTCTCATTGCACATGGTAGGTATGTTGTCAATAAAGGACAATCTGTTTTCTTTGAAGAATTTACAGTAGATAATGGAATATATATTTATATATATATATATATTACAAGAGCTCATTGAACTTTTAAAAGTAGGCATTACTTCCATTTTGCCTAAGAGTTCTGTTCCTCTGGCATTTATTTACTTTTTTTTGGTATGCCTTTGTATCACAAGTCAAGAATCCCTAAGCAAGAGAAAATAAAAATACCAATGAA
Source organism: Pelodytes ibericus (assembly GCA_036172795.1). Classification (NCBI taxonomy): domain Eukaryota; kingdom Metazoa; phylum Chordata; class Amphibia; order Anura; family Pelodytidae; genus Pelodytes; species Pelodytes ibericus. The sequence goes on from CM069859.1 coordinate 114,236,993, forward strand.
AGTTGGTGTGTATTGATTGTTTTTTGTTTAACCTTCCTGTCCAAAGTCTTCTGTGAATTTCTTTAATTTTTGCAGGTCCTGCTCATTTACCGTAGGTTTCGTGCTTGCTAATGACCTCAGCATGTCAGCCTGCAAAGAAAAGTATAATGTCAATCTTGCAGGCCACCATTCGGCAGACATTAATTAACAAAAATATCAAGATCCAAATGGGCTAGCTCTAACAGTGATGGTGAACATTTTTTTAACTTGAGTGACAAAATCTTCTGCAGGAAGCCAAGATGCAGCTCTCAAACTGCCCTCTCATTACAGGCATTTTTGTGCCTATTAATATAAAACACACTACTCATTCCTGCTCTCCTTTCTGTAAAATTATATTTTTTTCAGAAAACTTAAATTACCCCACTAATTAATTGTCATGAGTGGTAAAGAACATAGTTTTAAATTGAGTCACCAGGATTGCTGAGCACAACACTGCTTGTCCTATTATTTCTATAAAATAAAAAAATAATAGTTATAATTATTTTTTTCCTCTCTAGCCCATACTCAAACATACAATAAAAACAGTACCTAATCAGGACACAGTTGACAAAGTTAGAAATGTGGAAAATAAAGAAATCTGATTACAGTTAAATATGTATACAGTTACAGTAAAGTTTACATATTCATCAGGTAATCTGCATTGTCATGGTGTGACATGTGGGTGCCACTCCCTGATCAGCCTCAATAGAAAACCAGATATAACACCTCTTTCACGGACTAATATAAAGCTACAATGAAAAGGTTATATCAAAACAGTGAGTGAACTTGTTGGAGACATCTAAAATAAAATTGCAAATATTTAAAACAGTAAGAAAGTAACACAACAAAAAAACAAAACTAACCATGCATACAACTGGCTCCAGTAACCTATCCCCTGGAACATCCATCCATGTCATCTCCTCAGCCAATGGATCACCAGGAGAACAGGGGGTAAAGAGATCATCTTTGATGACATTTGGGTCAAGAGGAGATTTACCCCGAACCTAAGTAAAACACAGTGAATTGCAAAACAAATAGTAACATCTGAAAATATACTTCCAATTTACTCCACACATTTGTTGCTGTATTTTTGGAGGACTGCAGTACATAAAAGGAACAATGGCCTGCTCACAAGGCCGAGACAACTTCAAAGAGGGAACATTAAATGTATCCTCAGATTTCCTGCTAATACTACAAAAATCCTCATCCATTGTAGGCGGAACATATAAGTTACTGGTTAATGAGTTCTAGGCATTCCAACCAAGATATTGTGTTCGTTGTCAAAATTAAATATTATAAAAGGCACTGAATGTAGATTGGAGCAATTATCCATACAAATACATTAAAAAGGTTTGGCAGGATCCTTTAGTTTTATTTTTTTAGCAGTCCCTGATTCAGACAGCTAACAGGAGATAAAAAAAATGTACCTTCTTGAAGTGAGTGGCAGACTGAACTTTCCTTACTGGCTGCATTAAGGCATCTCGCACAATAATGCTGACGTCAGCACCAGAATAACCAGGTGTCCTTTTTCCCAACTCTCGGTAGTCCGCTTCGGAAATGTTGTGTGGTGTGGATCCAAGATGAAGTTTAAACATACTAGCTCGAGCATGCTCTTCTGGTAGAGGGATGTAAATACGCTTCTCAAACCTAATTAAACATAAATTTATTAAATGAGAGGCTACTGGTTATTTGATGGCACTGAGTAAGAAATGGCACAAAAGAAAGAAAATAACATGCCTCTAGTACCTCACTAAAATGTTTTGGCAGTTAGGGGGAGTAGATTTTAGGGGACCAACAGAAAAAAAAACAACTAACTAATAGATAAAAAGTACAACATAAACAAAATACGCTGAACACGAACAAAACCTACGCTAAAGGATCACAAAAGCCAGAAGTAGCGGATTGTAATGCAGTCAATTCCCAATTACTGGATTACCCCAGATTTCAGACTGACAATGAGATTCCTAAGGTATACTCTGTATGCAATTTCCAGGACATGGGAAACCATAACACAGCAACAACTGTACAATTTGATTATTATACATACACATATAAAAATCATATTGTATAATAGCTGGATTGCTGTACAACTGATGTAGTAAATCCCTACATAATTTGATGCTCATTACCTTCTGCGAATGGCCGAATCCAACACCCATGGTATATTTGTCGCTCCCAGAACCAATATTCCGTCATTGTCCACTCCAACACCTAAAATTAAACAAGAAATGCAGTTTTAAGATGCAGTTTCTGCTTACAATTATGTCACGTGCAAAAAATCCCCCTAAAAAAACCTTGACACATTCACACACTTAACTAAAACTATGAAAAAAATACCCCACAAGAAAATAGCCATATAGAAATCTAAACCAGATTAATTTTAAAGTTATGCAGCAAATCTTTATACATTAACAAATCCATTACCTTGCATCTGGACTAGAAATTCCGTTTTAATTCGACGGGCAGCTTCACTTTCATTTTCACTCCTTGAGCCGCACAGTGAATCAATTTCATCAATGAAGATGATAGAAGGCTTGTGTTCTCTGGCAAGCTGAAACAAATTCTTAACTAACCTGGAAAACAGATCCTTTTTTTTTAGCCATTTTATCACCATGTTTTACAGATATACATTCACATTAATCAGTGACACTCACTTTTCACTCTCCCCTAACCATTTGGATACAAGATCTGAAGAAGATATTGAGAAGAATGTGGAATTATTTGCTTCTGTGGCTACAGCCTTGGCTAAGTAAGACTTCCCTGTTCCTGGGGGTCCAAACAGAAGGATTCCTCTCCAAGGAGTTCTCTTACCTAGGATAGAAGATTGAAACCAAATGAACAAAGTGAAGCTTAGAATATAAATATTAGAAACATAGAATGTGTCAGCAGATAAGAACCATTTGGCCCATCTAATCTGTCCAATTTTCTAAATACTTTTATTAGTCCCTGGCCATATCTTATATCTTGGATAGCTTTATGCCTATCCGACGTATGCTTTAACCCCTTAACTGTTTAACTCTCCGATTTTCACTGGAAGACTATTCCATACATCCACGATTCTCTTAATAAAGTAATACTTCCTGATATAATGTTTAAATATATGCCCCTCTAATTTAAGACTATGTCCTCTTGTTGTGGCAATTTGCTCCTTTTAACCCCTTCACGACAAAGGACGTGTCGGGCTCGTCCAGCTGGCAACTCGGTTGCCGACAAAGGACGTGTCTGGCACATCCTGCAGGGGAATGAGCGGTTTTCGCGATCAACAATTGCGAAAGCCACTCTGGCGGTGCTGCTCTATTGCCTAGATGTTGAGGCATCAGGCAGCACCAACATTTTTAATCTGGGGCACCCATGATCGCTCCACGGATGCTCCTCCAATATGGCTGCCGCCCTCTAGTCGGTAGAGCGTTGGCAGTGGAATAAAAAATTCACATCTGTCGCTCTGATGCGGTTTGGTTGACTGCCCCTAGAGGCAGTCAGCAACATTGCAATAAAAGGGGAAAAAAAGACTTAATTAGCTAAAATCTAGGGTTTGGGTTAGACTAATGGTTAGGGTTACAATTAAATAATGGTTAGCATAAGGGATAGAGTTACAATTAAATTAAAATTAGAATAAATTAAGGGTCATCATAAGGGTTAAATTTAGGGTTTGGATCAAAAGGTCACTGTAGAAAAGAAAAGACACACCATTTGATGTTTTTGCCCTATAACTTGCAAAAAACTGCAGAAAAACATGGAAACAAGCATATTTCTGAACTCGGGATAAAATTTAGAAACTATTTATAATGATTGTATTTGTGTAAATTATTTATTTTTTAGGTCAAAGTTAGTATTTTTTTCTAAAAAATGTTGCCATCAAATTTTTATGTTTTTTGTTGTAGTAAGTTATAAGACATGATGACCACGCCTGGAGGAAGCCTGAGGAAAGGCGAAACGCGTTGCGTGACCCACTGTACACCACTGATTGATTTTAATCCAGTTCCAGCCTTGCTAAAGTTTTGGATTTTTCTGACTGCAGACCTGTGGACTAAACTGCTGCTCGAAAAGGAAGATCTGCAGCGCTGTTTTTACTATTCCTTATATGTAAGATACTATGTTTTATTAAAGCTTTTTGTATTTTATCATATACTGATTTTATCTTCACTTCTTTGCCATCATACCTACATATGGTCACTGAGTAAGAAGAATCGAAGGAATCATCTCATTTGGATCAGATAAGCTCTTTTTCTTATTCACTTTTGTGAGTGCAATTCACCACCTCAGTATATAAGTTTCTACACTGTGTATAGAGTTGCACTATGTTTTTTGTCTTTTTTTGTCTCTCTATGTTCTGAGCCTGGTGAGATCACCTATATCCTCAGCCTATGAAGTTGACTGATTTTTAAGGCAATTATACATTTTTTCTGTAATATACATATTTCTGTGTGTGTAAGACCTCCAGCGCACCTACCACCCTTGTTTACTGTTTATGATGACCATAATGGTATCTTATGAAAGCCCTTCTTATGATGATAAAAACAACATATAAATTTGTGTGGGTACAGTATGTGAGAAAGAAGAAAATTACACCTAAATCTTCTCCGAGGTCAAAAGGTCATGTCACTAAGGGGTCAAGGAGTTGGCAACAGTACCTTAACTGGTAAATGTGCTCGCCAATAAAGCTGGGATTTCAAAATGCAATGTGGGGACTCTAATAAGTATGTCAACGTTTCACTAAAATGTCATTTGTGACCTGCCACAGTTTTAGTTCATGTGTTTTATGTAGTATATAGAACAATGGTAAATGTGCTGCTGTTGAGTGGTTTGAGATAAGTTGGCAAGCTATGTCACCTGTGAAAAGATGAGGAAATTTTATTGGTAAAATAACAGCTTCTTTAAGTGCTTCTTTTGCGCCTTCAAGTCCAGCAACATCATTCCAATTAACGTTTGGCTTCTCCATGACTATGGCACCTTTATAAAGTGGAGAAAAAAAAAAAAAGAATTAATTCTTTAAACTGCCAGGAAAGTGCATACAACTTGACTTGAAGATTATATTGTAGTATATAACAATTAATAAAAGTATAATCGTCAGCCAGTTAAGTAATGGTACTACCAAAAAAAAAAAAAATAAAGTTATAACTGCTGTTTTTGCTAAATAAGAATAAAATGTAAATAAATTAATTAGTTTTACAGCAATCAATTCATTTGTACTCATAATGGCATGTCATTTGGACATAATGGAATGTGCCAGTGTTTCTGAAAATTCAAGCACTAAAAAATGCACAACATTAACGCAACATACAATCAAGAAGGGGTGGCTGGCAGGGAACACAAGATACTGGAAAAGGCAGGAATAAGAAGTTGTTGGCAGAAGTTGTTTGGCTGTGTGCCAGCTAGGTAAGAATTATTAGTGGTTTCTAAAGGGGTGTGCTTGTTGGACGAGTAATAAGCATCCTTGAAAGGTTTATATTTAGGGACTTCAGAGTCAGAAACGTAACAATGCGGACAGGTTCATATTATGCTTTTGAAATTATTATTGGGAATATTTGAGGCCCAAAATTAAAAGCATATAAGTAGGAAGGAAACCATAACAAATAGGCATTTTATTTCCCAGCTGGGCTATCATTTCATATGAATGATGGGAATTGAAGACCAGCATCTGGTCATGGAGCAGGTATTCTTAGAAGTGGGTGTTCACTGTTGGCATTCCATGAATGAATGTTGGCATACGGATGAACAGCAGTTCGGACAGAAATATTGTAATCCACCACAGGAGGAATCTAAGACTTATTGTACCTTGAAGCTGGGTTTGTAACTTCTTCTTTTCTGGATCTTCAGAATCCCCTTCATCACTCTCATTCCTAAATAATAAAACAAAAACAGAGGTTTGTTCCAAGGATAATACATTAAAAAAAGAATTACAATGCACTCCCAGGGTATAAAAATATAAATTTTTAGGTAATGTTCATGTATTAACGGCATAAACATATTACATTGACAAGTTACGATAAGCACGATAATTTACATTCCATATGAATTGTAATATCTATTTGGGGGTCCATAACATTACCTTTGACTTCCATATACTGCCCTATTCAAGGTGTTTGTAAGTAGCTTGTTGTGCATGGATACTTTTGTAACATTTACTACCAACTGTCACAATTGTGGATTTTTTTGCTTTGCTCCCCTTTGCTATATTTGCCATCCCTATAAGCCTTTCTAGCTACATATTTATGTAGATTTGTAAAAATCATTTCACAAATAGGACAATTGTGTAGAAAACCTTGGACGTTTCTCAAGACAAAGTTGAAGTGAGCTTCATTAGTCCATACTTTTTACATTATATAGAATCAGATTATTTAGTGGAATCCCGTGAGTCCTTTGTATAAGTTGATTTGCAGAGTGGAAAAATCTGCATAGACTTTTTCAATCAAAACATAATACATAGAGGGTAAATTAGGTCTGCTCTGGATTGGTTGTATACTCTACTCTAGAGACAGTCACAGGCTCCTCCAATTATATTAATCACATACAAAAAAAGGTAATGATTCTGCTCTTCTAGACACATACCCTTTGTCGTCAGCAGGACGTGGACCTCCTTCTTTCACTGGCTTAGCAGGAGCTTTTTCCTTTTTCTTCAGGTACGCCTTAAGCTGTTCTGCTCGGTCTAGGTATTCAATGCACTTTGCCCTGATGCTCTGTTTTGCCTTTTCACCTTGTGCATCATCTAAAAGTGACCAATCAAATTCATGTTAGTAAATTTACATGAAAAGGGGCAGTAAATGTGCAGAGATAGCTTACTAAAAATGTATTTAAAATGAAAAGCTGAATTTCAAACATTTTGATTGAATAAATAATAATACAGTAATTTATGCACTATGAGACAGATATTTTAAACACGTTTACAGATTGTGTTTTACAGCTCTAATTACATCATTATTGTATCACCCATTAGGCATATTTTATGCCAGGGTAAACAACAATTCCATGAGTGCCCCGATTCCTCTCATCAGCGAGGAGATAGTAGCAGGTGAGATTTTACTTTCTCTCCAAATACCTATTTTTGCAATCATCAAACATTATTTGCATCTCCTGTTCGTCTACATTATATTTTAGACAATCAAACAGGATGCTCAGGTCATTTAATTCTGTAAATGAATGTTTTTATTCAGAAATCCAAGTATAAATCCACAGTGCACAAAACCCAGCCCTAGATAGGTAACGTGAACAGCCTGACGCGTTTCATACCACTCAGGTACTTAGTAATAGGCCGTTATGGAATTAAACTGCCTGAGCAGCCCGTTTGTTAGCTACACTTGTCCTCTGGTGGTAATCACGGAGCGTCAGATGGACTAACATACCACTGCCAGATAAGGATTTGCAGAAATACCTGTGGTTTGAGTCTAGCTTACAACACATGGTGAGTTCTCTTGCCTGTATCCAGTAAACCAATTTGGTCAGGGCCATCCTCACATCTATTATTTGTTTTGTATTATATTTTTTTTATTTACCACACTGCGCACCACAATGGATATATTGGTGCTTTCTAAATAAAACAAACATATGAACTTAAAACAATATATTAGTTGTGTCGATGCCTTTCAAGCAGATGCATGAATATAACTTAATATAGCATGGATAAATTAACTAGAGGAAATATATATAGGGACACATTTAAAGTGCGTCATTAATTTTGTCTCCTCAAATCAACAGATATGCATACTTTGAAGAATGAATTTACTTTTTCAGCCTTACTATCTATTTAACTGTCCTGATGTAATTGCATTTATTTAAATACAATAAAATCAACTTTTTTACATTACATGAAATTGGCATCAGTCATATCAAAAATCACTGGATGTGTATGCTTGTTATTAGAAGGGAAAAAAACCATGCAAGTGAAAATATCTGAGTGCGCATTAATTTGTAGTGCTGCAAGCGGCGTTTTAAAGGGACACCAAAAAAAATGAAGAAAAAAAAAAAAGGATTATTTAAAAATGTTGCATTGTTAATTTCAGGCAGGTCTTGTTTATGTTATGTGAGTTTATTTTATGAAATATTTTGCTACACTAAATATGTATTTATATATAATATATATTTTGTGAAATAGTGTTTTTGGGTGCCACCCCCCCAGTGACTTTACAGCACTAGTATCTCACTTTGGGGCTGGGGACACAGAATGCAGTCTATAAGTCAGAATTCTGATCATAGACTTGCATTAAATGGCATGGTAATGTAGCCATTACATCACAAGGGGGCGGAGTTATGATCCTGTTTGATCAGGTCAGTCTCCTCTCTTTGTGTTGAAAGGCAGGTAAAAACAACATTGTACACAGGTACCTAGTCCTGCCCACTAGTGATACACAGGAGACAGTAAAAGAGCAGGGGTATCTTACATCATCATGCAGGCTCTGGCCACAGTTGTAAAGTGAAACTTGCTGGAAGGTTTTGGAAAATATAGAATCATGGTTAAAGTTCACAAAATGGATGCAGGAGATAGACACCTAATTTTTACTTTTATATGCAATTAATTCAAACACAGAAAAAAACCTAGTGGCATATGTTGTATATATGTATGTGTTTGTTTTAAACGTGCAGGTAATCTAGTTACATCTTATGTAAGTGGTAGTTATTTATTGGTGGTAGGTATTCTATCCAAGATTTGCAGTATACACCTTTAAATAAGGTGTACAAAATTCATCTTCCAGGGATATAAATGTGTCAAGTTTTTTTTAACTTTTATTGATGTGTCATATTTCCTTTTAAGACGCTGCACTACAAATGAATGCACTCTTTGATAATATTTTCACTTACTTGTTGAGTTTTTTCTTCTTTTATGAATGCATTGCTTGTACAGTTCAATGGAGTGAACTTTAAGTATTCCTTTATTTACCATTGTCTGTGCTTGTTGGACAGTAGTATGCATTTCAAGCACTAGATTTTATGCAAAACAACTTTGCATGATTATTTCAGAGGTCAACAGACACTGAAACACCTTACTTAGTAAACAACGTAGGCAATAAAGTCTCTTAAATTGGGAAATCAAAAAGCAGACATGGAGAATGGGGAACCAGTCAGAGAAGTACACTAAATGTGTAGAAAGCAACTGTAAGCAGCAAGGTTGCAAAAACATAACAAGCACCAGGTGAATCTGGTCTTCTTTTAACACAATATATGAGACAAATTTACATAAACAAAGTGTCCATTTAGTGTGACTTACACTTAACCACGTGAAGAAAATACTGCACCGAATGCTGATATAAACGAAGAGCTTCTTCGTAATTCCCAGCTTTGTCTTCCTGAGATGCCTTACTGGCCAAATCAATTGCTTTCTGTAAGAAGAGTAAAAATGATGTTTTATGCATCTAATTCGTGTAATGATACATCATTTAATAATTGGGAATGTCCATGAGAATTATATAGATGATTGCAGGCAATTCATAACTTGCTTTCCATTTGAGTCAAGCAACCTTTAGTATTTAAATACCTGAATGCAGAGGTAAGGGATGAATACATATGCTGGTGAACCAGATAAAATGTATTAAAATACTTTTGAAAACTAGAGAGAGATGAAATAAATACTATTTTCGATTGCATCATGTGTAAGAAATCTGCCATTTAACTGTTCACTGTATGTTTATATATATGTTAACCATGTTGTATAGCCATGTTGAATACTTAACCGCTCTATATAAAAAATAATAATAATGCGAATGAATGTGGCCTGTGAACTTCAAGTTAGACAATCCCCATTCAATTTATTAGACCTGCTAAAGCAAGAAAAAGACTGATGGAGTACTCTGGAAACAACAACAAAAATCACCATAAATCCAATATGCTTGGCAGAGAATAGAGATATATAAAATATGGTGAACACTTTGAGAGGTCTGTATTCACCTACTTAAGATAATACTTAAATCAAACACTGTGAAAAGAACTGATAAAAAGCGACATTATGTACATTATAAGAGCTAAACAGAGAATAGTATCATTTAAAAATGGTCACACTGTACTATTTTGGCTACGAGTGCAATGTCCAAAATCATATATGAAAATGTCAGAGTAAGAAAACTTTAAATAGTAATTTTTTTTATTTTTTTGTGTGTGTGTAAATATCAGAAGCCTTAATAATGCACATTGGTTATTTAGTTTGTAATGCATCCAGTTTCTATACCTGTCATTACACTTCACTCCATTTGGACAAAAGCCCTTGTTCTCTCTATCCTCTGTTTGGCCTGTACATGTATTCAAACCTGACACATTGCACTTAAACATCTTTATATGAAGTCGTTTAAGCTTTACATGAAACATAACACAAATCAAAGTAAAATGTACCAAGACGTTCTCCAGAAACTTGGAAATTCTGGTGGCTACATTAAATATTGGTGGGCATCAGGAAGTATGGAACAAAGGTATAAATAACTTAAGTCGGTTATGAACTTTAAAAACCAAAGCTAGGTTTTGTTTCCCGATCAAGCAATATTTACACCGCCCGTTTCCTTTCCGTAGGATGAAGCTACTTGTTTGCGGTATACAAGACGGTCGTAGGGAATATTTGGTAGTCCTGCCAAACGAAGTACGTTTTTCACGATGTTCTGCCAACCATAGACTTATGTATCACGGTTTCTAATCATCCGTCACCGGTGGGTAAGGTTAGCATGTAAATCACAGCACAGAATTTCCTTTAATATAATCACGGAATGTCGAATAACATACAGGCAGGTAGATTGTATTGATTTTGTCTTTGAGTCACTTATAAATGCAGAAAAAAATATTACACTCCATTACCTGAAGGTTGGTCCCGTTCGCTGCCATTGCTCCTTGCTTCCCCTCTCGGTCTTTTTTTTACAATAACCTACTCTCTATGTTATTGAGTTTTCCGATCACAACAATTTTTTGGATGTGCACCGGAAAATCTATTCCGGGCGCACAACAAAATAATAAAAGAAAAAAGAAAGCTCGGAGATTCTGCTCACTTCCGTGTTCCGGGGACAATTCTAAATTACGTCATAGACTAACCAACCAACTACCTGCTCGGGATTCGCTGGAGGGGATGTCAGGGAGCCGCACCCCATATGACGTCGCAAGTTAAGCATGTAAAAGCGCATGCGCACAATCTGAACCGAGAGCGCGTGACGAGGGTGCAGTTACGCGCTTCCTGAAGTCACCTGACAGGTGGGAAGGCATTGGGTGGCTTTCGGTTACGTCACCACGAATTCTGACGCATTCAGCGCCTGACCATTTTATTATTTCTTATCACGTGACTAATGTTTCTTCATTGTGTAGTTGAGAAACGTCACGATAGGTTTGGGTTATTGTTTCCTTAGTGTAGGTTTTTGAACGTAAGTATGGAAGAGGTGATTCTTTTATTGTAAATTACAAATTCATAGAGGAGTTGAACGCAAAAAGATATGGATTAGTGTTTAACCACTTAAGTACCGAGGCTGTTTTTGTATTTAGCTGTAATTTATTGTTTTCTAATTAAACGTGGCCCACACAAATTATTTATACTGTAGTTATCACCATAAATGGGGCTTTCTTAAGCTACTATTAATTTGGTATCATGCCACGTGATGTGGAATGCACCTCAAATCACCTATAAAAGAAACGCTGCACTTCTAAAAAAAATATATATATGGTGTTCTATATGTAAAGTAGAACCTGTTTGAAAGAATCCTTGTTAAACCAAGCTATAGCAAAATTCTAAAAAAAAATAGCCTGGCCTCCCAAGAGGAAATATGTCCCTTTGGCACTCAAATGGTTAAGAGTATGATGGCAAATGATCAAATTGCAATAAAATCTTCTGGCAAATCAGGAGGCCTGGTAGTCTAAGATCAGTGATGGCAAAGGCTTTTGAGCCCAATTGCCCATTTTTATGAAATTAGCTAAGTTATAGAGCTCAAAGTGCAATTTCTTGCTATTTTATGTCCTCTCTCCCATTTTTATTCCAGACACTTCCTTTTAGTTTCTCTTTTCCCCTGTTTTTGTTTCTTTTCCTTTAGTTTCTCCCTCTCATTGTGTCCATATGCGTCATATCTCTCCATATACGATGATGGTGACAGTACATTTAGATGCCAAGTACCACCTGAGAAACTCCTGAGTGCCGGAAGTGGCACCTGTGCCATAGGTTCACCATCACTGTCTTAGATTATAATTATAGTATAGTACCCGATTTTGGCCAGCAGATGGCAATCAGAATAGTCTTGAGTACAATTCCAGGCTTTGACCAGCAGATAGCAACCAGAGTATTCTTGAGTGCAATACCAGGCTTTGACCAGACGATTGCGATCCGCACTATACCAAGTCTCCCCGTGCAGGCAAACGGCAGAGCAGATCTTTGTGGGACTTTGGAGCAGGGTAAATGCAAGGTACTTCAGAGGCATATGTAAAAGCATTAGAGATGAGTCAAATAACAAGCCATGGGTCCAAAGGGAGCCAGAAATTTGGAGAGTCAGGATACAAGCCAATAAGTCCAGGGAGCCAGATATCAGGAAACTTGGTAGAGCAAGCCAGGTCAGGGGAGCCAGAGATCAGAAAGGTCAAAAACAAATCCAAGTCAAAATACAGATACAGAATACAGGAACAAATCACGAGTAAGGGTACAGAACAGACAACTGAGCAATAACTGTTTGGTGCTGGAAATCTTCTAACCCCTCAGTGACAAGACATTTTTACATTGACGTTCCCTTGGTGACAATGGCTGTTTTGACATTTCTGGGGTGTTTGTGTTTAGCTGCAATTTTCTTCTCTCTCACATACTGTACCCACACAAATTATATGTTGTTTTTATCGTCATAAGAAGGGCTTTCATTAGATACCATTATGTTCATCATATCTTATAATTTAAAACCCCCCACTTTTTCTAGCTTTGACCTAAATTCAATTACTTGTAAGTTTGTCTGGTATTAGGGGACCCAACATCATCTTTTTTAAGTAGACTCCAATGTTTTTGGATATTTTTTTTCATTTTGTTTGCTTTATTACTATAGTCTAGAACAATAGGCAGAAAGAGCTCTGTTGTATTCTTCTGTTAATTTTTACATTTTAATAGTTCTTCTCTGGGACAATTTAAGAGCTCTTGTATGTTTTTATCTAGGTTAAGTTCTTGATATCCTTTTTCTATGAATTTTTCTTTTAAGATTTATGATTGTTCCAGATGGACCTCAGTACTACTATAGTTTCTACTAAGGCTAAAATATTGGCTCTTTGGAACAACTTGTAGCCAGTTTAGATGGTGACAACTGTTCAGATTAATATAACAATTGGAATCTACCTTTTTTTTTTTTTAAATATTGCACCGTTTTTCTACTGAAATTTCTAAATCTAAATATTGGACCTTTTCATTACTGAAATTTGAGGTCAGGACATTATTGGTTACTATTATTTAAGTGATTTAAAAACTGTTTTAATTCATTTTCTTCACCCCTCCAGATGAATATTATATTGTCTATGTATCTACGGTAGAGCACCAGGTTGCATCCCAACCATGGCCTAATCAAACAGAGTGATTTTTCCAGTTTGCCATGAATAGATTTGCGTAGCTGGGAGCGAATTTGGTGCCCATAGCAGTAACCCTAAATTGGAGGAAAAACTCTTCATTAAATAAAACATAATTATGAGATAAAATAAGTTCAATACCCTAAAGGATATATTCGATCTGATTTGGAGGGAAAGATCCGTCCAATTCAGACATGGTTCTTACTACTTTTATACCTTGACTATGTTCAATGCAGGTGTATAAGGATGGGACATCACTTGTTACCAGAAAGTAAGTATCTTCCCATTTCACATTGTTCAGTTCTTGAAGGATGTTTTGGTATCTTTTAAATAAGATTTGTTTTCTAACTTCCGGTTGTAGAAGGATATCCAAATACTCAGAGAGATTGCTGAATAGGGAGTCTATACCCAAGACTATAGGTCGTCCTAGTGGTTTGTGATATTTTTATGTATCTTGGGGACAGAGGCGTAACTAGAAACTACCGGGCCCCGGTGCAAAAATTGCCCTGGGGCCCCCCGAACCCACCATGCAACTCCTATACTATATAAATGGATGGTTTATATAATGTATGAATATATATATATATATATATATATATATATATATATATAGCTGGTTAATATGATATATATGTCTGTTTATATAACACATATTATATGAAATAGATATATATATAAATGATATACATATTATATAAACATATCATATGATATGATATATATATATATATATATATATATATATATACATATATATATATATATATAAAAACATATGGCTCAGGTTTATATTTTATATAATTTATGGCTGGTTTTATAATACTTACATACACACACAGTCAGACTTACATACAGTCAGACTTTCACTTACATACACATACAATCAGACTTACACTTACATACATACAGTCAGACCTACATACATACATACAGTAAGACTTACACTTACATACATACATATAGTCAGACTTACATACATACAGTCAGACTTACAGTTACATACATACACACACACACAGACTTACACTACATACATACCCACAGATTTTTCTCCCCCTCCCTGCACAGTTACCTTTCATTGCAGGGAGCGGGGGTTGATGCAGACTAAGTTTTCCTCTGAGCGCCAGGATGTCACAGACATCCGGCGCTCTAGGAGGCTCAGACGGCGGAGCTTTCACCCCCTGGCGCGAGACCAGTGGAGGTGCGGGAATGTCACATGGGCTGTCCGGAGGGCCTGTACTATGCGACCAGTTCAGATCACATAGTACAGGTTTTAATCTATCAGGGTCGCAGGGGTCGAAAAGGCAGCCGGGCCCTTGGTGTGACGGGCCCGGTCGCAGCTGCAACCCCTGCGATAATGATAGTTCCACCACTGCTTGGGGAGGAAATATATTACTGGTAATTTTGGGTAAAGGATATTAATATATTTGTATTCATTTTCTGTTAATATGCCAAGATATTTCCCTTTTTCTACATATTTGGTCATAATCTGTTTGTAAATGGTTGTAGGGTGAGATTTTAAAGTTCTCCATGTTTTTTTTTATCTTTTAGTTGTCTGTATGCCTCTGCAATATATTTCTCTCTAGATAGAATAAGTACCCCTCCCCTTATCAGTTGGTTTTATAATGATACTTTCACCGTTGTTAAGATCTTTACGGGTCTCTATTTCTTGTTTTAACAAATTTGGTATAACTTTTTTTGTTGCCACTATTATGCTTAATATCTGCAACTACTGATTTCTCAAATATATCTAGAGCCCCTGATCGGAACGTAGATGGGTAGAAATAATTATATCAGGATGTCATGTCATGATGATTATGTAATAATGTCTTGAGGATGTCATGATGATGATATGATGATTATGTAATGATGCCGTGTCGTGATGATGGGATGTCATAGCATGATGTCATTTCATGACAATGTCTTGATGATGCCATAGAATATGTCGGCAGATAAGAACCATTCATCCCATCTAGTCTGCCCAATTTTCTAAATACTTTTATTAGTCCCCAGTTCCCTGTCTTATATCTAGGATAGCCTTGTGCTTATCCCAAAACCTACATGTATCAAAATATACAAATTTTCACATTTGCCTAGTCACTGGTTACTGAATGGAGCAAATTTGTTGTGTGAATGTTTGTGTTAAAAAAAAAAAAAAAAGAAGAAGAAATTGTAAACTTCCTCAACTTACTGTCTTCTTCCAGGAAACTAAGTGTCAAGATATGCCATGCAGCCACTCACCTGAATACCAGCCTGTAGAAGTATAGAATGTGTTGGCAGATAAGAATCTAAACATATAACCCAAACAAATAGGTGTGATTGGTGCGCTAAGTAAAATCCACCAAACAGTGTATAAAATTATATAAGGGAAAATATAATATTTGCCTGAGAAAACTGTTAATTCAGTGCAGTATAATGAAGGTCTTCAATGTCTCCCAATGTATATATAAGGGGGCAGAAAAAAACAAACAAACATAGTATAATACAGTAAATATCAACAGTATTGTTGCAGTGTGGGTAATTGCACTCACAAACAGTGTAGATAAAAATGGCTCATCTATCTCTTGTAGAGATGTCTCCTCTCTTCTTAATATCACGCTCCCAGGCAATAAAACAAGATGAAGAGATGGTATATTAGATAGTGAAGGGTAGAAATTTAATAAAAAACAATAGCATCTTACATATATGGTTATAGATGTCAGATGTTTTTCTGTGCCAGCAAAGATCCAAATGGAGGACAAAGTCCAAAAGGCCAGTACAGCAAAAGGCAGATCCAGAGGGAGAACACAAGTTGATGATGTGTATCGAAAATGGCAGTATAGGTAGGCACGCTACGCGTTTCGCCGCTATTTGGGCTTCCTCTTGGCGTGTGCCTACCATACTGCTCTTAGGTCCTTTTAAATGCTGTGATCTTCGCGCGTGTGTGTACTTCCGGGTTCCTCCTATGGTGACGTCATCGCGACTCCGTCGCCTCATGTGGTTTAGTTATTCTCGCGAGACTTGCCTTGTTGAGATCTGTCTAACCTCGCAATTCTTACGAGGTTTAGCAGCTCAATAGAGATAGTACACCATGGGGGATGTGAGAACAAAGGACAATGTTTTAACAAATGGAGCCCAGCAGAACATCTGCATACAGTACAATTTAATAGCAGCGATGTCCAACATTCATATATGTTTGTATATATGTTTAAAAAGGGAACAAGTGTGTTCCAAAAATGGGGCAAATAGTAATAAAAAAAAAAATATATATATATAAAAATGTTTATATTTTAATAAAAAACATATGTATATTAAAAAGCGTTTTTTTATTATTTTTAAATTTTTAAAAAACAAACAAAAACAAACATATATGGTATTGTACTATTGCACATGATAAGTACATATATAAAAACGTATTAGGCTTATGAACCTACAAAAAAGTCCAGAGATATATAAAAATTATGTATAAAAAATATGTATAAAAAATATATATATATGTACTGGTATGTAAGAAGAATGAATGAAACTAATCATAAAAAATTAAATAAATCAAATTCTGCATTGTGGCCCCTAGGTTTCAGGGTGTCTACTTCGAATACCCATTTCATTTCACTTTTTCCCATTTCTTTTATATTATCTCCACCTCTCCAATATTTTTGCACTTTATCTATTGCCCAAAATTTCATACCTCTTGGGTCTTTGTTATGTTTCTCTAAAAAATGTTTAAAGAGAGAATGTTGCGTGAAACCCTTTTTGATGTTTCTGACATGCTCCCCTACTCGCTTTTTTAAAGTTCTTGATGTTTTTCCAATATATTGTAGGCCACATGGGCACTCTATAAGTTAAATTACGTTGGTGGAGGAGCATGTCAGAAACTGTTCAATGGAGAACTGTCTTCCATTAGCAAAGGAACTATATTTAGTGATGGGATATTTTTGGGTCGCAGACACCCTACATGGCTCACAATTTTTGCATCCATAAAAACCTGCCTTTTGTGTTAAAAAATTATGTACAGTTTTATTTTTTTGTTGGGATAAGAATCTAGGATATCTAGTCTGCCCAATTATCTAAATATTTTTATTAGTCCCAAGTTCCATATCTTATATCTAGGATAGCCTTGTATAAATCCCACGCATGCTTAAAATCCTTGACTCTGTTTACCTCTACCACTTCCGCTGGAAGGCTATTCCATAAATCCACTACCCTCTCAGTAAAGTAATACTTCCTGATATTACTTTTGAATCGTTGCCCCTCTAATTTAAGACTATGTGCTCTAGTTGTGATAGTGTTTCTTCTTTTAAATCCACTCCCCTCCTTTACTGTGTTGATTCCCTTTATGCATTTAAATGTTTCTATCAAATCACCCCTGTTACGTCTTTCCCTCAAGCCATACATATTAAGATGCTCTAACCTTTCCTGGTAAGTTTTAACCTTCAACCCATGAACCAATTTAGAAGCCCTTCTCAGAACTCTCTCCAAATTATCAATATCCTTCTGTAGATACGTACAATACTCCAAGTGAGGTCTTACCAGAGCTCTTTACAATGGCATGAGCATTTCCCTCTTTCTACTGCTAATACCTCTTCCTATGCAACCAAGCATTCTTCTAGCATTTCCTGCTGCTCTATTACATTGCCTCCCTGTCATGTCATGTCATGGTGATGTCAGGATAATGCCATGTTATGATGAAATCTTGATGTCATGATGATATCTTGATGTCATGTCATGATGATATCTTGATGATGTCCTGTCATGATGATGTCACGATGATGATGTCATGATGATGATGATTGCAACGAGAAGACTGGACAGCTAGATGTTGATTCTTGTTTTGTAAGGGATTTAATATCTCGTCAGCGCAAGTCTTTCCCTTGCCAACTCCCTAAATGTCAATCAAAGAATAGCAATCCCCAAAAATAGACATGGCCTCCACGATTGTTATAAGCAAGAACATTTTATTAAAGACAAGACAGCACATTTATACACTAAAACATCTTGATAACAGGGAAGATTGAACAATACACTTAAAGGGATTACGTTTAGGGCTAATACAATTAAACCTGGTGCCAGGCTGGGAGGTAAACCAATGAGGATAGATTAGGGAAAGGAGTGACCAATCAGGGCTGTGGGGGAGAGTTAGGTCCCTTTAATCCTTTTTACTTGAGGAACCTTCAAGCTCCTGGGCAATGAGATGAACGCCCACTGTTTCCCCCTTGATTTAGAGCAACCAATCTGATCACTGACGACAGTCTGGAGCGACCAATCAACAGAGCCTTGCATGAGCTGAGGGCTGGTGAAATTCCCAGGCGACCAGGCTTAACCTTTATTGTGTCTGGCCGCCTAGGGTGCTTCGCTGCCTGGGAACCATACCCATCCTGAAAGGGGCTGAATCACTGGTTGCAATTCTATTTCGCCTCACCTTTCGGTTCCTTATTTCGGAGGTTTAGACCATTGGGAATAAGAGCTACTCGGCCTTTTAACTCACCAGCCAATCCCCATTCTTACGACATTGAGCTGAGTCGCGACAGGTTTAACGTACCAATGAGTGGCTGAGTGACCTCTAGGTCTGGTCCTGGCTGCCACTGGGTCTTGTGGGTCTGGCAGCAGGGGGTGGGGGAAACACAAGTGAGCTGCCTCTTCGGGAAGTTATTAAAACCGGGGCAACACTCTGGGCATACATTCAAAGTTTTGCCAACTGGCTCCCGAAGTCACGGTGTTTCATGACAATGATGATGATGTCATTATGATGTCATGAATTGTGAGGATTAATAGTAGGAGGTCAATATGCAGGTATACAGAGAAATAATCAGGGTCAGTACTCGCTGGGGTGAACCAATGGTAAATGTTCTGTGGTTCGTAGTAACTGAATATAGCGGGAGCAGTTCGGTTCCTGTCCGACATCCACGGGACATACAGCATACACCGGCAATGGTAGTTGTAATCCACAGGGATAAAAAGATAAGGGAAATCCAGAAGACAGTCCAAGATCAGGGGCACAGGCAGACGAGAAGAATCCAAAAAGTAATCCAAGGTCAGGGGCACAGGCAGGCAAGGATAATCCAGAAACAGTCCAACAGTCCACAGGCAGGCAAGGATAATCAGAGAGCAATCCAGGGTCAGAGGCACAGGCAGGCAAGGATAATCCAGAAGCAATCCAAGGTCAGGGGTACAGGCAGGCAGGGTAAGCCAAAAACAGTCCAAGATCGTAATATAAGTGGGAAGTGAAAAACGCTAGGTAAGCGGACAAGAATCACCAAGCATAGTGCTCCTTTTAAATTTCGCGCCCCAGTAGGGGGGGGTGACGTCACGACGAGCGCGCCGGCTCGTAGCGTGACACTTGTGGAGGAAAGATGCGTGCGCACCCCTCCTGGGTGTCGCGAGCCGATGGAGCTCCGATACTCAGGTCCCCCGGTGCTCCTTGACACCCAGCGAGGGCTGGGTATTCCGGAGAGGAGCTGCGCGGTGGGACCTGATAGATCTGCCCTCCAAAGCGGGCCCCCCGTGAAGGACCGGGTCTAGAGGGGTGCAAGGAGTGAAAGGCACGAACAAGGACGTGCACGCTGATTTCCCAAGGCAGGTTCCCAAGAGCGTTCAGTAGAATCGAAACCTTTCCAATGCACCAGATATTGAAGTTGACCCCTGCGGACTCTGTAATCCAAGATCCTCTCAACTTCATATTCCTCCACACCATCAACAAGAATCGGGGCAGGAGGGAGGTTTTGTCTGCCAGGAAAGAGACCCGGTACCCACGGTTTGAGGAGCGAGGTATGAAACACATTATGAACTCGCATGGAAGAAGGCAATCGTAATTTCACAGCCAGGGGTGAGACTAGTTCCATAATAGAAAAAGGACCGACAAACCGGGGGCCCAATGTGGGTAGGACAAGACAATTTGAGATGCTTTGTGGATAACCACACCTTGTCACCATCTCGATAGGCTGGTGCAGGAGAACGATTGTATTTGTAATGCAACTGAGCGCGTCGTAAGGTATTACGAAGTAAGGAGTAAGTACGAACCAGGTTACGAACATGAACATCAGCAGAAGGAACGAGGCCCGAGGTGGGGGAACTAGGGAGCATGGACGGATGGAACCCATAACTGGCAAAAAATGGTGACATTTGTAGAGAGCAGTGGATATGATTATTATATGCAAAATCAGCCAATGGTAGGTAGGAAGCCCAATCGTCTTGCAGGTAAGTAGAGAAGCACCGCAGATATTGTTCCACTGTTTGGTTCGTCCGTTCTGTATGCCCATTGCTTTGCGGATGGAAGGCGGTGGAAAGAGAGCGATGAATGCAACCCTTTACAGAAGGCTTTCCAGTATTGTGATGTAAACTGCGATCCTCGGTCAGAGACAATCTTCTCAGGAAGTCCATGAAGTCTGAAGATCTCTCGGATGAATAGGCCTGCAGTCTCGGCAGCAGATGGAAGTTTAATCGCAGGGATAAAGTGAGCAGTCTTAGTAAAACGATCAACCACGACCATGAGAGTGGTGTAGTGTTGTGAAGGTGGTAGATCAGTGATAAAATCCAGGGAGACATCGGGCCAAGGTCTGGAGGGAACAGGTAGGGGTTGAAGCAAGCCGGCTGGACGAATATGAGTCTCTTTGGAATGTGCGCAGACCGCACAAGATCTGACAAATTCTGTTACATCTTTTATCAGCGAGGGCCACCAAAAGGTACGTAGGATAAGTTCCTTTGTCTGACGGATTCCCCCATGTCCGGCCTCAGGGGTATCATGAAACGAAGCGAGAATCGGGACAAACCACAGGCGGAACGAATATATCTTATTGTTGTAGTAGTATAACCCCTGTTTCAGTTGTAATATATTCGGTTGTAGTATAGTATGGGTATCTGCCGGTGTTGAATTATCTCGTTCATACATTCTGGAGAGGGCGTCTGCCTTGCCGTTGCGTGAGCCAGGTCGAAAAGTTATGTGCAACTGAAAACGAACAAAAAATAAGGCCAACCTAGCTTGGCGGGGTTGCAGATGTTTAGCCGTTTTTAGATATTCTAAATTCTTATGGCCTGTATACACTGTAACCGGGTATTTTGCTCCTTCAAGCAAATGGCGCCATTCTTCCAGTGTGAGTTTAATGGCTAGTAATTCCCGTTCACCAACATCATAGTTACGTTCTGCATTAGACAATGTTTTAGAGAAAAAGGCTACTGGGTGTAGCTGGTTGTCCTGTTCATGACGTTGAGACAGGACTGCTCCTACGGCGGAGTCCGAAGCTTCTACCTCCAAGGTGTAAGCAGAGGAAGGGTTAGGAAGAGCCAGGATAGGAGCTGTGGTAAACTTTTGTTTTAGAGTATCGAAAGCATCTTGTGCAGTGGAATCGAGTATGTTTGGAGGATAGGATCGTAATAGGTTGGATGATCTTGGAGAAATTCCTGATGCATTTTCTGTAGAAATTCGCAAAACCCACAAACCTTTGAATAGCTTTCTTATCTGTGGGAGTGGGCCATTGGAGAATGGCATCCACTTTTTTAGGATCCATTTGTACGTTGTTGGGGGATAAAATGAAGCCTAGAAATTCTACTGTCGAAGTCTCAAAAACACATTTTTCCAATTTAGCATACAGTTTGTGTTGACTGAGACGTGACAAAATGATTTGAACATTTTGTCGATGTTGATGTATAGAAGAAGAATAGATAAGAATGTCGTCTAGATAGATCACTACAAACTGGTCCAGGATGTCACGGAATATGTCATTAACGAAATGTTGAAAAGTAGCGGGTGCATTGCAAAGGCCGAATGGCATAACTTGGTACTCTAAATGGCCATAGCGAGATCGAAAGGTGGTTTTCCATTCATCCCCTTTGCGGATTCTTACAAGATTGTATGCTCCTCGAAGGTCTATTTTAGTGAAGATTTGTGCTGTACGTAATCGGTCCATTAATTCTGTAATCAGAGGAAGGGGGTATCTGTTCTTTTTAGTTATTTTATTGAGCTCCCGGTAATCTATGCAAGGTCTCAATCCCCCCTCTTTCTTCTTGACGAAGAATATGCCTACCCCTGCTGGAGAAGAAGAGGGTCTAATGAAACCTTTAACTAGATTCTCATCGATATATCCCTTGAGAGATGAGAATTCGGGTTCTGCTAAAGGGTATATCCTTCCGAAGGGAATGGGTTCACCAGGGAAAAGTTCAATTGGACAGTCGTAGTCCTGAGGAGGCAGCAAAACATCTGCTTTTTTCTTTTCAAAGACATCATAAAATTGCTGATAGCTCGTTGGGAGTCCGGGATGTACTGGAGAATCTTGGGCAAGGCAAAGTGTAGGTTTAGCGAGGCATCTGGAGGTGCAATAAGTAGAGGAAAAAATGAAGGTTCCCGTCTCCCAATTAATAACAGGGTTATGTGCTCGCAGCCAAGGGAGTCCCAGGATGACTGAAAAAAGAGGTGTAGGTACCACGTCAAATTGGACCAATTCCTGATGATTTTTCCCGATAACGGTGACAATAGGAATGGTTTCTTGAGTAATAGGTCCTGTCCTTAACGGACTACCATCCACTAGGTGGATTTGCAACTGTTGAGCTTTTTGTTGAAGAGGGATGGACAGGGTCTGGGCTAAATCACCATCAATAAAGCACCCACTGGCCCCAGAGTCAATCATTGCTGCTACCGTTATAGGTTCTTTAGTCCACTGTAGGGAGAGAGAAATGGGGTGTACGGGCAGGCGGAAGAAAACGGTCTATTTGTATGGACTTACCCTGGGGCAAGCAACATCTGGCTCGGCAGTCTCTGTACATGTAGCCTGCTTTACCACAATATACGCACAATTTCTGAGCTCTGCGCCGGGCCTTCTCTTCAGGAGACAGAGGTCCTCTCATTAATCCAATTTGCATTGGTTCCTCGGTACTAGGAGGAGGCTGGAGGACGTCAGTGGGGTAGCAATGTGGATTCCCTTAGGCAGCTGTGGAAGA
This sequence comes from Pelodytes ibericus, assembly GCA_036172795.1. Taxonomy (NCBI): domain Eukaryota; kingdom Metazoa; phylum Chordata; class Amphibia; order Anura; family Pelodytidae; genus Pelodytes; species Pelodytes ibericus. The sequence continues at coordinate 114,260,393 of CM069859.1, forward strand.
ATACCTAAGGGGCAATATATTACATGGCATATTGGGGGCAATATCCTGGCATATTACATGGCATATTGGGGGCAATATCATATTACATGGCATATTGGGGGAAATATCCTGGCATATTGGGGGCAATATCCTGGCATATTACATGGCATATTGGGGGCAAAATCCTGGCATATTGGGGGCAATATCCTGGCATATTAAATGGCATATTGGGGGCAAAATCCTGGCATATTAAAATGGCATATTGGGGGCAAAATCCTGGCATATTAAATGACATATAGGGGGCAAAATCCTGGAATATTAAATGGCATATTCGGGGCAATATTTACCAGTAGCTGCCTCATTTCCCACCCTAGGCTTATACTCGAGTCAATATTTTTTCCCAGTTCTTTGTGGTAAAATTAGGTTCCTCGGCTTATATTCGGGTCGGCTTATACTCAAGTATATGCGGTAGATATTAGAGTCAGACACATAAGTCCGAGGTCTTAGGTTGAACAGGATCTGACAGGAGGTAACAAATGTCCGGTATTTGGATCTAGCCCCGAAAAATTTTCAGGTAGTACTAATGGGAAGAGACTGCGGCTGTGGCGGCTGGTTCAGGCAGACCGGGATGACTGGCTTGAAGTAGCTGCATTTGTTGTTGCAGTTGATTCTGACCTGCTTAAAGATCTTGCACAGTCTGGTTTAGGGTGGTCAATTGTTGGGTGAGGGCTGAAATGGCATCTGTCAAACCCGCGGCCTCCATATTGGCTTGGTGATTATGTGAGTATTAATAGCAGGAGGTCAGTATGCAGGTATACAGAGAAATAATCAGGGTCAGTACTCACTGGGGTGAACCGATGGTAAATGTTCTGTGGTTCGTAGTAACTGAATATAGCGGGAGCAGTTCGGTTCCCGTCAGACATCCACGGGACATACAGCATACACCGGCAATGGTAGTTGTAATCCACAGGGATAAAAAGATAAGGGAAATCCAGAAGACAGTCCAAGATCAGGGGCACAGGCAGACGAGAAGAATCCAAAAAGTAATCCAAGGTCAGTGGCACAGGCAGGCAAGGATAATCCAGAAACAGTCCAAGGTCAGAGGCACAGGCAGTGCTGTATTTACCGCGAGGCATCCTAGGCGGATGCCTAGGGCGGCAAATTTTGGGGGGCGGCAGCGCCCCCCAGCACTGAAAAAAACAAAACAAAAAAAAAAACGCGGCCCTTTAAAAAAAAAAAAAAAAAAAAAAGACCGCGCTTGCAGGCAGAGACGGAGGTGAGAGGGGATCGGAAGATCCCCCCTCACCATCGCTCTGCCTGCCAGGCTGCACGGGGAGCCTAACAGGCAGCACAGAGAAACCTCCGTGCTGCCTGTTCGGCTCCCCGTGCAGTGTGCCGACACGGAAGTGCCGACAGTCACGTGACGGGCGCGCTGACGTCATACGCGCGCCTGGTCACGTGACCTGTCGGCACAATCGCCGGGAAGCCGAACAGGCAGCATGGAGGGACCATGCTGCCTGTCACTAGCCACCAAGGAAAGGTAAGTGCTGATGGGAGACTGTGTGTGTGTGTGTGTGTGTGTGTGACTGAGTGTGATGGGAGTCAGAGTGTGTGTGATGGGAGACAGTGTGTGTGACTGAGTGTGATGGGAGTCAGAGTGTGTGTGATGGGAGACAGTGTGTGTGACTGAGTGTGATGGGAGTCAGAGTGTGTGTGATGGGAGACAGTGTGCGTGACTGAGTGTGATGGGAGTCGGAGTGTGTGACTGAGTGTGATGGGAGTAGGAGTGTGTGACTGAGTGTGATGGGAGTGTGTGTGTGATGGGAGTATGAGCTTGATGTGAGTCTGAATGATGGGGCATGTCTTAGGTGTGTAACGTGGGTGTGCAGCTTGGGTAGGGGGGTGCCCGGATTTTGTCTGCCTAGGGCAGCACAAAATCAAGATACACCACTGGGCACAGGCAGGCAAGGATAATCAGAGAGCAATCCAGGGTCAGAGGCACAGGCAGGCAAGGATAATCTAGAAGAAATCCAAGGTATGGGGTACAGGCAGGCAGGGTAAGCCAAAAACAGTCCATGATCGTAATATTAGTGGGAAGTGAAAAACGCTAGGTAAACGGAGAAGAATCACCAAACATAGTGCTAAGCTTGGTGATTCCTTTTAAACTTCGTGCCCTGGTAGGGGGCGTGACATCACGACGAGCGCACCGGCTCGTTGTGTGACGCTTGTGGAGGAAAGATGCGTGCGCACTCCTCCTGGGTGTCGCGCGCCGATGGAGCTCCGATCCTCAGGTCCCCCGGTACTCCGTGACACCTAGCGAGGGCGGGGTATTCCGTAGAGGAGCTGCGCGGTGGGACCTGACATGAATATATATCATTATGATGTCATGTCATGATGCTGTCATGTCTTGATGATGTCATGTCATTATGATATCATGATGTCATGCTGATTGAGTCATAATGTCATGATGATGGTAGGACCATTATAAATAAAGTTGAGGTGTAAGCAGCACACAGTGAAATTTGAGTGCTCGAGCCAGAGTCTCCACCGATCTTCCACAAAATGAAAATGAAGAAACACAGGTGGCTCAGCACAAATCAGACTAATGGAAGTTTATTCTGATCTGGTGCCAACATTTTGACCCACTGGGTCTTTATCAAGCCATAGCATCAACTCAATAAAGTGCAAATTTATATTATTCAAGAGTCAAATGGGCGTGTATCAAAGTGAAATCACAAAATTTAAAGTGACAGTGTGCTTCATACAAAGTGACAATGTTTAGCCCTGTAACATGTATAAAACATATAAACAAACATCTGAATCATATTAAATAACAATATTAAGGGGATGATAATCCCAGGAAGTCTTTCACAAGTGCAGATACTGAGTGGTATATTAAAAACAACAAACAAAAAAATCATACTTAGAAAAAAATTACATATAGGAACAGCTTTCGTCCTAGATGGTAACTCCCCAGATTTTCATCCGATCAGCAATACAAAAAAATTAGATTATCAGATAATTAGCAGTGCAAATTAATTTTGCTCATTTTATATAAGAAACATTCTTAAAATTAGGTAACAGAAAAATAATTACAAAAATGGTGTTAGATCTATTTCTTTATCAAGCCCCTTAGGTGACATGGTATCTAATTCAGAAATCCACCATGCCTTTGTTTGAGGAGTTTTTCTCCGTTTCCACCTCTGTTAGTTTTGGGAATCTGTTCTATGACAGGAAACTTCAAATCTGTAATTTTATGTTTATGTTCCTCAAAGTTTTTTTTTTTTTTTTTTAAATTATTCTTTATTACATTTTCACAAAAAAGAGAAGTATAAAGACATACATATATCAACATATACAAGATTATAAATACACTACAAAATCCAACATCCTTGAGATTGGCATCAAACATGTAAGTAAAGGCATCAATAATCCAGCTTTGCAGCCCTTTTAACCAGTTGTCGCTAATGAATAAGCCTGCAATTGTTATCTTCCTCAAATAATATATATATACCCTTCTGCCCATAATTCAGCAGAAATATGCCCACCGTCAGCTTATTTTAATATTAAAATTCTTCTGCATAATTCAAGGGGGGGGGGAGGAACCGAACTTCTACCATCAAATAGTCCTGCCAATATATGAATCAACAAACGTCCATGGTTCCCCAGTCACTGCCTTATCTCCTCCAAGAGGAAGCCTCAGGAAGGCGAAACGCGTAGCGTGATTCATTGTACTGCGGACCTTTTATCACATTTTATTGTTTTTTATCCTATTTTCTGGAATATTGCTCTCACTTGGATTTTTCTATTGGCGTGGGACCTGCTTTGAGAACCACCGTCTGGGATCATCTCTTGTGCTGCATATCTCCTTCTCTAGATGTAAGCTACCTCATTGCTTTATTAAAATCTTGTAATTTATTACATACTCACGGTTCTTTTCATCTATTTCCATACAACATATCCACTGGATGAGGAATAAGAGGACCACACAAGAAACTACAGATAAGATTCCTTTCTTCTTCTGTTTGTGAGTGCATTATTCTCCTGCACAAGATTACTCTATGTCCAGACTGTATTATACTATGGTCTTTGTGTTTTTTTGTCTTTTTTAAGATATTGACTGTACACCGTTATATAAGGGCTACCTACTATCAGGCAATTATCAGATTTCCTTTATTATACTGGTGTTTGTCACATAGCGCACCTACCACTTTGTTTTATATTTATCTCCTCCAAGGTTTATCGTTCTCTACTTACTCCTCCTGAATCAGGGACCACGCTTGCCATATTCTTCTATATTTAGGTAGGGTCTTAGAGATAGATCTATGGTAATACATTTCGGACGATGCCTGGAAATCAATCTGAGATTGATCATAATCATCTCATCATGATATCATCATCATCATCATCATCATCATGATATCACCATCATCATCTCATCATGATATAATCATCATCATCATCATCTCATCATTCTCTCATCATGATATCATCATCATCTCATCATGATATCATCATCATCTCATCATGATATCATCATCATCTCATCATGATATCATCATCATCACCATCTCATCATGATATCATCATCATCATTAACATCTCATCATGATATCATCATCATGATATTATCATCATCGTCATCATCATCTCATCATGATATCATCATCTCATGATATCATCATCATCTCATCATGATATCATCATCATCATGAGATCATCATCATCATCATGATATCATCATCACCATCTCATCATGATATCATCATCATGATATCATCATCATCATCATCATCATCATCATCATCATCATCATCATCTCATCATCTCATCATGATATCATCATCATCATTACCATCTCATCATGATATCATCATCATCACCATCTCATCATGATATCATCATCATCATCTCATCATGATATCATCATCATCTCATCATGATATCATCATCATCACCATCTCATCATGCTATCATTATCATCATCTCATCATTATATCATCATCATCTCATCATGATATCATCATCATCTCATCATGTACAATAATATAACAGTGTAACCAGCGCTGATATCTTAGCTCTTAGCAGAACTTAGGTAGTGTGTCCCTAAACCACACAGCAACAAAGTGAGAACATAAAAAACATAAAAATGCGCTTGAGAGCAAACTGTGATTAAGCACCTTAGTGAGAAAAATATATAGTGGCTCTCAAATGAGAGATAGTGGATCTATTTTCCAAAAATCAGGGAGATGGTGTCAGTCCCCCTTAATGGGATACACTTACAAACTCTTTGAAAAGAGACAGCACTTCAGGTATGTCCGGTAGAAATCTGGCTTCAGAGTAGTAATTCTCATGAAAACACAGCAGAGGACATCAATTAATAATAGAACAGGTAGATTTTAATAAAAAAATAGTAGCTGCTTACATGAGGATTCTGGAAGTCACATGAAGTGGGCGCCACACAGAATGACAGGAATCCTTTACAGCAAGTAGTATAAAATATTACAAAATATTACTTTAAATATAGAAAAATAATAAAAGTACAATGGTAAGAATAGCAGGTTGAGTCCAGAACGCTACGCGTTTCGCTCTACATGAGCTTCGACCAGGCGTCTGGACTCCCTGCTTCAGAATGGCACTTTTATCCTCCGTTGGTATTGCCGGGTCCTGGCGTTGCTTCCGCATTCGTCATCATCTCGCGCGATTTCTGTTTGGAGACTCTCTGTCTTCACATCTCGCGAGATTTGGACTTAGGTTATTTTCTTCCAAAAACGGGACATAAGCTAAATAGCTCAGTTTTACGTATGCCATAGAAAGAAAGGGAGAATAAAAGACATAGCGCTTTACCTAAAAAACAGGCTGGTATATATCAGCATATAGAAATGTGCATTTCAGAAACGGACTTATATACAAAAAGGTGGCTAACTGTAAATAATAGCTGCACACGAAGAAAAGACAGGTATATATATACTAGAACAATATAAAATATTTAAGATATTAAAAACGTTTATAAAATGCACACATCTAGTAAACATAGCATTAACACATAAATACAATAATAGGAGCCCTACTACATAAAATTATATAGGTCGAAATCGGCATTTAAACCCTGCGGCTTCAGGGTTGCCAAATTAAAAACCCATTTCATTTCCCTCCTTCCAATATTTAAAATGTTGTCACCTCCTCTCCAATGCTTTTGAACTTTTTCTATTGCACAAAATTTGAGACCCTTCGGATTTTTTTGATGAAAATCCATAAAGTGCTTTGAAAGGCTATGAGTGGTTAACCCATTCCTTATATTCCTTACATGCTCCTCAATTCTTTTTTTGAGTGTCCTAGTGGTCCGTCCCACATATTGCAGACCACAAGGGCACTCTATTAAATAAATCACATTGGTTGAGGAACATGTGACAAAATTTCTTATTTCAAATTGTAAACCGTTGTGAGAGGAGCGGAAATTTGTGGTAGGATATTTGGGATGGGTAATAGATTTACAGCCTATGCAATTGAGACATCCATAGAAACCATTTTTTCTGGTGAGAAAGTGACTAGGTGCTGGGGCAGAGGTTTTTATTTGACTCGTATAATTAGTAGTTAATTTTTGTTTAAAATTTGGTGCCCCTCTAAATACTACTGAAGGGTCATCTGGTATAATATTCTTTAATATATCATCAGTTTGTAGTATTTTCCAATGTTTTTTTATAATTTTTTTAATTTGTCTTGATTTATTGTTGAAATTAAAAACAATAGGGATTTTATTTTTAAAATCTTCCTTTGGTGTTTTATTCTTATAAGTTAAAAGTTGGTCTCTGTTGCTTATAGCTACCTCTGATATGACTTGATCCACATTTTTAGTGTCATATCCTTTTTCTAAAAAATTTTCCTTTAAGACTTTTGTTTGTTCTGTATATATAGATAGATCTGTACAGTTGCGGCGTATCCTAGTGAACTGGCTTTTTGGTATGCCACTTAGCCAAGGGGGGTAGTGGCAACTAGATTTGTCTATGAAACTGTTGCTGTCGACCTTTTTGAAATGGTTTTTGGTTTTGATTTGACCATTATCTATATAAATTTCTAAGTCCAAAAAGACAATTTTTTCTTTACTATAAACAGTATTTAAAATTATGTTGTTATTATTGGTGTTTAAATATTCTAAAAATGAGTTAAGATCTTCCTCGCTTCCCTTCCATATAAAAATTAGATCGTCTATATATCTATAGTAGAGGACGAGGTTCTCCGACCAGCCATGTCCACTCCAAACATGTTCACTCTCCCATTGGGACATAAAAAGATTTGCATAACTGGGGGCGAACCTCGTCCCCATGGCTGTCCCTGTTTTTTGTAGATAAAATTTGTCTAAAAACCAAAAGAAATTATGATTGAGAATGATTTTAATACCGTCTACCACATATTCTATCTGATCCTCTCTTAAAATATTTTTCTCTGTTAGGATATTCTTTATTGCTTCACAGCCTTGTTGGTGGTCTATCACTGTGTATAAGGATGACACATCACTTGAAACTAGGAGATAATTGTCTTCCCATTTACACTTATTAAGGTTATTCAGAATACTGATGGTGTCTTTTAAGTATGACCTGGTTTCTTTAACGTATGGCTGTAATATGTGGTCCAAATATTCCGACAAGTTGGAGAATATAGAATCTATTCCAGACACTATCGGTCTGCCTGGTGGTTGGGTTAGATTTTTATGTATTTTAGGTAGAAAGTATATAACCGGTATTTTTGGATTTGTTACATTAATGTATTCATATTCGTTTTTTGAGAGAGAATTATTTTCTTTGCCCTTATCTAGATACTTTGTCAGGATTTTTTTGAAATCGTTAGTGGGATCCTTTTTTAGTTCAAGGTAAGTATCGCTTTGTTCTAATTGTCTTAGGGCTTCCTGTATATAATTATCTCTGGACTGGATAACCATACCACCGCCTTTATCGGCCGGTTTAATGACTAGTTCCTCATCTTCTTGGAGTGTTTTAAGGATATTCATTTCTTTCTTTGTCATATTTTTAGCATCTGTTTTTTTAGCTGTGTATTTTTTGCACCTTTACTATCATGTCTCTATTTGAATACAGAGACAATTACACGATCAATGTTGATGATATTTTTGGAGATGAAAAAATCCCATTAGATATGTCGGAAACCACAGTAGATATTTCCAACCTTATGCTAAATTTGGAAAAAATGCTTATTAAGGAATTGAAAATAAAATGGGAAACTGTTACACTCCAAAAATACATACGTGAAAAAATTACCCCTAGAGGTCTAAGATTGTTTAAGCACCCCACTTTTGACACTGAAGATGAGAATTTTATGTCAGAATGGAATAATGCTTTAGAAATGTGCACATTTTCACTGATGGAAATCATTATTAAACAAAGAAATAAAACACTAAATTATTTAGATTTAGAGATTGAAAAAACTCACAAAGAAGTACAAACACATGCACAAAGCACTCAATATCAGGATCTTTCTGAGAATATAGTTAAAAAAATAGAAAAAATTGAACAGGAGATAAGGAATACCAAAATCAAAAAATACCACAGAGATCAAGAAGATTACAAATTGCAAACATTTAGAAACCCTTCAAATTATCGAAATAGGAAACAGGAGACGTATAATGTAAATAGAGAAAGTATAAACTATACAGGGTGCTCTGAATATATTCAGAATTCAGATAAAACCCCTGTTGTGAGAAAGAAAGAGATACCTAGAACTCCAGTACAGACCAGACTTACCAGATTAAGTCTTAACCCACATTCCCCTACCAAAAAAAGAAATACTACACAGCATAACACCCACCAAACTTTTGAAAGTAAAAATAGATTTCAAATATTATCTGAATCTGGAGAGACATCGCCTTTTTTAGATTCAGACCGCCGGTTACTCCGCCCTCTGCCGAAAGAACAGAGAGAAAGATACCAGAAAAAACCTCGAGAACCTCGAGAGCGTTATTACCAAAAAAATTTCTGGGAAAGACCACCAGGAGCTTGCAGAGAAAGACCAAATTTAGAGGAAAAAGAGGGGGCAAGAAATTACATGGGAAAACGAAGGCTCAGATATTGAATACAAATAATAATAATAATAACACACCTAAGGGTGTTTTCAATTTGTCCCACAAAATCCTTTCACAGGAACAATTAATAGTACTAAGTAAAGGCCTCAAATTTGCCCCTACAAATAAATTTAACCTCTTTTCGGCCTACATTGATGTCAATAAATTCGTGAGACATACCACCATCAAAAGATTTTATGCTCTCAAACCAACCTCAATAATTACTCCAACCATAGACCTGAATAACATTATACCCACTAAATTAAAAAAGAAATCTAAATTCTACCCAACAGCTTATAAATCCGGAGCACTGGAAGTGTTTGAGAAAGCAGTAATGGGAGACCTCTGCAAATTAAAACCATCAAAATATGATGCTAAAAATATGACAAAGAAAGAAATGAATATCCTTAAAACACTCCAAGAAGATGAGGAACTAGTCATTAAACCGGCCGATAAAGGCGGTGGTATGGTTATCCAGTCCAGAGATAATTATATACAGGAAGCCCTAAGACAATTAGAACAAAGCGATACTTACCTTGAACTAAAAAAGGATCCCACTAACGATTTCAAAAAAATCCTGACAAAGTATCTAGATAAGGGCAAAGAAAATAATTCTCTCTCAAAAAACGAATATGAATACATTAATGTAACAAATCCAAAAATACCGGTTATATACTTTCTACCTAAAATACATAAAAATCTAACCCAACCACCAGGCAGACCGATAGTGTCTGGAATAGATTCTATATTCTCCAACTTGTCGGAATATTTGGACCACATATTACAGCCATACGTTAAAGAAACCAGGTCATACTTAAAAGACACCATCAGTATTCTGAATAACCTTAATAAGTGTAAATGGGAAGACAATTATCTCCTAGTTTCAAGTGATGTGTCATCCTTATACACAGTGATAGACCACCAACAAGGCTGTGAAGCAATAAAGAATATCCTAACAGAGAAAAATATTTTAAGAGAGGATCAGATAGAATATGTGGTAGACGGTATTAAAATCATTCTCAATCATAATTTCTTTTGGTTTTTAGACAAATTTTATCTACAAAAAACAGGGACAGCCATGGGGACGAGGTTCGCCCCCAGTTATGCAAATCTTTTTATGTCCCAATGGGAGAGTGAACATGTTTGGAGTGGACATGGCTGGTCGGAGAACCTCGTCCTCTACTATAGATATATAGACGATCTAATTTTTATATGGAAGGGAAGCGAGGAAGATCTTAACTCATTTTTAGAATATTTAAACACCAATAATAACAACATAATTTTAAATACTGTTTATAGTAAAGAAAAAATTGTCTTTTTGGACTTAGAAATTTATATAGATAATGGTCAAATCAAAACCAAAAACCATTTCAAAAAGGTCGACAGCAACAGTTTCATAGACAAATCTAGTTGCCACTACCCCCCTTGGCTAAGTGGCATACCAAAAAGCCAGTTCACTAGGATACGCCGCAACTGTACAGATCTATCTATATATACAGAACAAACAAAAGTCTTAAAGGAAAAATTTTTAGAAAAAGGATATGACACTAAAAAAGTGGATCAAGTCATATCAGAGGTAGCTATAAGCAACAGAGACCAACTTTTAACTTATAAGAATAAAACACCAAAGGAAGATTTTAAAAATAAAATCCCTATTGTTTTTAATTTCAACAATAAATCAAGACAAATTAAAAAAATTATAAAAAAACATTGGAAAATACTACAAACTGATGATATATTAAAGAATATTATACCAGATGACCCTTCAGTAGTATTTAGAGGGGCACCAAATTTTAAACAAAAATTAACTACTAATTATACGAGTCAAATAAAAACCTCTGCCCCAGCACCTAGTCACTTTCTCACCAGAAAAAATGGTTTCTATGGATGTCTCAATTGCATAGGCTGTAAATCTATTACCCATCCCAAATATCCTACCACAAATTTCCGCTCCTCTCACAACGGTTTACAATTTGAAATAAGAAATTTTGTCACATGTTCCTCAACCAATGTGATTTATTTAATAGAGTGCCCTTGTGGTCTGCAATATGTGGGACGGACCACTAGGACACTCAAAAAAAGAATTGAGGAGCATGTAAGGAATATAAGGAATGGGTTAACCACTCATAGCCTTTCAAAGCACTTTATGGATTTTCATCAAAAAAATCCGAAGGGTCTCAAATTTTGTGCAATAGAAAAAGTTCAAAAGCATTGGAGAGGAGGTGACAACATTTTAAATATTGGAAGGAGGGAAATGAAATGGGTTTTTAATTTGGCAACCCTGAAGCCGCAGGGTTTAAATGCCGATTTCGACCTATATAATTTTATGTAGTAGGGCTCCTATTATTGTATTTATGTGTTAATGCTATGTTTACTAGATGTGTGCATTTTATAAACGTTTTTAATATCTTAAATATTTTATATTGTTCTAGTATATATATACCTGTCTTTTCTTCGTGTGCAGCTATTATTTACAGTTAGCCACCTTTTTGTATATAAGTCCGTTTCTGAAATGCACATTTCTATATGCTGATATATACCAGCCTGTTTTTTAGGTAAAGCGCTATGTCTTTTATTCTCCCTTTCTTTCTATGGCATACGTAAAACTGAGCTATTTAGCTTATGTCCCGTTTTTGGAAGAAAATAACCTAAGTCCAAATCTCGCGAGATGTGAAGACAGAGAGTCTCCAAACAGAAATCGCGCGAGATGATGACGAATGCGGAAGCAACGCCAGGACCCGGCAATACCAACGGAGGATAAAAGTGCCATTCTGAAGCAGGGAGTCCAGACGCCTGGTCGAAGCTCATGTAGAGCGAAACGCGTAGCGTTCTGGACTCAACCTGCTATTCTTACCATTGTACTTTTATTATTTTTCTATATTTAAAGTAATATTTTGTAATATTTTATACTACTTGCTGTAAAGGATTCCTGTCATTCTGTGTGGCGCCCACTTCATGTGACTTCCAGAATCCTCATGTAAGCAGCTACTATTTTTTTATTAAAATCTACCTGTTCTATTATTAATTGATGTCCTCTGCTGTGTTTTCATGAGAATTACTACTCTGAAGCCAGATTTCTACCGGACATACCTGAAGTGCTGTCTCTTTTCAAAGAGTTTGTAAGTGTATCCCCTTAAGGGGGACTGACACCATCTCCCTGATTTTTGGAAAATAGATCCACTATCTCTCATTTGAGAGCCACTATATATTTTTCTCACTAAGGTGCTTAATCACAGTTTGCTCTCAAGCGCATTTTTATGTTTTTTATCATCTCATCATGATATCATCATCATCACCATCTCATCATGCTATCATTATCATCATCTCATCATGATATCATCATCATCTCATCATGATATCATCATCATCACCATCTCATCATGCTATCATTATCATCATCTCATCATGATATCATCATCATCTCATCATGATATCATCATCATCTCATCATGATATCATCATCATCACCATCTCATCATGCTATCATTATCATCATCTCATCATGATATCATCATCATCTCATCATGATATCATCATCATCACCATCTCATCATGCTATCATTATCATCATCTCATCATGATATCATCATCATCTCATCATGATATCATCATCATCACCATCTCATCATGCTATCATTATCATCATCTCATCATGATATCATCATCATCTCATCATGATATCATCATAATCATCATCAACTCATCATGATATCATCATCATGATATTATCATCATCATTATTATCTCATCATGATATCATCATCGTCTCATCATGATATCATCATCATCATCTCATCATGATATAATCATCATCATCATGTCATCATTATCTCATCATGAAATCATCATTATCTCATCATGATATCATCATCATAATCTCATCAAGATATCATCATCATCATGATATCATCATCATCATCATCACCATCTCATCATTATATCATCATCTCATCATGATATCATCATCATCTCATCAAGATATCATCATCATCTCATCATGATATCATCATCATCATCACCATCTCATCATTATATCATCATCATCATTACCATCTCATCATGATATCATCATCATCATCTCATCATGATATCATCATCATCTCATCATGATATCATCATCATCCTCTCATCATGATATCATCATCTCATCATGATATCATCATCATCACCATCTCATCATGCTTTCATCATCATCATCATCTCATGATATCATCATCTCATCATGATATCATTATCATCATCTCATAATGATATCATCATCATCATCATTACCATCTCATCATGATATCATCATCATCATAATCTCATCATGATATCATCATCATCATCTCATCATGATATCATCATCATGATATCATCATCATCATCATCTCATCATGATATCATTATCATCTCATCATGATATCATCATGATATCATCATCATCACCACCTCATCACCATCTCATCATGATATCATCATCACCATCTCATCATCATCATCATCATCATCACCACCTCATCATGATATCATCATGATATCATCATCATCATCATCATCACCATCTCATCATGATATCATCATCACCATCTCATCATGATATCATCATCAACATCTCATCATGATATCATCATCATGATATCATCATCTCATCATGATATCATCATCATCTCATCATGATATCATCATCATGATATTATCATGATATCATCATCATGATATTATCATGATAGCATCATCATGATATTATCATTATCATCTCATCATGATATCATCATCATCATCATCACCACCTCATCATGATATCATCATGATATCATCATCATCATCATCACCATCTCATCATGATATCATCATCACCATCTCATCATGATATCATTATCATCTCATCATGATATCATCATCATCACCATCTCATCATGCTATCATTATCATCATCTCATCATGCTATCATTATCATCATGTCATCATGATATCATCATCATCACCATCTCATCATGATATCATCATCACCATCTCATCATCATCTCATCATGATATCATTATCATCTCATCATGATATCATCATGATATCATCATCATCATCATCATCATCATCATCATCACCACCTCATCATGATATCATCATGATATCATCATCATCATCATCACCATCTCATCATGATATCATCATCACCATCACATCATGATATCATCATCAACATCTCATCATGATATCATCATCATCTCATCATGATATCATCATCATGATATTATCATGAAATCATCATCATGATATTATCATGATAGCATCATCATGATATTATCATGATAGCATCATCATGATATTATCATGATATCATCATCATGATATTATCATCATCATCATCATCTCATCATGATATCATCATCATCTCATCATGATATCATCATCATCATCATCTCATCATGATATCATCATCATTACCATCTCATCATGATATCATCATCATCATCTCATCATGATATCATCATCATCATCTCATCATGATATCATCATCATCTCATCATGATATCATCATCATCACCATCTCATCATGCTATCATCATCATCATCTCCTCATGATATCATCATCTCACCATGATATCATCATCATCATCATCATCATTACCATCTCATCATGATATCATCATCATCATCTCATCATGATATCATCATCATCATCTCATCATGATATCATCATCTCATCATGATATCATCATCATCACCATCTCATCATGCTATCATCATCATCATCTCCTCATGATATCATCATCATGATATCATCATCATCATCTCATCATGATATCATCATCTCATCATGATATCATCATCATGATAATATCATGATAGCATCATCATGATAATATCATGATAGCATCATCATGATATTATCATGATATCATCATCATGATATTATCATCATCATCACCATCTCATCATGCTATCATCATCATCTCATCATGATATCATCATCATCATCATCATCTCATCATGATATCATCATCATCATCATCATTACCATCTCATCATGATATCATCATCATCATCTCATCATGATATCATCATCATCATCTCATCATGATATCATCATCATCTCATCATGATATCATCATCATCATCATCTCATCATGATATCATCATCATCTCATCATGATATCATCATGATATCATCATCATCATCATCATCACCACCTCATCATGATATCATCATGATATCATCATCATCATCATCATCACCATCTCATCATGATATCATCATCACCATCTCATCATGATATCATCATCATGATATCATCATCTCATCATGATATCATCATCATCTCATCATGATATCATCATCATGATATTATCATGATAGCATCATCATGATATTATCATGATAGCATCATCATGATATTATCATTATCATCTCATCATGATATCATCATCATCATCATCACCACCTCATCATGATATCATCATGATATCATCATCATCATCATCACCATCTCATCATGATATCATCACCATCTCATCATCATCTCATCATGATATCATCATGATATCATCATGATATCATCATCATCATCATCATCATCATCATCATCATCATCACCACCTCATCATGATATCATCATGATATCATCATCATCATCATCATCATCATCACCATCTCATCATGATATCATCATCACCATCTCATCATGATATCATCATCAACATCTCATCATGATATCATCATCATGATATCATCATCTCATCATGATATCATCATCATCTCATCATGATATCATCATCATGATATTATCATGATAGCATCATCATGATATTATCATGATATCATCATCATGATATTATCATCATCATCATCATCTCATCATGATATCATCATCATCTCATCATGATATCATCATCATCATCTCATCATGATATCATCATCATCATCATCATTACCATCTCATCATGATATCATCATCATCATCATCTCATCATGATATCATCATCATCATCATCATCTCATCATGATATCATCATCATCTCATCATGATATCATCATCATCACCATCTCATCATGCTATCATCATCATCATCTCCTCATGATATCATCATCTCACCATGATATCATCATGATATCATCATCATCATCTCATCATGATATCATCATCATCATCATCATTACCATCTCATCATGATATCATCATCACCATCTCATCATGATATCATCATCACCATCTCATCATGATATCATCATCATCTCATCATGATATCATCATCATCTCATCATGATATCATCATCATCACCATCTCATCATGCTATCATCATCATCATCTCCTCATGATATCATCATCTCACCATGATATCATCATCATGATATCATCATCTCATCATGATATCATCATCTCATCATGATATCATCATCATCTCATCATGATATCATCATCATCTCATCATGATATCATCATCATGATAATATCATGATAGCATCATCATGATATTATCATGATATCATCATCATGATATTATCATCATCATCACCATATCATCATGCTATCATCATCATCTCATCATGATATCATCATCATCATCTCATCATGATATCATCATCATCATCTCATCATGATATCATCATCATCATCATCATTACCATCTCATCATGATATCATCATCATCATCTCATCATGATATCATCATCTCATCATGATATCATCATCATCTCATCATGATATCATCATCATCACCATCTCATCATGCTATCATCATCATCATCTCCTCATGATATCATCATCTCACCATGATATCATCATCATGATATCATCATCATCATCATCTCATCATGATATCATTATCATCTCATCATGATATAATCATGATATCATCATCATCATTACCATCTCATCATGATATGATGATGATGATCATCATCATCATCATCACCACCTCATCATGATATCATCATGATATCATTATCATTATCATCACCATCTCATCATGATATCATCATCACCATCTCATCATGATATCATCATCACCATCTCATCATGATATCATCATCATGATATCATCATCATCTCATCATGATATCATCATCATCTCATCATGATAACATCATCATCTCATCATGATATCATCATCATCATTATCATCATCATCATCACCATCTCATCATTATCTCATAGTGATATCATCATCATCTCATCATGATATCATCATCATCACCATCTCATCATGCTATCATTATGATATCATCATCATCTCATCATGATATCATCATCATCATCATTCTCTCATCATGATATAACCATCATTCTCTCATCATTATCATCTCATCATGATATCATCATCATCTCATCATGATATCATCATCATCATCATCATCTCCTCATTATCTCATCATGATATCATCATCATCTCATCATGATATCATCATCATCTCATCATGATATCATCATCATCACCATCTCATCATGATATCATCATCATGATATCATCATCATCATCATAATCTCATCATGATATCATCATCATCATCTCATCATGATATCATCATCATCATCTCATCATGATATCATCATCATGATATCATCATCATCATATCATCATCATCATCATCATCATGATATCATCATCATCATCATCATCATGATATCATCATCATCATCATCATCATGATATCATCATCATCATCTCATCATGATATCATCATCATCACCATCTCATCATGATATCATCATCATGATATCATCATCATCATCATAATCTCATCATGATATCATCATCATCATCTCATCATGATATCATCATCATGATATCATCATCATTATATCATCATCATCATCATCATCATCATCATCTCATCATGATATCATCATCATCATCATCATGATATCATCATCATCATCATCATGATATCATCATCATCATCATCATCATAATATCATCATCATCATCATCATCATGATATCATCATGATATCATCATCATCATCATCATCATGATATCATCATCATCATCATGATATCATCATCATCATCATCATCTTCTCATCATGATATCATCATCATTACCATCTCATCATGATATCATCATCATCATCATCTCATCATGATATCATCATCATCATCATCTCATCATGATATCATCATCATCATCATCATTATATCATCATCATCATCATCATCATCATCATCATCATCATGATATCAATATCATCATCATCATCATCATCATGATATCAATATCATCATCATCATCATCATGATATCATCATCATCATCATCATCATCATCATCATCATCATCATCATCATCATCATCATGATATCATCATCATCATGATATCATCATCATCATCATCATCATCTCATCATGATATCATCATCATTATCATCATTACCATCTCATCATGTAATTCCTCATCATTACCATCTCATCATGATATCATCATCATAATTACCATCTCATCATGATATCATCATCATCATCATCATCATGATATCATCATCATCTCATCATGATATCATCATCATCTCATCATGATATCATCATCATCTCATCATGATATCATCATCATCTCATCATGATATCATCATCATCATCATCTCATCATGATATCATCATCATCATTATTATCTCATCATGATATCATCATCATCTCATCATGATATCATCATCATCTCATCATGAAATAATCATCATCATCATGTCATCATTATCTCATCATGAAATCATCATCATCTCATCATGATATCATCACCATTTCATCATCATGATATCATCATCATCTCATCATGATATCATCCTCATGATATCATCATCTCCTTATGATATCATCATCATGATATCATCATCATCATCATCATCTCATCATGATATCATCATCATCATCATCATCATCATGATATCATCATCATGATATCATCATCATGATATCATCATCATCTCATCATGATATCATCATCATGATATCATCATCATGATATCATCATCATGATATCATCATCATGATATCATCATCATCATCATCTCATCATGATATCATCATCATGATATCATCATCATCATCATCATCTCATCATGATATCATCATGATATCATCATGATCTCATCATCATCATCTCATCATGATATCATCATCATCTTCATCCTCATCATCTCATCATCATCATCATCATTACCATCTCATCATGATATCATCATCATCTCATCATGATATCATAATCATCATATCATCATGATATCAAGATCATCATCATCATCATCATCTCATCATGATATCATCATCATGATATCGTCATCATAATTACCATCTCATCCTGATATCATCAACATCTCATCATGATATCATCATCATCACCATCTCATCATGTTATCATTATCATCATCTCATCATGATATCATCGTCATCTCATCATGATATCATCATCATCATCATCATCATCATCATCTCATCATGATATCATCATCATCATTATTATCTCATCATGATATCATCATCTCATCATGAAATAATCATCATCATCATCATCATGTCATCATTATCTCATCATGAAATCATCATCATCTCTTCATGAAATCATCATCATCTCATCATGATATCATCACCATTTCATCATGATTTCATCATCATGATATCATCATCATCTCATCATGAAATAATCATCATCATCATCATCATGTCATCATTATCTCATCATGAAATCATCATCATCTCATCATGATATCATCATCATCATCATCATGATATCATCATCATGATATCATCATCATGATATCATCATCATCTCATCATGATATCATCATCATGATATCATCATCATCATCATCATCTCATCATGATATCATCATGATATCATCATCGTCATCATCTCATCATGATATCATCATGATATCATCATCATCATCTCATCATGATATCATCATCATCATCATCCTCATCATCTCATCATGATATCATCATCATCATCATCATCATTTCCATCTCATCATGATATCATCATCATCTCATCATGATATCATAATCATCATATCATCATGATATCATAATCATCATCATCATCATCATCTCATCATGATATCATCATCATCATTATCATCTCATCATGATATCATCAGCATCATCATCATCATCATTATCATCTCATCATGATATCATCAGCATCATCATCATCATCATCATCTCATCATGATATCATCATCATCATCTTCTCATCATGATATCATCATCATCTCATCATGATATCATCATCATCTCATCATGATATCATCATCATCACCATCTCATCATGATATCATCATCATGATATCATCATCATCATCATCATAATCTCATCATGATATCATCATCATCATCTCATCATGATATCATCATGATATCATCATCATCTAATCATTATATCATCATCATCATCATCATCATCATCATATCATCATGATATCATCATCATCATCATCATCATCATGATATCATCATCATCATCTCATTATGATATAATCATCATCATCATTCTCATCATGATATAACCATCATGATTTCATCATCATCATCATCATCATCATCTCATCATGATATAATCATCATGATATCATCATCATCATCATCATCATGATATAATCATCATGATATCATCATCATCATCATCTCATCATGATATCATCATCATCTCATCATGATATCATCATCATCATCATCATCATGATATCATCATCATCATCATCATCATCTCATCATGATATCATCATCTCATCATGATATCATCATCATTACCATCTCATCATGATATCATCATCATGATATCATCATCATTACCATGTCATCATGATATCATCATCATCTCATCATGATATCATCATCATCATCATCATGATATCATCATCATCATCATCATGATATCATCATCATCATCATCATGATATCATCATCATCATCATCATGATATCATCATCATCATCATCATGATATCATCATCATCATCATCATGATATCATCATCATCATCATCATCATCATCTCATCATGATATCATCATCATTATCATCATTACCATCTCATCATGATATCATCATCATCATCATGATATCATCATCATCATCATCATCATCATCTCATCATGATATCATCATCATTATCATCATTACCATCTCATCATGATATCATCATCATCATCTCATCATGATATCATCATCATAATTACCATCTCATCATGATATCATCATCATCATCATCATCATCATCATCTCATCATGATATCATCATCATCATCTCATCATGATATCATCATCATCTCATCATGATATCATCATCATCTCATCATGATATCATCATCATCTCATCATGATATCATCATCATCTCATCATGATATCATCATCATCTCATCATGATATCATCATCATCTCATCATGATATCATCATCATCATCATCATCATCATCTCATCATGATATCATCATCACCTCATCATGATATCATCATCATGATATCATCATCTCCTTATGATATCATCATCATGATATCATCATCATCATCATCATCTCATCATGATATCATCATCATCATCATCATGATATCATCATCATCTCATCATGATATCATCATCATGATATCATCATCATGATATCATCATCATGATATCATCATCATCATCATCTCATCATGATATCATCATCATGATATCATCATCATCATCATCTCATCATGATATTATCATGATATCATCATCATCATCTCATCATGATATTATCATGATATCATCATCATCATCATCTCATCATGATATCATCATCATCATCATCCTCATCATCTCATCATGATATCATCATCATCATTACCATCTCATCATGATATCATCATCATCTCATCATGATATCATAATCATCATATCATCATGATATCAAGATCATCATCATCATCATCATCTCATCATGATATCATCATCATGATATCATCATCATAATTACCATCTCATCCTGATATCATCATCATCTCATCATGAAATAATCATCATCATCATCATCATGTCATCATTATCTCATCATGAAATCATCATCATCATCATCATCATCATCATCATGATATCATCATCATGATATCATCATCATGATATCATCATCATGATATCATCATCATGATATCATCATCATGATATCATCATCATGATATCATCATCATCATGATATCATCATCATCATTTCCATCTCATCATGATATCATCATCATGATATCATCATCATCATCATCATCTCATCATGATATCATCATGATATCATCATCATCATCTCATCATGATATCATCATCATCATCATCCTCATCATCTCATCATGATATCATCATCATCATCATCATCATCATTTCCATCTCATCATGATATCATCATCATCTCATCATGATATCATCATCATCATCTCATCATGATATCATCATCATGATATCATCATCATCATCATCATAATCTCATCATGATATCATCATCATCATCTCATCATGATATCATCATCATGATATCATCATCATCTAATCATTATATCATCATCATCATCATCATCATCATATCATCATGATATCATCATCATCATCATCATCATCATGATATCATCATCATCATCTCATTATGATATAATCATCATCATCATTCTCATCATGATATAACCATCATGATATAATCATCATGATATCATCATCATCATCATGATATAATCATCATGATATCATCATCATCATCATGATATAATCATCATCATCATCTCATCATGATATCATCATCATCTCATCATGATATCATCATCATCATCATCATCATCATCATCTCATCATGATATCATCATCATCATCTCATCATGATATCATCATCATCATCATCATCATCATATCATGATATCATCATCTCATCATGATATCAATATCATTACCATCTCATCATGATATCATCATCATCATCATCTTCTCATCATCATTACCATCTCATCATGATATCATGATCATCTCATCATGATATCATCATCATTACCATCTCATCATGATATCATCATCATCATCTAATCATGATATCATCATCATCATCTAATCATGATATCATCATCTCATCATGATATCATCATCATGATATCATCATCATTACCATGTCATCATGATATCATCATCATCATGTCATCATGATATCATCATCATCTCATCATGATATCATCATCATCTCATCATGATATCATCATCATCATCATCATGATATCATCATCATCATCATCATCATCTCATCATGATATCATCATCATTATCATCATTACCATCTCATCATGATATCATCATCATCATCTCATCATGATATCATCATCATAATTACCATCTCATCATGATATCATCATCATAATTACCATCTCATCATGATATCATCATCATAATTACCATCTCATCATGATATCATCATCATCATCATCATCATCATCATCTCATCATGATATCATCATCATCATCTCATCATGATATCATCATCATCTCATCATGATATCATCATCATCTCATCATGATATCATCATCATCTCATCATGATATCATCATCATCATCATCATCTCATCATGATATCATCATCATCTCATCATGATATCATCATCATGATATCATCATCTCCTTATGATATCATCATCATGATATCATCATCATCATCATCTCATCATGATATCATCATCATCATCATCATCATGATATCATCATCATCTCATCATGATATCATCATCATGATATCATCATCATGATATCATCATCATCATCATCTCATCATGATATCATCATCATGATATCATCATCATCATCATCTCATCATGATATTATCATGATATCATCATCATCATCTCATCATGATATTATCATGATATCATCATCATCATCTCATCATGATATCATCATCATCATCATCCTCATCATCTCATCATGATATCATCATCATCATTACCATCTCATCATGATATCATCATCATCTCATCATGATATCATAATCATCATATCATCATGATATCAAGATCATCATCATCATCATCATCTCATCATGATATCATCATCATGATATCATCATCATAATTACCATCTCATCC
Source organism: Pelodytes ibericus (assembly GCA_036172795.1). Classification (NCBI taxonomy): domain Eukaryota; kingdom Metazoa; phylum Chordata; class Amphibia; order Anura; family Pelodytidae; genus Pelodytes; species Pelodytes ibericus. The sequence continues at coordinate 114,284,477 of CM069859.1, forward strand.
TGATATCATCATCATCTCATCATGAAATAATCATCATCATCATCATCATGTCATCATTATCTCATCATGAAATCATCATCATCTCATCATGATATCATCATCATCATCATCATCATCATGATATCATCATCATGATATCATCATCATGATATCATCATCATGATATCATCATCATGATATCATCATCATGATATCATCATCATCTCATCATGATATCATCATCATGATATCATCATCATCATTTCCATCTCATCATGATATCATCATCATGATATCATCATCATCATCATCTCATCATGATATCATCATGATATCATCATCATCATCTCATCATGATATCATCATCATCATCATCCTCATCATCTCATCATGATATCATCATCATCATCTCATCATGATATCATCATCATCTCATCATGATATCATCATCATCATCTCATCATGATATCATCATCATGATATCATCATCATGATATCATCATCATCATCTCATTATGATATCATCATCATGATATCATCATCATCATCATCATTATCATCTCATCATGATATCATCATCATCATCATCATTATCATCTCATCATGATATCATCATCATCATCATCTTCATCATGATATCATCATCATCTCATCATGATATCATCATCATCATCATCATCATGATATCATCATCATCTCATCATGATATCATCATCATCATCATCATGATATCATCATCATCTCATCATGATATCTTCATCATCATCATCATCATCTTCTCATCATGATATCATCATCATTACCATCTCATCATGATATCATCATGATCATCTCATCATGATATCATCATCATATCATCATGATATCATCATCATCATCATGATATCATCATTTCATCATGATATCATCATCATGATATCATCATCATTACCATCTCATCATGATATCATCATCACCATCTCATCATGATATCATCATCATCTCATCATGATATAATCATCATCTCATCATCATCTCATCATGATATCATCATCATCATCATGATATCATCATCATCATCATCATTACCATCTCATCATGATATCATCATCATCATCATCATCATCTCATCATTATATCATCATCATCATCATCATCATCATCATCTCATCATGATATCATCATCATCACCATCTCATCATGATATCATCATCATCATTACCATCTCATCATGATATCATCATCATCATCATCATCTCATCATTATATCATCATCATCATCATCATCATCTCATCATGATATCATCATCATGATATCATCATCATCTCATCATGATATCATCATCATGATATCATCATCATGATATCATCATCATCATCATCTCATCATGATATCATCATCATGATATCATCATCATCATCATCATCTCATCATGATATCATCATGATATCATCATCATCATCTCATCATGATATCATCATCATCATCATCCTCATCATCTCATCATGATATCATCATCATCATCATCATTACCATCTCATCATGATATCATCATCATCTCATCATGATATCATAATCATCATATCATCATCATCATCATCATCATCTCATCATGATATCATAATCATCATATCATCATGATATCATAATCATCATCATCATGATATCATCATCATCATCTCATCATGATATCATCATCATCACCATCTCATCATGTTATCATTATCATCATCTCATCATGATATCATCGTCATCTCATCATGATATCATCATGATATCATCATCATCATCATCTCATCATGATATCATCATCATCATTATTATCTCATCATGATATCATCATCATCTCATCATGATATCATCATCATCTCATCATGAAATAATCATCATCATCATCATCATCATCATGTCATCATTATCTCATCATGAAATCATCATCATCTCATCATGATATCATCACCATTTCATCATGATTTCATCATCATGATTTCATCATCATGATATCATCATCATCTCATCATGATATCATCATCATGATATCATCATCTCCTTATGATATCATCATCATGATATCATCATGTCCTTATGATATCATCATCATCTCATCATGATATCATCACCATTTCATCATGATTTCATCATCATGATTTCATCATCATGATATCATCATCTCCTTATGATATCATCATCATGATATCATCATGTCCTTATGATATCATCATCATCTCATCATGATATCATCACCATTTCATCATGATTTCATCATCATGATATCATCATCATCTCATCATGATATCATCATCATGATATCATCATCATCTCATCATGATATCATCATCATCATCATCATCATTTCCATCTCATCATGATATCATCATCATTTCCATCTCATCATGATATCATCATCATCATCATCATCATCATTTCCATCTCATCATGATATCATAATCATCATATCATCATGATATCATAATCATCATATCATCATGATATCATAATCATCATCATCATCATCATCTCATCATGATATCATCATCATCATCATCATCATGATATCATCATCATGATATCATCATCATCATCATCATCATGATATCATCATCATCATCATCATCATGATATCATCATCATCATCATCATCATGATATCATCATCATCATCATCATCATGATATCATCATCATCATCATCATCATGATATCATCATCATCATCATCATCATATCATCATGATATCATCATCATCATCATCATCATCATGATATCATCATCATCATCTCATTATGATATAATCATCATAATCATTCTCATCATGATATAACCATCATGATTTCATCATCATCATCATCATCATCTCATCATGATATAATCATCATGATATCATCATCATCATCATGATATAATCATCATGATATCATCATCATCATCATCTCATCATGATATCATCATCATCTCATCATGATATCATCATCATCATCATCATCATCATCATCATCATCATCTCATCATCTCATCATGATATCATCATCATCATCATCATCATCATCATATCATGATATCATCATCTCATCATGATATCAATATCATTACCATCTCATCATGATATCATCATCATCATCATCTTCTCATCATCATTACCATCTCATCATGATATCATGATCATCTCATCATGATATCATCATCATTACCATCTCATCATGATATCATCATCATCATCTAATCATGATATCATCATCATCATCTAATCATGATATCATCATCTCATCATGATATCATCATCATGATATCATCATCATTACCATGTCATCATGATATCATCATCATCTCATCATGATATCATCATCATCTCATCATGATATCATCATCATCATCATCATGATATCATCATCATCATCATCATCATCTCATCATGATATCATCATCATTATCATCATTACCATCTCATCATGATATCATCATCATCATCTCATCATGATATCATCATCATAATTACCATCTCATCATGATATCATCATCATAATTACCATCTCATCATGATATCATCATCATAATTACCATCTCATCATGATATCATCATCATCATCATCATCCTCATCCTCATCATGATATCATCATCATCATCTCATCATGATATCATCATCATCATCTCATCATGATATCATCATCATCTCATCATGATATCATCATCATCTCATCATGATATCATCATCATCATCATCATCATCTCATCATGATATCATCATCATCTCATCATGATATCATCATCATGATATCATCATCTCCTTATGATATCATCATCATGATATCATCATCATCATCATCTCATCATGATATCATCATCATCATCATCATCATGATATCATCATCATCTCATCATGATATCATCATCATGATATCATCATCATGATATCATCATCATCATCATCTCATCATGATATCATCATCATGATATCATCATCATCATCATCATCTCATCATGATATTATCATGATATCATCATCATCATCTCATCATGATATTATCATGATATCATCATCATCATCTCATCATGATATCATCATCATCATCATCCTCATCATCTCATCATGATATCATCATCATCATTACCATCTCATCATGATATCATCATCATCTCATCATGATATCATAATCATCATATCATCATGATATCAAGATCATCATCATCATCATCATCTCATCATGATATCATCATCATGATATCATCATCATAATTACCATCTCATCCTGATATCATCATCATCTCATCATGAAATAATCATCATCATCATCATCATGTCATCATTATCTCATCATGAAATCATCATCATCATCATCATGATATCATCATCATGATATCATCATCATGATATCATCATCATGATATCATCATCATGATATCATCATCATGATATCATCATCATCTCATCATGATATCATCATCATGATATCATCATCATCATTTCCATCTCATCATGATATCATCATCATGATATCATCATCATCATCATCTCATCATGATATCATCATGATATCATCATCATCATCTCATCATGATATCATCATCATCATCATCCTCATCATCTCATCATGATATCATCATCATCATCATCATCATCATTTCCATCTCATCATGATATCATCATCATCTCATCATGATATCATCATCATCATCTCATCATGATATCATCATCATGATATCATCATCATCATCATCATAATCTCATCATGATATCATCATCATCATCTCATCATGATATCATCATCATGATATCATCATCATCTAATCATTATATCATCATCATCATCATCATCATCATATCATCATGATATCATCATCATCATCATCATCATGATATCATCATCATCATCTCATTATGATATAATCATCATCATCATTCTCATCATGATATAACCATCATGATTTCATCATCATCATCATCATCTCATCATGATATAATCATCATGATATCATCATCATCATCATGATATAATCATCATGATATCATCATCATCATCATCTCATCATGATATCATCATCATCTCATCATGATATCATCATCATCATCATCATCTCATCATGATATCATCATCATCATCTCATCATGATATCATCATCTCATCATGATATCAATATCATTACCATCTCATCATGATATCATCATCATCATCATCATCATCTTCTCATCATCATTACCATCTCATCATGATATCATGATCATCATATCATCATGATATCATCATCATTACCATCTCATCATGATATCATCATCATCATCTAATCATGATATCATCATCATCATCTAATCATGATATCATCATCTCATCATGATTTCATCATCATGATATCATCATCATTACCATGTCATCATGATATCATCATCATCATCATCATCATGATATCATCATCATCTCATCATGATATCATCATCATCATCATCATCATGATATCATCATCATCATCATCATGATATCATCATCATCATCATCATCATCATCTCATCATGATATCATCATCATCATCTCATCATGATATCATCATCATCATCTCATCATGATATCATCATCATCTCATCATGATATCATCATCATCATCATCATGATATCATCATCATCATCATCATGATATCATCATCATCATCATCATGATATCATCATCATCATCATCATCATCATCTCATCATGATATCATCATCATCTCATCATGATATCATCATCATGATATCATCATCTCCTTATGATATCATCATCATGATATCATCATCATCATCATCTCATCATGATATCATCATCATCATCATCATGATATCATCATCATCTCATCATGATATCATCATCATGATATCATCATCATGATATCATCATCATGATATCATCATCATCATCATCTCATCATGATATCATCATCATGATATCATCATCATCATCATCTCATCATGATATTATCATGATATCATCATCATCATCTCATCATGATATTATCATGATATCATCATCATCATCTCATCATAATATCATCATCATCATCATCCTCATCATCTCATCATGATATCATCATCATCATTACCATCTCATCATGATATCATCATCATCTCATCATGATATCATCATCATCTCATCATGATATCATAATCATCATATCATCATGATATCAAGATCATCATCATCATCATCATCTCATCATGATATCATCATCATGATATCATCATCATAATTACCATCTCATCCTGATATCATCATCATCTCATCATGAAATAATCATCATCATCATCATCATGTCATCATTATCTCATCATGAAATCATCATCATCTCATCATGATATCATCATCATCATCATCATCATCATGATATCATCATCATGATATCATCATCATGATATCATCATCATGATATCATCATCATGATATCATGATATCATCATCATGATATCATCATCATCATTTCCATCTCATCATGATATCATCATCATGATATCATCATCATCATCATCTCATCATGATATCATCATGATATCATCATCATCATCTCATCATGATATCATCATCATCATCATCCTCATCATCTCATCATGATATCATCATCATCATCATCATCATTTCCATCTCATCATGATATCATCATCATCTCATCATGATATCATCATCATCATCTCATCATGATATCATCATCATGATATCATCATCATGATATCATCATCATCATCTCATTATGATATCATCATCATGATATCATCATCATCATCATCATTATCATCTCATCATGATATCATCATCATCATCATCATTATCATCTCATCATGATATCATCATCATCATCATCTTCATCATGATATCATCATCATCTCATCATGATATCATCATCATCATCATCATGATATCATCATCATCATCATCATGATATCATCATCATCTCATCATGATATCATCATCATCATTATCATCATCATCATCATCATCATCTTCTCATCATGATATCATCATCATTACCATCTCATCATGATATCATCATCACCATCTCATCATGATATCATCATCATCTCATCATGATATCATCATCATCTCATCATGATATCATCATCATCATCATCATTACCATCTCATCATGATATCATCATCTCATCATTATATCATCATCATCATCATCATCATCTCATCATGATATCATCATCATCACCATCTCATCATGATATCATCATCATCATTACCATCTCATCATGATATCATCATCATCATCATCATCTCATCATTATATCATCATCATCATCATCATCATCTCATCATGATATCATCATCATGATATCATCATCATCTCATCATGATATCATCATCATGATATCATCATCATGATATCATCATCATCATCATCTCATCATGATATCATCATCATGATATCATCATCATCATCATCATCTCATCATGATATCATCATGATATCATCATCATCATCTCATCATGATATCATCATCATCATCATCCTCATCATCTCATCATGATATCATCATCATCATCATCATTACCATCTCATCATGATATCATCATCATCTCATCATGATATCATAATCATCATCATCATCATCATCTCATCATGATATCATAATCATCATATCATCATGATATCATAATCATTATCATCATGATATCATCATCATCATCTCATCATGATATCATCATCATCTCATCATGATATCATCATCATCACCATCTCATCATGTTATCATTATCATCATCTCATCATGATATCATCGTCATCTCATCATGATATCATCATGATATCATCATCATCATCATCATCATCTCATCATGATATCATCATCATCATTATTATCTCATCATGATATCATCATCATCTCATCATGATATCATCATCATCTCATCATGAAATAATCATCATCATCATCATCATCATGTCATCATAATCTCATCATGAAATCATCATCATCTCATCATGATATCATCACCATTTCATCATGATTTCATCATCATGATTTCATCATCATGATATCATCATCATCTCATCATGATATCATCATCATGATATCATCATCATGATATCATCATGTCCTTATGATATCATCATCATCTCATCATGATATCATCACCATTTCATCATGATTTCATCATCATCATTTCATCATCATGATATCATCATCTCCTTATGATATCATCATCATGATATCATCATGTCCTTATGATATCATCATCATCTCATCATGATATCATCACCATTTCATCATGATTTCATCATCATGATTTCATCATCATGATATCATCATCATCTCATCATGATATCATCATCATGATATCATCATGTCCTTATGATATCATCATCATCTCATCATGATATCATCATCATCATCATCATCATTTCCATCTCATCATGATATCATCATCATTTCCATCTCATCATGATATCATCATCATTTCCATCTCATCATTTCCATCTCATCATGATATCATCATCATCATCATCATCATCATCATCATCTCATCATGATATCATCAGCATCATCATCATCATGATATCATCATCATCATCATCATGATATCATCATCATCATCATCATGATATCATCATCATCATCATCATGATATCATCATCATCATCATCATGATATCATCATCATCATCATCATGATATCATCATCATCATCATCATGATATCATCATCATCATCATCATGATATCATCATCATCATCATCATGATATCATCATCATCATCATCATGATATCATCATCATCATCATCATCATCATCATGATATCATCATCATCATCATCATGATCATCATCATCATCATCATCATGATCATCATCATCATCATCATGATCATCATGATATCATCATCATTACCATCTCATCATGATATCATCATGATCATCTCATCATGATATCATCATCATCTCATCATGATATCATCATCATCACCATCTCATCATGATATCATCATCATCACCATCTCATCATGATATCATCATCATGATATCATCATCATCATCTCATCATGATATCATCATCATCATTATCATCATAATCATCAATCATCATCTCATTATGATATAATCATCATCATCATTCTCATCATGATATAACCATCATGATATCATCATCATCATCATGATATAATCATCATGATATCATCATCATCATCATCATCATCATCTCATCATGATATAATCATCATGATATCATCATCATCATATCATCATCATCATCATCACCATCTCATCATGATATCATCATCATCATCATCATCATGATATCATCATCATCATCATCATCATCATGATATCATCATCATCATCATCATCATCCTCATCATCTCATCCTTATCTCATCATCATCATCATCATGATATCATCATCATCATCATCATCATCATGATATCATCATCATGATATCATCATCATCATCATCATCATGATATCATCATCATCATCATCATCATCATGATATCATCATCATGATATCATCATCATCATCATCATCATCATCATGATATCATCATCATCATCATCATCATCATCATGATATCATCATCATGATATCATCATCATCATCATCATCATCATCATGATATCATCATTATGATATCATCATCATCATCATCATCATCATGATATCATCATCATGATATCATCATCATCATCATCATCATCATCATCATCATCATCATCATCATCATCATGATATCATCATCATGATATCATCATCATGATATCATCATCATGATATCATCATCATCATCATCATGATATCATCATCATGATATCATCATCATCATCATCATCATCATCATCATCATATCATCATCATGATATCATCATCATCATCATCATCATATCATCATCATGATATCATCATCATCATCATCATCATCATCATCATCATCATCATCATCATCTCATCATCATGATATCATCATCATCATCATCATCATCATCATCATCATCATGATATCATCATCATCATCATCATCATCATGATATCATCATCATGATATCATCATCATCATCATCATGATATCATCATCATGATATCATCATCATCATCATGATATCATCATCATGATATCATCATCATCATCATCATCATGATATCATCATCATCATCATCTCATCATGATATCAATATCACTACCATCTCATCATGATATCATCATCTCATCATGATATCATCATCATCATCTCATCATGATATCATCATCATCATATCATCATGATATCATCATCATTACCATCTCATCATGATATCATCATCATCATCTAATCATGATATCATCATCTCATCATGATATCATCATCATGATATCATCATCACCATCTCATCATCTCTTCATGATATCATCATCATCATCATCATCTCATCATGATATCATCATCATTATCATCATTACCATCTCATCATGATATCTTCATCATCATCTCATCATGATATCATCAATATCACCATCTCATCATGATATCATCATCATAATTACCATCTCATCATGATATCATCATCATCATCATCATCATCATCATGATATCATTATCATCTCATCATGATATCATCATCATCTCATCATGATATCATCATCATCTCATCATGATATCATTATCATCATCATCATCATCTCATCATGATATCATCATCATCATTATTATCTCATAATGATATCATCATCATCTCATCATGATATCATCATCATCTCATCATGAAATAATCATCATCATCATGTCATCATTATCTCATCATGAAATCATCATCATCTCATCATGATATCATCACCATTTCATCATGATTTCATCATCATGATATCATCATCATCTCATCATGATATCATCATCATGATATCATCATCTCCTTATGATATCATCATCATGATATCATCATCATCATCATCTCATCATGATATCATCATCATCATCATCATGATATCATCATCATCTCATCATGATATCATCATCATGATATCATCATCATGATATCATCATCATCATCATCTCATCATGATATCATCATCATGATATCATCATCATCATCATCTCATCATGATATCATCACATCATGATATCATCATCATCATCTCATCATGATATCATCATCATCATCATCCTCATCGTCTCATCATGATATCATCATCATCATCATCATTACCATCTCATCATGATATCATCATCATCTCATCATGATATCATAATCATCATATCATCATGATATCAAGATCATCATCATCATCATCATCTCATCATGATATCATCATCATGATATCATCATCATAATTACCATCTCATCCTGATATCATCAACATCTCATCATGATATCATCATCATCACCATCTCATCATGTTATCATTATCATCATCTCATCATGATATCATCGTCATCTAATCATGATATCATCATCATCATCATCATCATCATCATCATCATCTCATCATGATATCATCATCATCATTATTATCTCATCATGATATCAACATCATCTCATCATGAAATAATCATCATCATCATCATCATGTTATCATTATCTCATCATGAAATCATCATCATCATCATCATGATATCATCATCATGATATCATCATCATGATATCATCATCATGATACCATCATCATGATATCATCATCATGATATCATGATACCATCATCATGATATCATCATCATCATCATCTCATCATGATATCATCATCATCATCATCTCATCATGATATCATAATCATCATCATCATCATGATATCATCATCATCATCATCTCATCATGATATCATCATCTCATCATGATATCATCATCATCATCATCTCATCATGATATCATCATCATCTTCTCATCATGATATCATCATTACCATCTCATCATGATATCATCATCATCATCATGATATCATCATCATCATCATGATATCATCATCATCATCATGATATCATCATCATCATCATGATATCATCATCATCATCATGATATCATCATCATCATCATGATATCATCATCATCATCATGATATCATCATCATCATCATCATCATCATCATCATCATCATCATCATCATCATCATCATCATCATCATCTCATCATTATCTCATCATGATATCATCATCATCTCATCATATCATTATCATCACCATCTCATCATGATATCATCATCATGATATTATCATCATCATCATCATCTCATCATGATATCATCATCATGATATCATCATCATGATATCATCATCATGATATCATCATCATCATCATCATCTCGATATCATCATCATCATCATCATCATCTCATCATGATATTATCATCATGATATCATCATCATCATCTCATCATGATATCATCATCACCATCTCATCATGATATCATCATCATGATATTATCATCATCATCATCTCATCATGATATCATCATCTCATCATGATATCATCATCTCATCATGATATCATCATCTCATCATGATATCATCATTATCATCATCTCATCATGATATCATCATCATCATCTCATCATGATATCATCATCATCATGATATCATCATCATCATCATCATGATATCATCATCATCATCATCATCATCATCATTACCATCTCATCATGATATCATCATCTCATAATGATATCATCATCATCTCATCATGATATCATCATCATCTCATCATGAAATAATCATCATCATCATCATCATGTCATCATTATCTCATCATGAAATCATCATCATCTCATCATGATATCATCACCATCTCATCATGATATCATAATCATCAAATCATCATGATATCATAATCATCATCATCATCATCATCTTCTCATCATGATATCATCATCATCTTCTCATCATGATATCATAATCATCATATCATCATGATATCATCATCATCATCTCATCATGATATCATCATCATCACCATCATGATATCATCATCATCATCTCATCATCATCATCTCATCATGATATAATCATGATATCATCATCATCATCCTCATCATCTCATCATGATATCATCATCATCATCCTCATCATCTCATCATGATATCATCATCATCATCATCATCATCATTACCATCTCATCATGATATCATCATCATCTCATCATGATATCATCATCATCTCATCATGATATCATCATCATCTCATCATGATAATCATCATGATCATCATCTCATCATGATATCATCATCACCATCTAATCATCTCATCATGATATCATCATCATGATATCATCATCATCATCATCTCATCATGATATCATCATCATCATCTCATCATGATATCATCATCTCATCATGATATCATCATCATCATCATCATCTCATCATGATATCATCATCATCATAATCTCATCATGATATCAACATCATCTCATCATGATATAATCATCATCTTTATCATCATCCTCTCATCATGATATCATCATCATCTCATCATGATATAATCATCATCTTTATCATCATCCTCTCATCATGATATCATCATCATCATCATCATCATCTCATCATCCTCTCATCATGATATCATCATCATCATCATCATCATCTCATCATCCTCTCATCATGATATCATCATCATCATCATCTCATCATTATCTCATCATGATATCATCATCATCTCATCATATCATTATCATCACCATCTCATCATGATATCATCATCATGATATCATCATCATCATATCATCATGATATCATCATCATCATCATCATCATCATCTCATCATGATATCATCATCATGATATCATCATCATCATATCATCATGATATCATCATCATCATCATCATGATATCATCATCATCATCATCATGATATCATCATCATCATCATCTCATCATGATATCATCATCATCATCATCTCATCATGATATCATCATCATCATCATCTCATCATGATATCATCATCATCATCATCATCATGATATCATCATCATCATCATCATCATGATATCATCATCATCATCATCATCATTATCATCATCCAATCATCAATGTCTCATCATGATATCATCATCTCATCATGATATTATCATCATCACCATCTCGTCATATCATCATGATATCATCATCATGATATTATCATCATCATCTCATCATGATATCATCTCATCATGATATCATCATCATCATCATCTCATCATGATATCATCATTATCATCATCTCATCATGATATCATCATCTCATCATGATATCATCATCATCATCTCATCATGATATCATCATCATCATCATCATCTCATCATGATATCATCATCATCATCATCATCTCATCATCATCATCATCATCTCATCATCATCATCTCATCATCATCATCATCTCATCATGATATCATCATCATCATCATCTCATCATGATATCATCATCATCATCATCATCTCATCATGATATCATCATCATCATCATCATCATTACCATCTCATCATGATATCATCATCTCATCATGATATCATCATCATCTCATCATGATATCATCATCATCATCATGATATCATCATCATCATCATCATCTCATCATGATATCATCATCATCATCATCATCATTACCATCTCATCATGATATCATCATCTCATCATGATATCATCATCATCTCATCATGATATCATCATCATCTCATCATGATACCATCATCATCACCATCTCATCATGCTATCATTATCATCATCATCATCATGATATCATCATCATCATCACCATCTTATCATGATATCATCATCATCATCATCATTACCATCTCATCATGATATCATCATCATCATCTCATTATGATATCATCATCATCTCATCATGATATCATCATCATCCCCATCTCATCATGCTATCATCATCATCATCATCATCATCATCATCTCATTATATCATCATGATATCATCATCATGATATCATCATCATGATATCATCATCATCTCATCATGGTATCAACATCATCATATCATCATGATATCAACATCATCATATCATCATGATATCATTATCATGATATCATCATCATCATCATTATCTCATCATTATATCATCATCATGATATCATCATCATGATATCATCATCTCATCATGATATCATCATCTCATCATGATATCAACATCATCATCATCATCATTATCTCATCATTATCTCATCATGATGTCATCAACATGATATCATCATCATCATCTCATCATGATATCATCATCATCATCATCATCATCATCTCATCATGATATCATCATCATCATCATCATCATCTCATCATGATATCATCATCATCATCATCTCATCATGATATCATCATCATCATCATCTCATCATGATATCATCATCAGCATCATCAACTCATCATGATATCATCATCATGATATCATCATCATCATCATCATCATCATCTCATCATGATATCATCATCACCATCTCATCATATCATCATCATCATCATGATATCATCATCACCATCTCATCATATCATCATCATCATCATGATATCATCATCATCATCATCATCATCTCATCATGATATCATCATCACCATCTCATCATCTCATCATGATATCGTCATCATGATATAATCATCATCATCTCATCATGATATCATCATCATCTCATCATCATCATCATCATCTCATCATGATATCATCATCATCATCATCATCAACTCATCATGATATCATCATCTCATCATGATATCATCATCATCATTACCATCTCATCATGATATCATCATCATCATCATCATCATCATCATTTCCATCTCATCATGATATCATAATCATCATCATCATCATCATCATCTCATCATGATATCATCAGCATCATCATCATCATGATATCATCATCATCATCATCATGATATCATCATCATCATCATCATCATCTTATCATCTTATCATGATATCATCATCATCATCATCATCATCTTATCATCTTATCATGATATCATCATCATCATCATCATCATCTTATCATCTTATCATGATATCATCATCATCATCATCATCATCTTATCATCTTATCATGATATCATCATCATCATCATCATCATCTTATCATGATATCATCATCATCATCTTATCATGATATCATCATCATCATCATCATCATCTTATCATGATATCATCATCATCATCTTATCATGATATCATCATCATCATCATCATCATCTTATCATGATATCATCATCTTCATCTTATCATGATATCATCATCATCATCATCATCATCTTATCATGATATCATCATCTTCATCTTATCATGATATCATCATCATCATCTTATCATGATATCATCATCTTCATCTTATCATGATATCATCATCATCATCATCATCATCATCATCATCTTATCATGATATCATCATCATCATCTTATCATGATATCATCATCATCATCATCATCATCATCTTATCATGATATCATCATCATCATCATCATCATCTTATCATGATATCATCATCATCTTATCATGATATCATCATCATCATCATCATCATTACCATCTCATCATGATATCATCGTCATCATGATATCATCTCATCATTATATCATCATCACCATCTCATCATGATATCATCATCATCATCATTACCATCTCATCATGATATCATCATCATCATCATCTCATCATGATATCATCATCATATCATCATGATACCATCATCATCACCATCTCATCATGCTATCATTATCATCATCTCATCATGATATCATCATCATGATATCATCATCATGATATCATCATCATCATCATCATCTCATCATGATATCATCATCACCATCTCATCATCATCTCATCATGATATCATCATCATCATCATCATCATCTCATCATGATATCATCATCACCATCTCATCATCTCATCATGATATCGTCATCATGATATCATCATCATCATCTCATCATGATATCATCATCATGTCATCATTATCTCATCATGAAATCATCATCATCATGAAATCATCATCATCATCTCATCATGATATCATCATAATGATATCATCATCATCATCTTATCATGATATCATCTCATCATGATATCATCATCATGATATAATCATCATCATCTCATCATGATATCATAATCATCGCATCATGATATCATCATCATCTCATCATGATATCATCATCATGATATCATCATCATCTCATCATCATGATCATCATCATCTCATCATGATATCATCATCATCATCATCATCATGATATCATCTTGATATCATCATCATCATCATCTCATCATGATATCATCATCATCATCATTTCATCATGATATCATCATCATCATAATCATCATCATCTCATCATGATATCATCATCATCATCATAATTACCATCTCATCATGATATCATCATCATAATCATCATTATCATCATCTCATCATGATATCATCATCATCATTACCATCTCATCATAATATCATCATCATCATCTCATCATGATATCATCATCATCTCATCATGATACCATCATCATCTCATCATGATACCATCATCATCACCATCTCATCATGCTATCATTATCATCATCTCATCATGATATCATCATCATCATCATCATCATCTCATCATGATATCATCATCACCATCTCATCATATCATCATCATCATCATCATCTCATCATGATATCATCATCACCATCATCATCATGATGATATCATCATCATCATCTCATCATGATATCATCATCATATCATCATGATATCATCATCATTACCATCTCATCATGATATCATCATCATCATCATTACCATCTCATCATGATATCATCGTCATCATGATATCATCTCATCATTATATCATCATCACCATCTCATCATGATATCATCATCATCATCATTACCATCTCATCATGATATCATCATTACCATCTCATCATGATATCATCATCATCATCTCATCATGATATCATCATCTCATCTTGATACCATCATCATTACCATCTCATCATGCTATCATTATCATCATCTCATCATGATATCATCATCATGATATCATCATCATCATCATCTCATCATGATATCATCATCACCATCTCAACATATAATCATCATCATTTCATCATGATATCATCATCACCATCTCATCATCTCATCATGATATCGTCATCATGATATCATCATCATCATCTCATCATGATATCATCATCATGTCATCATTATCTCATCATGAAATCATCATCATCATGAAATCATCATCATCTCATCATGATATCATCATAATGATATCATCATCATCATCTCATCATGATATCATCATCATGATATCATCATCATGATATCATCATCATGATATCATCATCATGATATCATCATCATCATCATCTTATCATGATATCATCATCATCTTATCATGATATCATCATCATCATCATCATCATCATTACCATCTCATCATGATATCATCGTCATCATGATATCATCTCATCATTACATCATCATCACCATCTCATCATGATATCATCATCATCATCATCATCATTACCATCTCATCATGATATCATCATCATCATCATCTCATCATGATACCATCATCATCACCATCTCATCATGCTATCATTATCATCATCTCATCATGATATCATCATCATGATATCATCATCATCATCTCATCATGATATCATCATCATCATCTCATCATGATATCATCATCATCATCATCATCTCATCATGATATCATCATCACCATCTCATCATCTCATCATGATATCGTCATCATGCTATCATCATCATCATCTCATCATGATATCATCATCATGTCATCATTATCTCATCATGAAATCATCATCATCATCTCATCATGATATCATCATAATGAAATCATCATCATCATCTCATCATGAAATCATCTCATCATGATATCATCATCATGATATAATCATCATCATCACATCATGATATCATCATCATCTCATCATGATATCATCATCATCTCATCATGATATCATCATCATCATCATCTCATCATGATATCATCATCATCATCATCATCCAATCATCAATGTCTCATCATGATATCATCATCTCGTCATGATATTATCATCATCACCATCTCGTCATATCATCATGATATCATCATCATGTTATCATCATCATCATCATCATCATTACCATCTCATCATGATATCATCATCATCTCATCATGATATCATCATCATCTCATCATGATATCATCATCATCATCATCATCATGATATCATCATCATCATCATCATCATGATATCATCATCATCATCATCATCATGATATCATCATCATCATCATCTCATCATGATATCATCATCTCATCATGATATCATCATCATCTCATCATGATATCATCATCATCTCATCATGATATCATCATCATCATCATCATCATGATATCATCATCATCATCATCATCATGATATCATCATCATCATCACCATCATGATATCATCATCATCATCATCATCATCATCTCATTATGATATCATCATCATCATCATCATGATATCATCATCATCCCCATCTCATCATGCTATCATCATCATCATCTCATTATATCATCATGATATCATCATCATGATATCATCATCATGATATCATCATCATGATATCATCATCATGATATCATCATCATGATATCATCATCTCATCATGATATCAACATCATCATCATCATCATGATGTCATCAACATGATATCATCATCATCATCATCTCATCATGATATCATCATCATCATCATCATCATCTCATCATGATATCATCATCTTCATCATCATCATCATCTCATCATGATATCATCATCAGCATCATCATCATCATCATCTCATCATGATATCATCATCATCATCATCATCATCATGATGATATCATCATCATCATCTCATCATGATATCATCATCATATCATCATGATATCATCATCATTACCATCTCATCATGATATCATCGTCATCATGATATCATCTCATCATTATATCATCATCACCATCTCATCATGATATCATCATCATCATCATTACCATCTCATCATGATATCATCATTACCATCTCATCATGATATCATCATCATCATCTCATCATGATATCATCATCATCTCATCTTGATACCATCATCATCACCATCTCATCATGCTATCATTATCATCATCTCATCATGATATCATCATCATGATATCATCATCATCATCATCTCATCATGATATCATCATCACCATCTCAACATATCATCATCATCATTTCATCATGATATCATCATCATCTCATCATCTCATCATGATATCGTCATCATGATATCATCATCATTATCTCATCATGAAATCATCATCATCATGAAATCATCATCATCTCATCATGATATCATCATAATGATATCATCATCATCATCTCATCATGATATCATCATCTCATCATGATATCATCATCATGATATCATCATCATCATCATCATCTTATCATGATATCATCATCATCTTATCATGATATCATCATCATCATCATCATCATCATTACCATCTCATCATGATATCATCGTCATCATGATATCATCTCATCATTATATCATCATCACCATCTCATCATGATATCATCATCATCATCATTACCATCTCATCATGATATCA
This sequence comes from Pelodytes ibericus, assembly GCA_036172795.1. Taxonomy (NCBI): domain Eukaryota; kingdom Metazoa; phylum Chordata; class Amphibia; order Anura; family Pelodytidae; genus Pelodytes; species Pelodytes ibericus. The sequence continues at coordinate 114,304,946 of CM069859.1, forward strand.
TCATCATCATCATCATCATCATCTCATCATGATATCATCATCATATCATCATGATACCATCATCATCACCATCTCATCATGCTATCATTATCATCATCTCATCATGATATCATCATCATCATCATCATCATCTCATCATGATATCATCATCATATCATCATGATACCATCATCATCACCATCTCATCATGCTATCATTATCATCATCTCATCATGATATCATCATCATCATCTCATCATGATATCATCATCATGTCATCATTATCTCATCATGAAATCATCATCATCATGAAATCATCATCATCATCTCATCATGATATCATCATAATGATATCATCATCATCATCTCATCATCATGATATCATCATCATCATCATCTCATCATCATGATATCATCATCATCATCATCATCATCTCATCATGATATCATCATCATCATCTCATCATGATATCATCTTGATATCATCATCATCATCATCATCTCATCATGATATCATCATCATGATATCATCATCATTTCATCATGATATCATCATCATCATATCATCATGATATCATCATCATTACCATCTCATCATGATATCATCATCATCATCATCATCATCATCATCATCTCATCATGATATCATCATCATCATCATAATTACCATCTCATCATGATATCATCATCATAATCATCATTATCATCATCTCATCATGATATCATCATCATCATTACCATCTCATCATAATATCATCATCATCATCTCATCATGATATCATCATCATCTCATCATGATACCATCATCATCACCATCTCATCATGCTATCATTATCATCATCTCATCATGATATCATCATCATCATCATCATCTCATCATGATATCATCATCACCATCTCATCATATAATCATCATCATCATCTCATCATGATATCATCATCACCATCTCATCATCTCATCATGATATCATCATCATGATATCATCATCATCTCATCATGATATCATCATCCTCTCATCATTATCTCATCATCATCATCATCATCATCTCATCATGATATCATCATCACCATCTCATCATCTCTTCATGATATCATTATCATGATATCATCATCATCATCTCGTCATGATATCATCATCATGTCATCATCATCTCATCATGATATCATCATCATATCATCATGATATCATCATCATATCATCATGATATCATCATCATTACCATCTCATCATGATATCATCATCATCATCATCATTACCATCTCATCATGATATCATCGTCATCATGATATCATCTCATCATTATATCATCATCACCATCTCATCATGATATCATCATCATCATCTCATCATTATATCATCATTACCATCTCATCATGATATCATCATCATCATCTCATCATGATATCATCATCTCATCTTGATACCATCATTATTACCATCTCATCATGCTATCATTATCATCATCTCATCATGATATCATCATCATCATCATCATCTCATCATGATATCATCATCACCATCTCAACATATCATCATCATCATTTCATCATGATATCATCATCACCATCTCATCATCTCATCATGATATCGTCATCATGATATCATCATCATCATCTCATCATGATATCATCATCATGTCATCATTATCTCATCATGAAATCATCATCATCATGAAATCATCATCATCTCATCATGATATCATCATAATGATATCATCATCATCATCTCAACATATCATCATCATCATTTCATCATGATATCATCATCACCATCTCATCATCTCATCATGATATCGTCATCATGATATCATCATCATCATCTCATCATGATATCATCATCATGTCATCATTATCTCATCATGAAATCATCATCATCATGAAATCATCATCTCATCATGAAATCATCATCTCATCATGATATCATCATCTCATCATGATATCATCATCATGATATCATCATATCATCATGATATCATCATCATCATCATCATCATCTTATCATGATATCATCATCATCTTATCATGATATCATCATCATCATCATCATCATTACCATCTCATCATGATATCATCGTCATCATGATATCATCTCATCATTACATCATCATCACCATCTCATCATGATATCATCATCATTACCATCTCATCATGATATCATCATCATATCATCATGATACCATCATCATCATCATCTCATCATGATATCATCATCATGATATCATCATCATCATCATCTCATCATGATATCATATTCACCATCTCATCATATCATCATCACCATCTCATCATATCATCATCATCATCATCATCTTCACCATCTCATCATATCATCATCATCATCATCATCATCATCACCATCTCATCATATCATCATCATCACCATCTCATCATGATATCATCATCTCATCATGATATCATCATCATCATTATATCATCATCATGATATCATCATCATGATATCATCATCATGATATCATCATCATGATATCATCATCATGATATCATCATCATGATATCATCATCATGATATCATCATCATGATATCATCATCTCATCATGATATCAACATCATCATCATCATCAATATCTCATCATCATCTCATCATGATATCAACATCATCATCATCATCAATATCTCATCATCATCTCATCATGATGTCATCAACATGATATCATCATCATCATCTCATCATGATATCATCATCATCATCATCATCATCATCTCATCATGATATCATCATCTTCATCATCATCATCATCTCATCATGATATCATCATCAGCATCATCAACTCATCATGATATCATCATGATATCATCATCATCATCATCATATCATCATGATATCGTCATCATCATCATCATCCTCATCATCATCTCATCATGATATCATCATCCTCATCATCATCTCATCATGATATCATCATCATCATGATGATATCATCATCATCATCTCATCATGATATCATCATCATATCATCATGATATCATCATCATTACCATCTCATCATGATATCATCATCATCATCATTACCATCTCATCATGATATCATCGTCATCATGATATCATCTCATCATTATATCATCATCACCATCTCATCATGATATCATCATCATCATCATCACCATCTCATCATGATATCATCATTACCATCTCATCATGATATCATCATCATCATCTCATCATGATATCATCATCATCTCATCTTGATACCATCATCATCACCATCTCATCATGCTATCATTATCATCATCTCATCATGATATCATCATCATGATATCATCATCATCATCATCATCTCATCATGATATCATCATCACCATCTCAACATATCATCATCATCATTTCATCATGATATCATCATCACCATCTCATCATCTCATCATGATATCGTCATCATGATATCATCATCATTATCTCATCATGAAATCATCATCATCATGAAATCATCATCATCTCATCATGATATCATCATAATGATATCATCATCATCATCTCATCATGATATCATCATCTCATCATGATATCATCATCATGATATCATCATCATCATCTCATCATGATATCATCATCTCATCATGATATCATCATCATCATCTTATCATGATATCATCATCATCATCTTATCATGATATCATCATCATCATCATCATCATCATTACCATCTCATCATGATATCATCGTCATCATGATATCATCTCATCATTATATCATCATCACCATCTCATCATGATATCATCATCATCATCATTACCATCTGTATTGGTTGGTGAAAATTAGTAAATGCTCTATTTAAATTAATACCAGATATGGTATCAATTGGTGTCTGTTTAACAGTTTACAGTTTGGTTTCCACGGTTACACAATAACAATAGAAACCAAATGAGCATTACCTCAACAGCAACATTAATAAGGTATACTGGTCAATCACACTGTAATGATATTGATGTTACAAAGTTTTGGAGTCCAGTAGCCAGATCAGCAATGTTTTCTGCCAGAGGTAGCCACTCGTTACCCAGGTGGTTGAGCCCCTGAGCCTTGAGTGGCCTTCTGGTCTTAAGCAGAGATGGGAGACTGGAACAGAAAGATGATAATCGTAGTGAGGCAAGCCGAGGTCAGTGGGAAGGAGAAGCAGCAAAGTCAAAAACAGTCCAAATTCAGCAACAGGAAGGAGAAACAGGAACACGCTGGATTAGAGAGTACAGGAACCACAATAATCTGGCAAAGGGTACAGAGACAGGAAGTGGCTTTTATAGGCCAAGAACCAGACACCTGACCAGACACAGCTGAAGTGAGTTGTCACTGATAACCTTGACTCTACAAGCAATAGTATCCGATCTCAGGAAAATTTGCAAAAGGCAGGCTGGTGTACTGGTAAGGAAAAGGTTTAGCACCATGTAAACCAGGGTTCGAAACCCAGCAGAGTCAGTTCCTCACACACACAAATATTGGTAAATATCTTGAATGAAAGTTTGATAAAAGTATAAACAAAACTTTACTGGAAATAAAACAACACAAACACTTTAACATACACTGCTATAAACAATACAATCAGGTAAGAAATCTACTTAGCTCTAATGGTGGAGATTCAGCAGCTTACACAGGATAGTTGAATCAGCATACACAAGACAATGAGGGGAGTTCCTTGCTGCATGTTCAATGGATTGTACATGAGACCCTCTAGAGACACCTGGCTTCTTCAGACCCAGTCATGAAACTGCCCCCCTAGCTAACTGGTAATCCCTTAGGTAACCTCCCACCCATTATCCACCCACAGAGGTAACCAACCAATACCTGATGGTCATCTCTAGGAGGTGGACACTACCTGTGGTCACTTGTGGAAGGAAGTGACTCAAAGATTGTCACTTCCTCCCTCAAGCACATGTCTCATTGAATATGCGGCAGCCATCTTTATTCACTCGACGTCACAATGCTCACTAAACCCCCCTATAGGTTACATTTGTTATCACACATGAATGGGAACACTAAACATTTATTATTGCCCATAATCAATACAATCCACCTATTGATCCCATTACATAAGTAATAACTATAACTCATAAATTTCCCGTATAGGTCTTACTTTCTTCATAGCTTGCTTTCCCACACACATTACCAAAATTACCAAAAGATACAATGTTACACATATAACAACACCCACTACTAGCCATTGCATCACTTTAACTCCTAGATTACCCATCCACCCAAAAGTTCCACTATCCGGTGGATCCTGGAGCTTCTTCCTGGCATCATTTATTTTTGAAATATCATGTGTTATAGCTCCAGAGTTATTGACAATGTATGAGCAGCACTCTGTCCCCACCAGCGCACAAACTCCTCCTTTGGCGGCCAAAACATAATCTAATGCCAGTCTATTTTGTAATACTACTGCTCTCATTTGTACCTGCTCTTGGGATAGTTTGTTAATAGAATCCACAGATGCATCTAGGGCATCATCCACTAGCTTCTTTAAGGCTTCTATGCGGTTTAAGGACCAATATACTCCCCAGCCAGGAAATACGACTCCCAAATTAGCTTCATGCTCTCCAATAAATGAACTCCACCTTTTATTTCTAATCATGCCTTCAGGAAAGCTATTTCTACGTCTTATTGCGGGGATGATTGATCCAATGTAACATTCTCCTTCCCATTGACTAGGTAACCACCTATAGGCCCAGCTACCACATAGAAAATATACACCTCTAGGAAGGACACTGTAACTGTCATCTGGAGCTCCACTAAAACAAGTGTCCAGGAGTATAGGAATGAAGGGAAAGTTCAGTCTTTTTATAGCACCATGAGGGGTCATACTTATTACTCTTACCACTGGGCTGGAGTCTTTGACAGTCATTGCCCAATGTTGGTCATTACCATAGCCCTTTACCCAGGCAGATGTACAGTTAGAATATCCCATTTTAGTGGCATTGGCTCCATTGTTATAAGAGCTGATACAAATGGCACCTTCCTGGGGGCGGTTTATAATGTTCAATCTGTCCATTGATTGTGGCTTTCCTCCTTCTCGGTACCAGCCGAATCCCGTATTGTTATATTGTTTTAACTCCTCCAATGTCCATGGTACACCAACATATGGGTAACTGCTCTCCTCACTGAACGATATTGCCCCACAAATCCAACACTCCGTGCTGTTCGACACTCTTGAATAACTGGCCAATAGGTTCAGGTATGAGTTGGAGGACCAGGGATCCGACTTGTCTATATAGCCACCAATCTGTTGGAAGGAAAGAAAACAGGGTGAGTACCTCCTCTTAGCAATACAACTTTAGTATCCCCAGGCCCATCTGACAGTATTTCTCCTCTCTGTTTTGCCTGTTCACCTGCTCGTGGTAGCACCCATACTTTGGAACCTGTCTGTAAGGTATTGCTTTCTTCCCATGTCACTAATACTTTCTGTGGGATCCAAATGGATACCACACCAAGTATAGTGTGTGATAAAATCTGGCCTGGACCCCCCCTGGTCAAAGGGATTTCCCACAGATCTGATGACACTTTTACCGTCCCTGTGGTCAACCAGTCATCGTCCTTTAGCTCCTCTGTCAGCGTGAAGGTCACTTCCGTCCCTTCTTGTAACACCCCACCCATGGGAAGGATGTATGTCACCCATTCGCCACCCTGTACTATTTCAACTAGTTGCTGGTTGACCACTTTAAATTTGTTTTTTCCCACCACTTGGGGGAAAGATCCCTTGAACTTTAATCGGACTGTCACTGTTGGTGTCTCTACCTGTCCAGTCAATCTTTCATAAGGTGAGAACTGTCCTATTGGTCTACTGTTTAGAATCATAACTGCCTGTGTGATCACCCGATCCCACCCCCTCAATGTCCTACTTGGGGATAGCTTTCGAATTTGTTCTTTTAGAAGCCCATTGCACCTTTCAATCAACCCTGAAGCTTGAGGATGATAGGGGATGTGGAAGATCCACTTAATCCCTGAGTCATTTGCCCACTGCTGGACGAGCTGTCCAGTGAAGTGGGTTCCGTTGTCTGTCTGTATCTCTGATGGCAGTCCATAAGCAATCACAAGAGTCTGTAGCATTTGAAGTGTGGATGCTTGGTTTGCATGCTTGCAGGGTAATACTCTCAGTATTCCAGAAAAAGTATCTACAGCAGTACAGCAATACAGCAGCCCCCCTCTCCCTTTAGGCATGGGACCAATGTAGTCCATTTGCCAGATCTGTCCAGCTGTGGTTCCTTTGTTTAAATGTCCACGGGCTTGCTTAGTGAGAGGCCACTTCTTAACCTCATTGCAGGTCTCGCATATTTCTTGTGCTTGAACAATCATCTGAAGAGTTATTGGTAGTCCTCGGGCTCGCGCCCACTCTAGAGTTGCTGAATTTCCTCTATGCCCCGCGGTTTCATGGGCCCAGTCTGCCATCCTTAGTAACACTGGATCTACAGGCTCTGGTGATATTTTTGCTTCTCGTATTCTGGTCAATTCATCGGCTATCTTATTCGGATTCTCTTCACCATTACTGTCTTTCACATGGGCATCAACATGTCCGAGGTATATTAATCTTGAATGGGCTGTTTGCCATATCTTTTCCCATAGATCTTCTCCTCCCCATACTGGCTTGCCATGTATTTGCCACCTGTTGTTTCTCCAGGTAGGCATCCATGTAACACAGGCCTTGTACACAGCCCAGCTATCGGTATAGATATAGAGCTCTGGATCTGTGGTTTCTTCCATCAGTACGACCATGGCAGTCAATTCAGCATACTGACTTGATCCTCCAATTCCCTTCTCTTGAATCACGATTTGTTGCTGAGGGTTGTAGGCTACTGCAGTCCAATGTCGCCCGTTGTGGGTCATGATTGCAGACCCATCTGTGAACCATGAATTCTTCTTCTGTTCTTCACCCAGTTCTCTGAACGGAGGAGCTGTCTTGATTGGAGAGGGCTGCAAGATTGGGACTTCTTGTACATTGGGATGTGATAAAGTATCGTATGTCACTAACCCAGTAAGGAGTTTGGTCAGTTCTTTGACTTCACCAGCTTGGATCCCTCCTCTTTCCTGCAGGTACCACTTCCATTTCAATAATGTCTGGTTTTGGGCCACTGTTGTCTTTAGAGGCAATCCTTCATCTCGTACCCATCCTGCGATCGGTAAATCCGTCTTCACAGATACTGTGCTTTTCTCAGTCATCGTCTCCACATGCTGTAGTGCGAGGTATGCTGCCAGAAGATTCTTTTCCAAAGGTGTGTACCTTTGCTGAGCCCCAGTCAATTGTTTTGACCAAAACCCAATTGGTACTGCCCGCTTGCCTTTGTCTTCGCTCGGTTGCCATAGTCCCCATGATGCCACGTTGTCGTTCACCATCACATCCAATCTGAACGGAGCTTCAATTCGAACCGGTCCTAAACCCTGATGCTGTAACACTGCTTCCTTTGCTGCTTGGAATGCTGTAGCTTGATCAATTCCCCAAGCAAATGCAGATTTCTTCCGGGTAACATTGTATATGGGGCGTAGCAGCAATCCTAGATGGGGTATAAAGGCTCTCCAGTAACCCAATGCACCCAAAATTTTTTGGGCATCTTTCAATGTCTTAGGTTCTGGAGAATTCTGGATCGTATCCAGCACAGGCTGAGGTATCTTCCGGACAGGCCCGGACCACATCATTCCTAGGAATTTAACTTCTTGGGCTGGTCCTTGAATCTTTTCTTTATTTATTGCCCATCCCCGTCCGTTCATGTAATTCACTAGAACAGGTAATGCTGCTGTCACTTCCTCTTTAGGTCCAGAGATCATGATGTCATCAATGTAGTGAAATACTGGAAGCTGTAGAGTGAGGTGGCTTAAATCTCGAGCAACTAGTCCATGGCAAATCGTAGGGGAGTGTATATATCCCTGGGGTACAACTTGGAAGGTATACTGGCGTCCTTCCCAAGTGAAGGCAAATTGATCTTGCGACTCAGGTGCAATAGGAATTGAAAAGAACGCATTTGCTAAGTCTATTACCGCGTGCCACTCCCCGGCCTGTTTGGCAATGTTTCCCACAATGGTGATGATATCAGGGACGGCAGCACTCAATGGTGGTGCTACCTTGTTAAGTCCCCGGTAATCCACTGTCACCCGCCATGAGCCATCCGGTTTCTTTACCGGAAATACAGGAGCATTAAATGGGCTGATTGCGGGTCGAACTACACCAGATTGCAAGAGCTTTATGATAGTCTCGCTAATTTCTTGATGTCCCCCCGGCAACCGGTATTGCTTCAGCCTTACCGGATTGCTTGGGGGAGGAATAATCACAGGTGTCCAATTTGCATTCCCTCGCACAATGTCCTTTACCGGTCTGAGATAGTATGGCTTGTGAGGGAATCCAAAAGTGAACACCCCCCACTGTGTCTCAATACTCTGCCCTAGTAACACATCTATTCCCAAGATATTGTCAGGCAATTCTGAAATCAACACTTTAGCATTAAAGCGTGGTCCTTTGTTAATGGACATAGCGACAACAATTTGCACTGCTTTGGTAATTCTACCTCCTAAACCTTCTATCCTCACACAGGGTCCTGATAGCTTTGATGGATTACCATGCAGTACTGTGACTTCTGCTCCTGTGTCAACTAAAGCTAAAATCTTTGTTGGTCCTGGTCTTGTCCCCCACCAAACAGTCAAAGGTACATGAGGGCGTCGGTCCCCGGCGGTTAAAGGGGACACATGTACCGCCGGAGGCCCACCATTCTGTCATTGCATTTTAGAATTTTCCCAACAAATCAAATCATGTGTCATCAGATCTTTTAAGGGGTACAAGGATCTGACTTTACCATCACTCTCTGGCAGTGTTTGTGTTTGTTTCGGTGTAGTATGAGAGTATCTTATTTCACCATATTGCGCTGGGACGAGTGAGGACATGTGTGGGTATGAATGTGTGGGAATGTTTTCTGGGGCGGAAGACGAGGGCACAGCATAAGGGACACAATCTTGGAATAGGGGTGTGAGCAGAGGAGGTGTGGCTGTAGGTATGAGAGGAGTGGCTTGTAAATAACTAGGGGGAGGAGACTTGGGAACATATGGTGCAGAGGGTGTGGTTTTGTCTGCCTGATCCTTGCATGCCAAATGCACCTGAACCTTTTTATTAGACCTTTTTTCAACCTCCAACCATTTTTTAAACATGGCAGATGTTGAAATTCCATCAATTTGTTCTTCAGGTACACCAGCATCAACCAAATCGTTCCACATTTGTCCACGTGTTACTCTGTGCCTTGTTTTACTCCTAAACTTTCCCTGCTTCTCCCCTTCTGGGCCCAATTTGTCCTCCCTTGCTCTGTTAGCAGCAAACACACCTTTCCTAGGTTTAGATTCTGACTCTAATTCACCCATTTCAGCTAAATATGTGGTCAGCTGGTGTACCTTTCCACCATTCCCCAAACTGCCCAGCAAAGACGATAAAGATGCCTTTATGTCCTGAGGTGCATTTTTTAAAAACCGACACCGCATGCTGGCCGTGAATTCCTCCATGTCTGGGCCTTCCCAATTATCCTTGTTTAAACCTGCCACACAACCCATAACTCTAATGCGGGTAATAGCATCACTCAATTTTGACCAGGGGGAAATGGGCTCAATGTCACTGTTAGATGGAAATGCTACAAGTATGGCATGGCGCACCATATCAAATAATGAAAAATTACCTCCAATCTCCCTCACCCTCCTTAATACCTGCATGAGCTGTGGATGCACGGTTAGCTGTCCCATACTTAGTGCTTCTCTTGCATTTAACAGTATACTATCAGCTACTCAATCCCAAATGCGCAATAACCACACACCCACATTCTCGCTAACCTGCTGCCGATAGACCTTTGCGAGCTCCATGAGCTCAGTTTGCGTGTAGCTCTTTACTACTTCATTCATCTCATCATGTGTACCATCTCTCAAACCATGCTGCCTATCTTGGTCACAGTGTAGTCTCCTTTTCCGCTGCTGTGTAATAATAGGACGGGCTTGTTGCCTGTCCACATCATTATCATCATCAGAAAAGGACACATATTCCTCATCAGATGACTCCAGGGGTGCTTTAGGATCCCATGTGGGGTCTGCAATCATTGACCGTACCTTGCTTACAGGCACCGGTTTTCTACCTTTTTTTGACCTCCTGCGGTTAATTTTGTTTACCACTAGATTGGTACATTTCTCTTCTAGGGCATTTACATGGCATGCATTACTGCGCATACATTCTTTAGTCATAACTAACAAGTCTTTTACATCCTGCAACTCTTTCTCGAGTGCTTCATTTCTCTGCACCTCGCGGCTAAGGGCCTGCACAACTATCCACCCTGTGGTGGCAGCGGCTTTCCGCTCCTTTTTAGAGTATACTCCCAGGTCTAACCGTAATGCCTGAGTACCAAGTTCAGTACCAGCATCAGGATAGACTGGAGCTGCATATTTTATCAGCTCCTCAGCAATGGGTTTCCAGCTTGCTAAACTGGCCCACAATGGAATTGTCCCATACTTAGACACCTCCTTCCCTCCTGCTCTATTACTTTTTCTAAACAGAGTATGCATCTCTACTCTCAGGGGGAACACAAAAATGCAATATACAAATCAAAGACAGTACTTGTTAACTCTATCTCTTGGTACAGTGCCACGTGACTGTGCTAAATGCTTATTCACTATACAGTAGTTATACACAGTTCAGAGGTTGTTAAATACCTTGTATAGGGGCACTATAAACACATATACATAACACAATAGTTCACTCAATTATTTTATATTTAGTGATTGTGCAGTATCCTGCCGACTACGCCAGTTGTATTGGTTGGTGAAAATTAGTAAATGCTCTATTTAAATTAATACCAGATATGGTATCAATTGGTGTCTGTTTAACAGTTTACAGTTTGGTTTCCACGGTTACACAATAACAATAGAAACCAAATGAGCATTACCTCAACAGCAACATTAATAAGGTATACTGGTCAATCACACAAATATTGGTAAATATCTTGAATGAACAGACAAAAGTCTAAAGTTTGATAAAAGTATAAACAAAACTTTACTGGAAATAAAACAACACAAACACTTTAACATACACTGCTATAAACAATACAATCAGGTAAGAAATCTACTTAGCTCTAATGGTGGAGATTCAGCAGCTTACACAGGATAGTTGAATCAGCATACACAAGACAATGAGGGGAGTTCCTTGCTGCATGTTCAATGGATTGTACATGAGACCCTCTAGAGACACCTGGCTTCTTCAGACCCAGTCATGAAACTGCCCCCCTAGCTAACTGGTAATCCCTTAGGTAACCTCCCACCCATTATCCACCCACAGAGGTAACCAACCAATACCTGATGGTCATCTCTAGGAGGTGGACACTACCTGTGGTCACTTGTGGAAGGAAGTGACTCAAAGATTGTCACTTCCTCCCTCAAGCACATGTCTCATTGAATATGCGGCAGCCATCTTTATTCACTCGACGTCACAATGCTCACTAAACCCCCCTATAGGTTACATTTGTTATCACACATGAATGGGAACACTAAACATTTATTATTGCCCATAATCAATACACCATCTCATCATGATATCATCATCATCATCATCTCATCATGATATCATCATCATATCATCATGATACCATCATCATCACCATCTCATCATGCTATCATTATCATCATCTCATCATGATATCATCATCATGATATCATCATCATCATCATCATCTCATCATGATATCTTCATCACCATCTCATCATATCATCATCATCATCATCATCATCATCATCATCATCATCATCTCATCATGATATCATCATCATCATCATCATCATCATCATCATCATCATCATCATCTCATCATGATATCATCATCACCATCTCATCATCTCATCATGATATCGTCATCATGATATCATCATCATCATCTCATCATGATATCATCATCATGTCATCATTATCTCATCATGAAATCATCATCATCATGAAATCATCATCATCATCTCATCATGATATCATCATAATGATATCATCATCATCATCTCATCATGATATCATCTCATCATGATATCATCATCATGATATAATCATCATCATCTCATCATGATATCATAATCATCTCATCATGATATCATCATCATCTCATCATGATATCATCATCATGATATCATCATCATCTCATCATCATGATATCATCATCATCATCATCATCATCTCATCATGATATCATCATCATCATCATCATCAACTCATCATGATATCATCATCATCATCTCATCATGATATCATCTTGATATCATCATCATCATCATCATCATCATCTCATCATGATATCATCATCATGATATCATCATCATCATCATTTCATCATGATATCATCATCATCATATCATCATGATATCATCATCATTACCATCTCATCATGATATCATCATCATCATCATCATCATCTCATCATGATATCATCATCATCATCATAATTACCATCTCATCATGATATCATCATCATAATCATCATTATCATCTTCTCATCATGATATCATCATCATCATTACCATCTCATCATAATATCATCATCATCATCTCATCATGATATCATCATCATCTCATCATGATATCATCATCAGCATCATCAACTCATCATGATATCATCATGATATCATCATCATCATCTCATCATGATATCATCATCATCATCATCATATCATCATGATATCGTCATCATCATCATCATCATCATCATCATCATCTCATCATGATATCATCATCATCATCATGATGATATCATCATCATCATCTCATCATGATATCATCATCATATCATCATGATATCATCATCATTACCATCTCATCATGATATCATCATCATCATCATTACCATCTCATCATGATATCATCGTCATCATGATATCATCTCATCATTATATCATCATCACCATCTCATCATGATATCATCATCATCATTACCATCTCATCATGATATCATCATTACCATCTCATCATGATATCATCATCATCATCTCATCATGATATCATCATCATCTCATCTTGATACCATCATCATCACCATCTCATCATGCTATCATTATCATCATCTCATCATGATATCATCATCATGATATCATCATCATCATCATCTCATCATGATATCATCATCACCATCTCAACATATCATCATCACCATCTCAACATATCATCATCATCATTTCATCATGATATCATCATCACCATCTCATCATCTCATCATGATATCGTCATCATGATATCATCATCATTATCTCATCATGAAATCATCATCATCATGAAATCATCATCATCTCATCATGATATCATCATAATGATATCATCATCATCATCTCATCATGATATCATCATCTCATCATGATATCATCATCATGATATCATCATCATCATCATCATCATCATCATCATCATCATCATCTTATCATGATATCATCATCATCTTATCATGATATCATCATCATCATCTCATCATGATATCATCATCTCATCATTATATCATCATCACCATCTCATCATAATATCATCATCATCATCATTACCATCTCATCATGATATCATCATCATCATCATCATCTCATCATGATATCATCATCATATCATCATGATACCATCATCATCACCATCTCATCATGCTATCATTATCATCATCTCATCATGATATCATCATCATGATATCATCATCATCATCATCATCTCATCATGATATCATCATCACCATCTCATCATATCATCATCATCATCATCATCATCATCATCATCATCATCATCATCATCTCATCATGATATCATCATCATCATCATCATCATCATCATCATCTCATCATGATATCATCATCACCATCTCATCATCTCATCATGATATCGTCATCATGATATCATCATCATCATCTCATCATGATATCATCATCATGTCATCATTATCTCATCATGAAATCATCATCATCATGAAATCATCATCATCATCTCATCATGATATCATCTCATCATGATATCATCATCATGATATAATCATCATCATCTCATCATGATATCATCATCATCTCATCATGATATCATCATCATCTCATCATGATATCATCATCATGATATCATCATCATCTCATCATCATGATATCATCATCATCATCATCATCATCATCTCATCATGATATCATCATCATCATCATCATCAACTCATCATGATATCATCATCATCATCTCATCATGATATCATCATCATCATCATCATCATCATCATCATCATCATCATCTCATCATGATATCATCATCATGATATCATCATCATCATCATTTCATCATGATATCATCATCATCATCTCATCATGATATCATCATCTCATCTTGATACCATCATCATTACCATCTCATCATGCTATCATTATCATCATCTCATCATGATATCATCATCATGATATCATCATCATCATCATCTCATCATGATATCATCATCACCATCTCAACATATCATCATCATCATTTCATCATGATATCATCATCACCATCTCATCATCTCATCATGATATCGTCATCATGATATCATCATCATCATCATCTCATCATGATATCATCATCATGTCATCATTATCTCATCATGAAATCATCATCATCATGAAATCATCATCATCTCATCATGATATCATCATCTTCATCATCATCATCATCTCATCATGATATCATCATCAGCATCATCAACTCATCATGATATCATCATGATATCATCATCATCATCTCATCATGATATCATCATCATCATCATCATATCATCATGATATCATCATGATATCGTCATCATCATCATCATCATCATCTCATCATGATATCATCATCATCATCATGATGATATCATCATCATCATCTCATCATGATATCATCATCATATCATCATGATATCATCATCATTACCATCTCATCATGATATCATCATCATCATCATTACCATCTCATCATGATATCATCGTCATCATGATATCATCTCATCATTATATCATCATCACCATCTCATCATGATATCATCATCATCATCATTACCATCTCATCATGATATCATCATTACCATCTCATCATGATATCATCATCATCATCATCTCATCATGATATCATCATCATCTCATCTTGATACCATCATCATCACCATCTCATCATGCTATCATTATCATCATCTCATCATGATATCATCATCATGATATCATCATCATCATCATCTCATCATGATATCATCATCACCATCTCAACATATCATCATCACCATCTCAACATATCATCATCATCATTTCATCATGATATCAACATCACCATCTCATCATCTCATCATGATATCGTCATCATGATATCATCATCATTATCTCATCATGAAATCATCATCATCATGAAATCATCATCATCTCATCATGATATCATCATAATGATATCATCATCATCATCTCATCATGATATCATCATCTCATCATGATATCATCATCATGATATCATCATCATCATCATCATCATCATCATCATCATCTTATCATGATATCATCATCATCTTATCATGATATCATCATCATCATCATCATCATTACCATCTCATCATGATATCATCGTCATCATGATATCATCTCATCATTATATCATCATCACCATCTCATCATAATATCATCATCATCATCATTACCATCTCATCATGATATCATCATCATCATCATCTCATCATGATATCATCATCATATCATCATGATACCATCATCATCACCATCTCATCATGCTATCATTATCATCATCTCATCATGATATCATCATCATGATATCATCATCATCATCATCATCTCATCATGATATCATCATCACCATCTCATCATATCATCATCATCATCATCATCATCATCATCATCATCATCATCATCATCATCATCATCATCATCATCATCTCATCATGATATCATCATCATCATCATCATCATCATCATCATCATCATCTCATCATGATATCATCATCACCATCTCATCATCTCATCATGATATCGTCATCATGATATCATCATCATCATCTCATCATGATATCATCATCATGTCATCATTATCTCATCATGAAATCATCATCATCATGAAATCATCATCATCATCTCATCATGATATCATCTCATCATGATATCATCATCATGATATAATCATCATCATCTCATCATGATATCATCATCATCTCATCATGATATCATCATCATCTCATCATGATATCATCATCATGATATCATCATCATCTCATCATCATGATATCATCATCATCATCATCATCATCTCATCATGATATCATCATCATCATCATCATCAACTCATCATGATATCATCATCATCATCTCATCATGATATCATCATCATCATCATCATCATCATCATCATCATCATCTCATCATGATATCATCATCATGATATCATCATCATCATCATTTCATCATGATATCATCATCATCATCTCATCATGATATCATCATCTCATCTTGATACCATCATCATTACCATCTCATCATGCTATCATTATCATCATCTCATCATGATATCATCATCATGATATCATCATCATCATCATCTCATCATGATATCATCATCACCATCTCAACATATCATCATCATCATTTCATCATGATATCATCATCACCATCTCATCATCTCATCATGATATCGTCATCATGATATCATCATCATCATCATCTCATCATGATATCATCATCATGTCATCATTATCTCATCATGAAATCATCATCATCATGAAATCATCATCATCTCATCATGATATCATCATCTTCATCATCATCATCATCTCATCATGATATCATCATCAGCATCATCAACTCATCATGATATCATCATGATATCATCATCATCATCTCATCATGATATCATCATCATCATCATCATATCATCATGATATCATCATGATATCGTCATCATCATCATCATCATCATCATCATCATCATCATCTCATCATGATATCATCATCATCATCATGATGATATCATCATCATCTCATCATGATATCATCATCATATCATCATGATATCATCATCATTACCATCTCATCATGATATCATCATCATCATCATTACCATCTCATCATGATATCATCGTCATCATGATATCATCTCATCATTATATCATCATCACCATCTCATCATGATATCATCATCATCATCATTACCATCTCATCATGATATCATCATTACCATCTCATCATGATATCATCATCATCATCTCATCATGATATCATCATCATCATCTCATCTTGATACCATCATCATCACCATCTCATCATGCTATCATTATCATCATCTCATCATGATATCATCATCATGATATCATCATCATCATCATCTCATCATGATATCATCATCACCATCTCAACATATCATCATCACCATCTCAACATATCATCATCATCATTTCATCATGATATCATCATCACCATCTCATCATCTCATCATGATATCGTCATCATGATATCATCATCCTTATCTCATCATGAAATCATCATCATCATGAAATCATCATCATCTCATCATGATATCATCATAATGATATCATCATCATCATCTCATCATGATATCATCATCTCATCATGATATCATCATCATGATATCATCATCATCATCATCATCATCATCATCATCTTATCATGATATCATCATCATCTTATCATGATATCATCATCATCATCATCATCATTACCATCTCATCATGATATCATCGTCATCATGATATCATCTCATCATTATATCATCATCACCATCTCATCATGATATCATCATCATCATCATTACCATCTCATCATGATATCATCATCATCATCATCTCATCATGATATCATCATGATATCATCATGATACCATCATCATCACCATCTCATCATGCTATCATTATCATCATCTCATCATGATATCATCATCATGATATCATCATCATCATCATCATCTCATCATGATATCATCATCACCATCTCATCATATCATCATCATCATCATCATCATCATCATCATCATCATCATCATCATCATCATCTCATCATGATATCATCATCATCATCATCATCATCATCATCATCATCATCTCATCATGATATCATCATCACCATCTCATCATCTCATCATGATATCGTCATCATGATATCATCATCATCATCTCATCATGATATCATCATCATGTCATCATTATCTCATCATGAAATCATCATCATCATGAAATCATCATCATCATCTCATCATGATATCATCTCATCATGATATCATCATCATGATATAATCATCATCATCTCATCATGATATCATCATCATCTCATCATGATATCATCATCATCTCATCATGATATCATCATCATGATATCATCATCATCTCATCATCATGATATCATCATCATCATCATCATCATCTCATCATGATATCATCATCATCATCATCATCAACTCATCATGATATCATCATCATCATCTCATCATGATATCATCTTGATATCATCATCATCATCATCATCATCATCTCATCATGATATCATCATCATGATATCATCATCATTTCATCATGATATCATCATCATCATATCATCATGATATCATCATCATTACCATCTCATCATGATATCATCATCATCATCATCATCATCATCTCATCATGATATCATCATCATCATCATAATTACCATCTCATCATGATATCATCATCATAATCATCATTATCATCATCTCATCATGATATCATCATCATCATTACCATCTCATCATAATATCATCATCATCATCTCATCATGATATCATCATCATCTCATCATGATACCATCATCATCACCATCTCATCATGCTATCATTATCATCATCTCATCATGATATCATCATCATCATCATCATCTCATCATGATATCATCATCACCATCTCATCATATCATCATAATCATCATCTCATCATGATATCATCATCACCATCTCATCATCTCATCATGATATCATCATCATGATATCATCATCATCTCATCATGATATCATCATCCTCTCATCATTATCTCATCATCATCATCATCATCATCATCTCATCATGATATCATCATCACCATCTCATCATCTCATCATGATATCATCATCATGATATCATCATCATCATCTCGTCATGATATCATCATCATGTCATCATCATCTCATCATGATATCATCATCATATCATCATGATATCATCATCATTACCATCTCATCATGATATCATCATCATCATCATTACCATCTCATCATGATATCATCGTCATCATGATATCATCTCATCATTATATCATCATCACCATCTCATCATGATATCATCATCATCATCATTACCATCTCATCATGATATCATCATTACCATCTCATCATGATATCATCATCATCATCTCATCATGATATCATCATCTCATCTTGATACCATCATCATTACCATCTCATCATGCTATCATTATCATCATCTCATCATGATATCATCATCATGATATCATCATCATCATCATCTCATCATGATATCATCATCACCATCTCAACATATCATCATCATCATTTCATCATGATATCATCATCACCATCTCATCATCTCATCATGATATCGTCATCATGATATCATCATCATCATCTCATCATGATATCATCATCATGTCATCATTATCTCATCATGAAATCATCATCATCATGAAATCATCATCATCATGAAATCATCATCATCTCATCATGATATCATCATAATGATATCATCATCATCATCTCATCATGATATCATCATCTCATCATGATATCATCATCTCATCATGATATCATCATCATGATATCATCATCATCATCATCATCATCATCTTATCATGATATCATCATCATCTTATCATGATATCATCATCATCATCATCATCATCATCATTACCATCTCATCATGATATCATCGTCATCATGATATCATCTCATCATTACATCATCATCACCATCTCATCATGATATCATCATCATCATCATTACCATCTCATCATGATATCATCATCATCATCATCTCATCATGATATCATCATCATATCATCATGATACCATCATCATCACCATCTCATCATGCTATCATTATCATCATCTCATCATGATATCATCATCATGATATCATCATCATCATCATCATCTCATCATGATATCATCATCACCATCTCATCATATCATCATCATCATCATCATCATCATCATCATCATCATCATCATCATCCTCATCATCTCATCATGATATCATCATCATCATCATCATCATCATCATCATCATCATCTCATCATGATATCATCATCACCATCTCATCATCTCATCATGATATCGTCATCATGCTATCATCATCATCATCTCATCATGATATCATCATCATGTCATCATTATCTCATCATGAAATCATCATCATCATCTCATCATCATCATCATCTCATCATGATATCATCATAATGATATCATCATCATCATCTCATCATGAAATCATCTCATCATGATATCATCATCATGATATAATCATCATCATCTCATCATGATATCATCATCATCTCATCATGATATCATCATCATCTCATCATGATATCATCATCATGATATCATCATCATGATATCATCATGATATCAACATCATCATATCTCCATGATATCATTATCATGATATCATCATCATCTCATCATGATATCATCATCATGATATCATCATCATCATCATCATCATCATCATCATCATCATCTCATCATGATATCATCATCATCATCATCAACTCATCATAATATCATCATCATCATCTCATCATGATATCATCTTGATATCATCATCATCATCATCATCATCTCATCATGATATCATCATCATCATCATTTCATCATGATATCATCATCATCATATCATCATGATATCATCATCATTACCATCTCATCATGATATCATCATCATCATCATCATCATCTCATCATGATATCATCATCATCATCATAATTACCATCTCATCATATCATCATCATCATCATCATCATCTCATCATGATATCATCATCATCATCATTACCATCTCATCATAATATCATCATCATCATCATCTCATCATGATATCATCATCATCTCATCATGATACCATCATCATCACCATCTCATCATGCTATCATTATCATCATCTCATCATGATATCATCATCATCATTATCATCATCTCATCATGATATCATCATCACCATCTCATCATATCATCATCATCATCTCATCATGATATCATCATCACCATCTCGTCATCTCATCATGATATCATCATCATGATATCATCATCATCTCATCATGATATCATCATCATCTCATCATTATCTCATCATCATCATCATCATCATCATCATCATCATCATCATCTCATCATGATATCATCATCACCATCTCATCATCTCATAATGATATCATCATCCTGATATCATCATCATCATCTCGTCATGATATCATCATCATGTCATCATTATCTCATCATGAAATCATCATCATCTCATCATCATCATCATCATCTCATCATGATATCATCATAATGATATCATCATCATCTCATCATGATATCATCATCTCTTCATGATATCATCATCATGATATCATCATCATGATATCATCATCATCATCATCATCTCATCATGATATCATCATCATCATTAACATCTCATCATGATATCATCATCATCATCATCATCATCATCATCATCATCATGATATCATCATCATCATCTCATCATCTCATCATGATATCATCATCATCATCTCATCATGATATCATCATCATCTCATCATGATATCATCATCATCTCATCATGATATCATCATTATCTCATAATGATATCATCATCATCTCATCATGATATCATCATCACCATCTCATCATGATATCATCATCATGATATTATCATCATCATCTCATCATGATATCATCATTTCATCATGATATCATCATCATGATATCATCATTATCATAATCTCATCATGATATCATCATCATCATCATCTCATCATGATATCATCATCATCATCATCATCATCATCATCATCATCATCATCATCATCTCATCATGATATCATCATCATCATCATCATCATCATTACCATCTCATCATGATATCATCATCATCACCATCTCATCATGATATCATCATCACCATCTCATCATCTCATTATGATATCATCATCATCATCATCTCATCATGATATCATCATCATGATATCATCATTATCATAATCTCATCATGATATCATCATCATCATCTCATCATGATATCATCATCATCATCATCATCATCATCATCATCATCATCATCATTATCATCATCATCATCATCATCATAATCATCATCATCTCATCATGATATCATCATCATCATCTCATCATGATATCATCATCATGATATTATCATCATCACCATCTCATCATGATATCATCATCATTATCTCATCATCTCATCATGATATCATCATCATGATATCATCATCATGATATCATCATCATCATCATGATATCATCATCATGATATTATCATCATCACCATCTCATCATGATATCATCATCATCATTATCATCATCATCATCGCATCATGATATCATCATCATTATCTCATCATCTCATCATGATATCATCATCATGATATCATCATCATCATCATCATGATATCATCATCATGATATTATCATCATCTTATCATGATATCATCATCATCTCATCATGATATCATCATCATCATCATCATGATATCATCATCTCATCATTATCTCATAATGATATCATCATCATCATCATCATCTCATCATGATATCATCATCATCATCACCATCTCATCATGATATCATCATCATGATATTATCATCATCATCATCATCATCTCATCATGATATCATCATCTCATCATGATATCATAATCATCATGATATCATCATCATCTCATCATGATATCATCATCAGGATATTATCATCATCACCATCTCATCATGATATCATCATCATGATATCATCATCATGATATCATCATCATCACCATCTCATCATGATATCATCATCATGATATCATCATCATGATATCATCATCATGATATCATCATCATCATCATCATGATATCATCATCATCTCATCATGATATCATCATCACCATCTCATCATGATATCATCATCATCATCATCATCATTACCATCTCATCATGATATCATCATCATCACCATCTCATCATGATATCATCATCACCATCTCATCATCTCATTATGATATCATCATCATCATCATCTCATCATGATATCATCATCATGATATCATCATTATCATAATCTCATCATGATATCATCATCATCATCTCATCATGATATCATCATCATCATCATCATCATCATCATCATCATCATCATCATCATTATCATCATCATCATCATCATAATCATCATCATCTCATCATGATATCATCATCATCATCTCATCATGATATCATCATCATGATATTATCATCATCACCATCTCATCATGATATCATCATCATTATCTCATCATCTCATCATGATATCATCATCATGATATCATCATCATGATATCATCATCAACCTCATGATATCATCATCATGATATTATCATCATCACCATCTCATCATGATATCATCATCATCATTATCATCATCATCATCGCATCATGATATCATCATCATTATCTCATCATCTCATCATGATATCATCATCATGATATCATCATCATCATCATCATGATATCATCATCATGATATTATCATCATCTTATCATGATATCATCATCATCTCATCATGATATCATCATCATCATCATCATGATATCATCATCTCATCATTATCTCATAATGATATCATCATCATCATCATCATCTCATCATGATATCATCATCATCATCACCATCTCATCATGATATCATCATCATGATATTATCATCATCATCATCATCATCTCATCATGATATCATCATCTCATCATGATATCATAATCATCATGATATCATCATCATCTCATCATGATATCATCATCAGGATATTATCATCATCACCATCTCATCATGATATCATCATCATGATATCATCATCATCACCATCTCATCATGATATCATCATCATGATATCATCATCATGATATCATCATCATGATATCATCATCATCATCATCATGATATCATCATCATCTCATCATGATATCATCATCACCATCTCATCATGATATCATCATCATGATATCATCATCATGATATCATCATCATGATATCATCATCATCATCATCATCATGATATCATCATCATCTCATCATGATATCATCATCATGATATTATCATCATCTCATCATGATATTATCATCATCTTATCATGATATCATCATCATCTCACCATGATATCATCATCATCATCATCATCATCATCATCATGATATCATCATCTCATCATTATCTCATAATGATATCATCATCATCATCTCATCATGATATCATCATCATCACCATCTCATCATGATATCATCATCATGATATTATCATCATCATCATCATCATCATCATCTCATCATGATATCATCATCTCATCATGATATCATCATCATCATGATATCATCATCATCATCATCATCATCATCTCATCATGATATCATCATCATCATCTCATCATGATATCATCATCATCATCATCATCATCTCATCATGATATCATCATCATCATCTCATCATGATATCATCATCATCATCATCATCTCATCATGATATCATCATCATCATCTCATCATGATATCATCATCATGATATCATCATTATCATCATCTCATCATGATATCATCATCTCATCATGATATCATCATCATCATCATCTCATCATGATATCATCATCATCATCTCATCATGATATCATCATTATCATCATCTCATCATGATATCATCATCATCATCATCTCATCATGATATCATCATCATCTCATCATGATATCATCATCATTTTCATCATCATCTCATTATCTCATCATTATCATCATCTCATCATGATATCATCATCATCATCATCATCATCATCATGATATCATCATCATCTCATCATGATATCATCATCATTTTCATCATCATCTCATTATCTCATCATTATCTCATAATAATATCATCATCATCATCTCATCATGATATCATCATCATCATCATCATCATCATCATGATATCATCATCATCATCTCATCATGATATCATCATCATATCATCATGATATCATCATCATTACCATTTCATCATGATATCATCATCATCATCTCATCATGATATCATCATCATCATCTCATCATGATATCATCATCATCATCTCATCATGATATCATCATCATCTTTATCATCATCCTCTCATCATGATATCATCATCATCATCATCATCATCATCATCATCATCATCATCATCATCATCATCATCATCATCATCTCATCATTATATCATCATGATATCATCATCATCTCATCATATCATCATCATCACCATCTCATCATGATATCATCATCATGATATTATCATCATCATCATCATCATCATCTCATCATGATATCATCATCATGATATCATCATCATGATATCATCATCATCATCATCATCATCTCATCATGATATCATCATCATCATCTCATCATGATATTAACATCATGATATCATCATCATCATCTCATCATGATATCATCATCATCATCTCATCATGATATCATCATCATCATCATCATCATCATCATTATCATCATCCAATCATCAATGTCTCATCATGATATCATCATCTCATCATGATATTATCATCATCACCATCTCGTCATTTCATCATGATATCATCATCATGATATCATCATTATCATAATCTCATCATGATATCATCATCATCATCTCATCATGATATCATCATCATCATCATCATCATCATCATCATCATCATTATCATCATCATCATCATCATCATCATAATCATCATCATCTCATCATGATATCATCATCATCATCTCATCATGATATCATCATCATGATATTATCATCATCACCATCTCATCATGATATCATCATCATTATCTCATCATCTCATCATGATATCATCATCATGATATCATCATCATGATATCATCATCATCATCATGATATCATCATCATGATATTATCATCATCACCATCTCATCATGATATCATCATCATCATTATCATCATCATCATCGCATCATGATATCATCATCATTATCTCATCATCTCATCATGATATCATCATCATGATATCATCATCATCATCATCATGATATCATCATCATGATATTATCATCATCTTATCATGATATCATCATCATCTCATCATGATATCATCATCATCATCATCATGATATCATCATCTCATCATTATCTCATAATGATATCATCATCATCATCATCATCTCATCATGATATCATCATCATCATCACCATCTCATCATGATATCATCATCATGATATTATCATCATCATCATCATCATCTCATCATGATATCATCATCTCATCATGATATCATAATCATCATGATATCATCATCATCTCATCATGATATCATCATCAGGATATTATCATCATCACCATCTCATCATGATATCATCATCATGATATCATCATCATGATATCATCATCATCACCATCTCATCATGATATCATCATCATGATATCATCATCATGATATCATCATCATGATATCATCATCATCATCATCATGATATCATCATCATCTCATCATGATATCATCATCACCATCTCATCATGATATCATCATCATGATATCATCATCATGATATCATCATCATGATATCATCATCATCATCATCATCATGATATCATCATCATCTCATCATGATATCATCATCATGATATTATCATCATCTCATCATGATATTATCATCATCTTATCATGATATCATCATCATCTCACCATGATATCATCATCATCATCATCATCATCATCATCATGATATCATCATCTCATCATTATCTCATAATGATATCATCATCATCA
Organism: Pelodytes ibericus; assembly: GCA_036172795.1. NCBI lineage: Eukaryota > Metazoa > Chordata > Amphibia > Anura > Pelodytidae > Pelodytes > Pelodytes ibericus. The sequence goes on from CM069859.1 coordinate 114,332,908, forward strand.
TCTCATCATGATATCATCATCATCACCATCTCATCATGATATCATCATCATGATATTATCATCATCATCATCATCATCATCATCTCATCATGATATCATCATCTCATCATGATATCATCATCATCATGATATCATCATCATCATCATCATCATCATCATCTCATCATGATATCATCATCATCATCTCATCATGATATCATCATCATCATCATCATCATCTCATCATGATATCATCATCATCATCTCATC